>JABFEB020000020.1:11157600-11168480 GCA_019775895.2 Stomatorhinus ivindoensis | reverse complement strand
GGAATTAAGCCTTTTCCTGATTCCCACATTGACGGTATACCTTCACAGGTTGAGCCATTCACAAACTCCTTCCCCATTCAACAGCAGCACACTTAACTAGACTCCACAGGATCTAGCTGCAGATAACAGAACATTAAAGGCCCGCCCCGTACCGATCCCTTAAGTCAAATTCAGGAATCTGGGAAAAACAACGTAATCTTGTATTGTATAAAAAATTCTGAATAAGTATTTATCTGGTGCCCTCTGCTGGGGAAAACTGTACCTTTAAACTGCAAAATTGCAGCTTCCTCCTATTTCTGTCCACAGTTACAATTTTATGAAAAACTGAACAACAGAATCTGTAGTTTTTTCAGTTACACATGAAAACAAATGCAACACACAAGTCAGTCAAACACCAACTGAAGAACAATCACAGCCTCATTTGCCATCAGTGTCACATCTTACCAAAGAGGCACATCTCTGCATATTCTCTTGTGCAGAAAAGCCTCACAAATTGCAACTGTCACAGGGAAGGAGGGACAAAATAAAAAAAAAAGATAAAATACTTTCCATGCTAAACAAAACCCAAACAAACCAGCATCAGTCAACAAAGTGCACAGGATTCAATGAACAGGTTCAGAACGTGAATAGTGAAAGATTCTGATATTCCAGAGGGCACAATCCTTATGAGTGCTGGCACAAGGCCTGTCTTAGATGGCCTACTGCGTGCCAGTTGGAACACACAGTGTAATATCAACATTTCCACTGTAGATCTGCAAGCTTTACCTGTGTCTGTTCCAAGACAAAGGACTTCTGATAAATCTTTCCCCCAATGGGTCACTTTACTTTAGCATTAGCATTAAATTTTCCTGGAAACGGTGGAAAATTTCAAGCCAGCCAACCTAGGATCTGACAGGAATGTGTAATGGGACGATGGACCTCAACAGCAGGCAGACAGAACCCTGCAAACACTGCATGACAACATAAGCTCAGCCAATCAGCGGCAAGGAACATGCACACAGAAGTGAGGATGCAGAAATGCTGTGGAAAGGCCACCAACCTGCCAGGACTCGGTTGACAGATGTGTGAGTGGCCAGTCCTGACTGGCCACGCTCATGGAAGATCCCAGCATAGGGCAGGTACTCCGGCAGCAAAAACCGCCTGCAATAAAAATAGTAAATCACATCCACAAACATCTGCAACAGGACAAATGGTAACTTGGGTGCAGTATGGAGTAGAATCTATAAACAAAAATCTTTTAAAATCATCTGAAATATTAACCGCCATCTGAAATACTGGCTCTCTAACTATTTGCAGTGTTATCAGCTCAGGCAACTAAATGAAAGAATTAGTTTTCAGAAAATGATGATCAGCTTACAATCTGGTGTTCCATTCAGACAGACTAAGTGGTATTTTGGTAACTGTTCTTTTATAACTGGAAGAATTTGTTTGCTTTGCTCCCTGTGCAACTCAACAAAGTCAAAAAAGGCACAATTTCAAAGGAAATAAATCCTCAGTGAGAGAAACTCACAGGCGCAACCAGCTTTTTAATTTTTTTATTTTAAAGGGGTATCACAAAAAGAGCAACGTAGTAAACATGTCCAACAGGATAACGAATCCCGAGGAACAGACCTAATGGCCGTTATATGGTGTCCAAGGTTGTGTAAAGGTATAGTTAGACAGAAAAAACAGAGCACAGAAGAGGCACTGTCATGGGCAGGATGTAGACGGCCGCCTCACCGAGGGACAAAGCGGCCCAGGGACGGCGCGGACATTCGAGCATTGCGTGGTGTCCGGTGTCGGGTCCGGTCACCATTCTCCCTGTCACACACGGAGAAAGGACAGATTAACATCACTACAGCATGGAGAAGCCCCTCTCAAGAAGACTCAAGGCTGAAGCTAAGCAACACTAAAAGGTTGCTTAATTTCGCTCTTTTCCAAAACAATCAAAACATCACATCACATAACATATATATAGAACAAGCCAGGCACAACCCTGCACTTATCAGGTAACAAGGAAAGACTAACGGAAGCAATTTACCTTGTCCTGAAGATTCAGACCATTAATATTCAGCCTGATGGTCCAGTGGACAGCGCAACTCAGGGAATCCCTCCCAGTGATTTTCCCTTATACTATTGTGCTCTGCACACTCAGTAACACTTTACTTGATGGGGCACAAGCACCTTAGTAACTGAGTTACTACTCAAGTACAAATCATGAACAGAAATAATAACTGCATAAAATACATAACTGATCAATGATGAACAAACACGGGATCAATACATAAGCAACATTTGGATTCTGGTTAATGAAAAATAAGAGTGTACTACATTATTTGTGTCCCTGAAATGTTTTATTTTGTCAATAACTGCTTGTTTCTCCTCTTTAGTTCATGAAAGTAATGTAAATATTAAGAATAAGATGGATATTCCAGCATCCAGGCAGTCTTTGTTCAGGATGTTCAGAACACAGTGTGAAGTTCATGCCATCAAGGAACATCAAAGGAAGGTGACTGTGTTCCTTGACAGCCTGAGCTACAATTGGTCTTTGCAGCTATAGTAAGTGTGACGTCAACTGTCAGTGTATCGTGGGTCGAATCGCCATTGTGGGTGTATACAACTCAAGTGCCAGCATTTGCGTGCGGCATTATCCTTGGTAAGATGGGACACTTGCTGTGTGAAAGGTTGTCAAACTAAATCACATGGTAGAAATGGCAGAAAGCTGGACCGCGGAAAGTAGTTCAGAGGTTAGCTGGTATCAGTAATATTGTACAAAAATATACCAGATAATACTGATTGCTGGTATCAGTCAAAAATTTTTCAGTGCATTACTAAGTAGTCAGGTGAAAGTGGCTAATTAGATAATACTTCCTTCTGTGTTTTTTCCCCTATACAGCTTTTTGACTAGTCAGAGTAGCTTTTTTACAATTTGCACTGATTTCTTTTTCTCCCTCATTGTCGTACCTAGGAAATTCAAATAGGTCTGAACTTATGTAATAAAAATAATCTAAAAATGTATTAATTTGTTCTGGGCTACTCACATATGTCATAATTTGATGTGTGAAGGCTGACAGTTTTGCCATCATCCTTTATGAGAAAAAAAACTACTTATGATTACCAATCAGAGTATATATGCAGAAAAACAACAGCAATAAGCATTCAACATTAGACTATATATTTGAAGTGTCTGCAAGTTTTTATATTAGATGACATTAAAAATTGAGAAATTTCAATAGGCACGGGATTACTCAAATACTTGAGTACACAACCTGGACGAGCTGATCATGGAAGATCTCTGGATTCCAATAACACGTGATTCTTGTCTGTGCACCATACCTATTCAAAGTTAGGAGGGCCTGAGATTATTGGAGCAAAAATCAACACCTTTTGCGTTTCTCGTGTTCTACGGGTTAATCAAAACAAGCTGGGCTTTCTGATACATCACATCATTCCCTAAGTAATCAGAACTGAATTGAAATCACTTTGGGGACAATGATTTATGCCCTGACTAAATACACAGCGCAGAGGGGTCATTTAGATTAGTTGCGATGATGAAGGTGCGAGTGTCCCGAAGTTGATGATCGATACTGTGTTTCATCAGAAGTCACAAACCCTGGGTTTAATGTGCTGCAGAGTATTTATAAAGTGAGAAGCACACAAACTTTGGAGAAAACACAAAAGATGCCTGCCGTCCCTTCCTCCATCATCCAGCTTATTATGGAAACACATAATTGGGAATAGTGAGGCTGCCCATCATGAATGTGCAACTCTTCCCATTCTCCAGCATATAAACGCTCTTCATCACCAGGCTGAATCCTTTTCAGAAGGCTCTCTTGAAGAAAATAAAGTTTCCCGTTTTTCAGATAACTTTTAACGAGGAGCAAGAACCTCTAATTATACTTGTCAAAAAGGAATACTTCCTGCAACCACACTAACAGGCTGTGCAAGAGGCAGCATGCGGCACAGTCCCAATCAGAGGGCTCGCTCCAGTATTAGAGCATGCTTTAGACAGCACGCCTTTTAAGGCCGCCTGGTCTCCAAGCCCTTATGTGGAAATGTGCAGTCTTTCAATTAGCTTTTTTCTCTCTTTATCTTGCCATTTGATTTGTACTGCTATATGCAAACTACATGCTATACTGTCTTCCTAGATGAAAGCTATATTAAAATGCTGGTCTTCACAGAGCATGTTACAATGCATATGTATGATGGGGCGATCAGTCGGCCATTGGTGTTCTCCAGGAGTAATAAGGCAAGGCACTGAGAGAGAGGTCTTTGAAAACCAGTCACATGAATAATATAGGAAACAATACATTTTTCTTAAAACATTAAAAAGACGTAGAATCTGCTGTCACCTTCTGAAGATACTGGCAATGGGAAAATATATTTAATTAACGTGATCCAAATTTTAATAACTATAAGCTAACAGATGTATAGCATCAATATGGTTTTAAAAAAAGCAACTATAGGGCAGGAAAAAAACATACTGCTGCAAATCTGAATTGGTGAAACTTATCAAACATTTATTTACAGCAACTTAAGTTAGTGATATGCACTTTTGAGAGAAACCCATGTTAACCTAAGGTGGCAAGAAATAGCAGTGC
Source organism: Stomatorhinus ivindoensis (assembly GCA_019775895.2). NCBI lineage: Eukaryota > Metazoa > Chordata > Actinopteri > Osteoglossiformes > Mormyridae > Stomatorhinus > Stomatorhinus ivindoensis. The sequence continues at coordinate 11,163,900 of JABFEB020000020.1, read as the reverse complement.
TGTCAGCAGAAACTGGAAGCCAAGCTGGTGTGACCTAACAGCTGGGTTACTGCCTTACTGCCTTGGGAAGAGGAGGATCCCACAAAGTAGTAAATTAACAGTCACCCATGAGCAGGAACTTCACAGGCTTACACAGGTTTCTTTTCATCGTCATTTTTAGTAACGGAAGAAAGAGCGTAAGGCACATACACAGCCACCTGTCCAATGAAACACAGCAGTGTCAGATTATAAGGAGGAGGGTTAGGCTTGATCAGTGTTTCCCGACCCATTCCACGTTTTTGCTTCCTCTCAGCTCCCACTGTACGTGTAGCAGGTATTCGATGTTCCTGACTGGCTTGGGAGCTGGGAGGGAGCAAAAACGTGGACTGGCTTGGGAAACACTGGGCTAGATGACATGGCATAATTTCATTATTTAGCTGATGGCGAGTGCATGAAACTCCAAATTGAGGGGAAGGTTGTGCCTTCTACATCATCAACAAGCATCTTGCTGCAGATGACTACTGGGGATAAGTAAGGATTTAGTGTTTGTACTACACCGATTCGAAGCTGAAGAAAGGCCGGTGACTCACTCAAACTCCTCAAAATCCACCTCCGTGTTTTCCATAGGTGGAGACGGGTTGCTGGCAGGACCATCCGAGGAGGAGGAGGAAGAGGGTAGGGGCCGCAGGCGGTTTTGCTGGTACCGCAGGGAGCGCTGACGAATGCTGTCCCGTCGTGACAGGTACTGAATCATGCGCTGGGCGTAGTAGGCAGCCGGGGATAATCTGCAGCAAGAGAGAAGAGGGTGCGTCACCTCATGCCGGCCGGGCACGGGAGCACATTTTCAAATGCTTCCCTATGCCGAGTGAACCAGCATGGACAAAGGCTGACAGCATCTCTGCAAACCTTCTGCAGTGACAGAGTACATCTTCGAGGGGAGGAGCAACAACCACTGTAAACATTCACCACCACGACCCTCACCAAAAGATATCATGAAATACTTAAAGAAACCCCACAATACAAATGTCAGTTTGTGTGTGTAAAAAGGGTTGGGCATTCCATTCACATAATCAAACGGAGTCAAGTATGAGAAGGAAATGGAGCCATTTTGAGCCTACAGAGCAGCATGCTGGAGAGAGATTGCCATCGCAAGCAAACTGTGACAGTGACGAAGAATCATTCACCTCCATCAGCTTCATGCACAAAGGCTGCAGAGTATAAATTGGTCAGAAAGGGTCAGTCTTCAACCAACCCAGCAAAGGAAAGAATAAAGCCCCCCTGAGGCAGGATACACTAGTAATGAACCATGCGCCTGGTGGGGACAACAAATCTGACTGGATAGAAGACACCAGTAGCAGGACGGAAGTTTGGAGTGCAGATCACAGCAAGTGATAATCAGGTTTAACAGGCTAATTTTTGGAGAAAGCTCAAACACAAAACACGCCGCTACTGTTCTTTGTTAAAGATTCCTTGCGTTATAAAATGTCTTGTCACATAAAATGTTTCTTGTTTAGACTCCTGAATGAAATTCCTCTTAACTGATATGAAGATTTATAATTAAGCAAAAAAAAAAAAAAAAGCAAATGGGAAAATACAGAAAATACTAAATCAAAACAGTCTGTTTCCGTAGAACAAGCAACAGACACACCCCTGAAGGATTATGAGGTGTGGATGAGAAATGGTATCTAGCCAAAAAAAGTCAATACTTCAATCAAATTGAAATGCAAATAACTTTCTTCTCAAAAACATGGGCCAATATGAGGGATCAGAAAAAGACCAATGAACACATGGCAATGGATAATGATTTTATCCTCAGCCATTACAAACATGGTAGCAGGAACCTGATTCAGCGTCTCCCAAGGTCCAGTCCAGCAGTCAGGCATACCAGATTTAATTTAGGTAAAATCCAGCCAACTCTCATGATGCCTACAGGCTGGCTAACATTTTGAGTCACTGGTTTCACATACAGGAACTCCCTCATTTTAGCAAGTGTACCTAGTTTATTAGCTTAAACACTAGAACTTGTGGCCATAGATGGAAAAACAGATGGAGAACTTTTTAAAATGGATTTGAGAAGCACTTCTTTACACAGCATGTAGTCAGAGTATGGAACAGTCTTCCTGTTGTGCAGTGCAAGCTAAACCCTGGGTTCCTTTAAGTCAGAGCTAGATAAGATTTTAACAACTCTGAGCTTTTAGTTGAGTTCTCCCCAAATGAGCATGATGATCCAAATGGCTTCCTTTCGTTTTTCAATTTATGTTCTACCATAAAAAAAATCTCTGCTCTATAAATTTGGATACAAAGAAACACATTAGAGGTTCATTCACTCCCATGCTTGGGATAAACAATCCTTGATATTGGTCCTGCAAGGCAGTTATAGATTCCTACGCAATTCATATTTTTATGATAGCTTTCTGCATCAAACTTTCTTTTGTTACCTAAATGCAGGTATAATAAACCCGGCAATATATAAATCAGAAACCACATCTCATGAAGAGTGATTTTCTATAGGCCTATATTTCTAAAAAGCTCTAAGCAGACAAATTCAAATTCAGGTCAAACCATTTTCCGAACCAAGCAGCTGATTTCTGTTCGCTTCAGCGAAAGGGAGCAAATTCTTCATTTGATGATGAAATGAAAGCCAGCTACTAGAGCTGTCACTTTAACAGATGATGGGAAGAATTCAAATAAACAACCCATTCGAATTTTAAAGCGTCACTGAAAGTGCATTAGGCAGTATGTAAATGTGTTTGCCATGGGAAACATGCAATACTTTTGCGATCCCACTATACTTGCCTACTTGCTATTTGCTGTAACGTGATGGCAGGGATACACCTAAATAACAGACATGTCCTGTAAAGTGTGCTTTAAGCTTTAAACCAGGGGGACAATGTACACCATGTAACTTTCATGTTCTGCATTTTTATACATATTTATTAATAATTTTACTGTGTCCATTCACCACCAGTGAATTCAAGCAAGACAGCTGGGCTATTGAATGTGAAGTTTTCACATAAAAACTCTGAAATATATTACATACATTGAGAGATATTACAGAAGGAAAACTTCATACCATGCTAACTTTACTGTGGTGTTGGTGATAAAGTTTAAACTCAAATCCACTTTCTGAAATAGTTCAGTATAGATACACATATACCCACATACATCATCAAGGGAAAATACCAGGGAGGTATACCCAAAAGTGGATTCAGGTTTAAACCTTAACTATGACAACACGGTAAAGTGCTCTTTACATTCGGTTTTCCAGCTGAAATATCTTTCAACAAAAGCAAGCAAAAACCTTGGTTTTCCAGATTTCTTTATGGGCAATTTTAATTAGTTCAATGTTTGCGTGTGGACTTCACATTCAGTAGCTCAGTTTTGTTCACAGTCACTGGCAGTGAATGCAAACAGTGCAATTATTAAGAAACACGTATGAACACACACATATGAAAGTTACATGGTGTGCATCCTCCTCCATAGTCTAATGCCTAAAGCACACTTAACTGGACCATGTTTGTATCGTTAGGGTTGTACTCATCGGTCCATTCATTTTATGTTTTGTACGTTAATATATTATTAATATACCGTTACCGTTCTGTATTATACTGTGTAAAAGTAGTGTGGGGGAAGGTTTTGAGGGAAGGAAGCTATTTAAAAAAAATAAAATTCCCACCCTGACCTCTGAGAGGCTCTGTACAAATGTGATGTTGCACAGGTTGTTGTTAAAATCTTGAAAAGAACGTTGCATTTTTGTTTGTTGCGTGGGGTGCACAGATGATCGAATATATATTCGAACGAATTGCGTTACATTTCAAATTTGATCAACCTTGATTTTCAAACAAAAGTGACAGCCCTACCAGCTACAAACACATCAGAATGGATTAACCCTTCACCGTGTTATAAATCCCTTTCAGCACTCCAAACTCTGCAGAAACGAAAAGCCAGCTGTCAATTTCAAAATCACTTTAATGACATGTCATAGGCATTCTAATGCTCAGACGAACAGTAAGTGAACCTCCAGACGCTGTCGACATGCTGTGTGTATTCAGCTGTAGGCACATGATTCACTGTTCGGAGTAGTAGGCTGCTTATATTAAGCAGCAGGGGTAGCTAACTAAATGGAGTATAGAAGCAGAGTGTAAATTAAGTGCCTTACAACAGAAAATTAAGAATTTAAGTTTCTGTATTATGTTTTCTTTAAGGCCACTACTTGCATTGTATGGTGCCCAAGAGATGTCTGTCAAATTGTCATCGTAATTGTAAGTTAAAGACATCATGAAGATACCAATCCCAATGGACCCACCTGGCAGGATCTGGATAGATAGGATGGTCTCTGGATCCTGATATGTCGTTTTGTGAGAAAGAGATGAAAGATGACTCGAGCAGCCTCCTGGAAAAGAGTGAGGACAAGGCAAACTGAACTGAAATATCCAATTATGCCCCAAGACACATAAACAGGCTGGTGCAAGGCTACCTACATCTACAGTGGTACATAGGGATGGAGACAAGAAGGCAGAAGAGGGGGCCTGGGGGGGCAGGGGTCAATTACACTAAAAGGCAGACGAGACAAATCACCAATTTGTGGCATACCTACAACCAGACAAAGCAGGAAATACGGAAACTGAAGTAAATGCTGGGCATCAAAATCAAGCAGCAGTTTTCTAATGGTAATTAGACAGCAGGGTACATTATCAGGCAGGACTATGTAGGGTATTTCAGTATTCTGAGCTAGGCGTAAAAACAACAAAGAAGAACCATTTCAACCGGCTGGAAAAAGATACATTTTCACAGAATACAAAATTTTCAAAAGAAATAACCCGTTTTCCCCTCATCAATCTCCAACCAAGTCCAACACAAACAGCTGCTCCTAATCATACTCGCTGTCTTTGTGATTTCGGACGTCCCCTCTAATGTTAAATCCAAATTCCAATAGTGTGTTCCCGAATGCAATACAACAAATCACACCTAATTAGGGCTGCCACAACTATTTTTAATCTATTTTATTGTTTGGTCGATTAATCGAAATGATTAATTTCCCTTCATTTAAGTCGATTTTATTTTGACAAGAAAAAATGTCATTGGAGGGCTTTAGATAATGGACGCCGGCTTTTCAGTGCTATACTGACGTTACTTAAACCCACAATTTGATAAGCAGGATTGTAATAAGCTTAAAATATTAACAAAATGTGTATTGTGATTCCCAAAAGTTAATCTGCATAAATTCGGCATAAATGTCCATATAGCTAGCGAAGCACCCCATGTGTGACTGTTACACCATGGAACCAATAAGCACTGCAAGTTACAGTGAAGAAAAAGTTCAGCAGCCATGACACCTTTTAAAAGAGGAGATATTGTGTTAAATAAGGTAAAAGGATGGTCTACAGCACCCATGTTGCCACCAATCCTGCCACAGCATAGCTACTCATTTGATTGTGTGCATGCTTCAAGATTACCAACATACCACTGGTTCCATGCAACACAGACAAGTGGTACATATTCTTGGTAAATGAGAAAGTGAATTGCAACCAGTTAAGGTGTGGTCACACTTCCGGTTGCAGACAGATTTTGCTGAAACTTCATTTTAAAGTGAACTTTGTATCACTAATTCACATAATTAACCAATCAGGTACAGTGTTGGTGAGTTTGGGGAGTTTGACGCTTAAAGAATACTGCAAAATTTGTACCAGTACCGTTTATCTTGTGCAGAGTTAAAGATATCATAGTCCCACTTGGGTGCTCAGTTGTGGATTCCAAAGCCAGATTGTAAAGAATTGTTGGTAACACTTTACTTCAGGGGGGACAAATAATGCAGTAGTACACTCTTAAAAGTATTCATTAACCAAAATCTAAGCGTTATTTATGCACTAATCACATGTTCGTTCAGCTTTAAAGCAATCATAACTTCACATATTTCATGCAAAAACTATTTGTTCATGATTTGCAGTTGACTAGTAACTAAGTTAAGTTACTTCTGCTCCCATAAGTAGGGTTTAACTGAAATGTTTTCTTCAACTAAATCTACACCAATCACAACCTTGTGAAAAAGGAAACATGACACACACTCAAATACTTTCCTTAATTCAACTATAAAATGTTTCATTTATATTCAAGTTACAGAAGGGATCAATTAATTCCATGATATGCAAACAAATGAATTACCTTCATCTGGTTATTCTGTTTGTAAACGCAACACATGGGTAAACTGCACTTGCGAGTGGCAAAGGAGATTTGAAGTAAACAACTACAATTGCCAGAGCAATGCAATACATTTGCAATAAAAAGATAATTCTGAGCCCCAAGCATGTCGGCAACTGCTCA
>JABFEB020000020.1:11138639-11156162 GCA_019775895.2 Stomatorhinus ivindoensis | reverse complement strand
ACACACACAGTTAAGTCCCCATTCCCACCCACTTTTCTCGTTCAGCAGTGAGCTTCCGTTTACCCCATCTTCTGATATCATTATACCGCTTTCAGCACTGCAAAGATGATCTGGTCATGCCAGAAAACGAGGACACGCTCGCTGCTACCTCATGCCATGCCTGCTTCACTCGAAAGGATTGGTGAAACAGTAGTGCTCCCATAGATGAAACACTCACGCCTTTTCACCTCGTATAACGAGCACATCCGAATGCGATCTAGCTTGCTGGGCAAACATGCCAGCGTAATAGCAATCCACAGTTGATCATGTGCTGCTGCCTTTCAAAGGTGAAGTAATGCATCAATAAGGTTCATTGCATGTTACAGTCAAAGCATGTCTCTGAATAATTAAGAGTCAGGACAACCCTTTTTCAGCCTTGTGCTGGCACAAAGTCAATTTTTCCCTGCATCAAAATAGCAAAATGGATATGGACACGCCCATTACTGTAAGTTCCGCTTTGCAGTTTACGCTTTGCATTAGATCATTAAAATAGAGAAAGATGGTTGGGTGGTATGAGCAGGGCTCAAGATAGGGACAGTGCTCTCTGGGAATACACATTCATCCTTCCAATATCATTTAGTTTTAGTGCCATTTGCCTCAAATTTGATAAGCTCCAGATCTTCACCCATACAATATGTGCATAAAGTTTAAAAAAGACCCATAAAATATATTTTTAATTACTGTTCATAAGATGAAGTGTCTTCTACAGCTGGGTTTTTTGAGTTGTAAGGATAACAAGAAAGCCCTTGCGGCAGCAGCAGATTGGTCCCAGAAGCATATTAATTCCTGATCTGGGAAATACAATAATATCAAAAAGAGTAAACGTGTATTCTAAAAAGGAGTCTTATAAATCACAGCTACTGCATGCAGATCTCTGGGCAGTTTACCTGCAAGCCTGTATATCTCAGAGACGCTGCTGCGTTTCAGCTATGCAGCACAACCAGTGAAACCTTTCAAATTACGCAGCCTTAAAACCATGTCAAGTATGTACATAACATCAGTCATGTAATCAATGACGAGCTCTCTACAGGATACGCATAGCCCCACAAGCCTCACCTGCGCAAGGAATCCTCATCGGAGCTCTCCTCAGGCATGTCTGGGTTTAAGGCGTCTTGTGCTACATTCCCAGTTCGGCCAGCGGCAGATTGCCGGTAAACTCGCTCCCACTGGCCTGTCTCTTGGCTGTACACCAGCCCTACAGTCTGTTCCCCCTGCTGTCTGGATGGCCCTGATCCTGAAGAGAAGGACTGGGCAGCTACAGGGCCAGCAACATGGGCACTCATGTGGGCTTCGGCTGGTCCCCTCCTCTCAGGAGGTGGGCCCTCGCGTGGGCCGCCCTGGGCAAAGGCTTCAAAGGCAGAGCCTGCCGGCTGCCAGGCGATGCCCTCCTCGGGTCCAGGGCCAGGGGTGGAAGCCTGGCCGGCACGCTCCCAACGGTGTGTGTCGTGGTTGAAGGTTAGCAGGTTGTGGCAGGCGCGGCAGCGGTTGGGATGGCTGCGAGGAAGCCCAGGGCTGCTCTCTGTAGAGTGTGGAGGCTGGTAGTGAGAGGGGCCAGGCCGTTCGGGGTCCATGTTATTGTTGAGAAGCTCCTCTGCCTGTTGCTGGGTTGCGCCCTCACCAGGCGATCCGGCGCCCAGGTTCTGTTCCATAGACTGCATGCGATCGTACTCCATGAAGTATCGGCTCAGATTGCATTGCAGGACGTTGCGGATGGAACTCTTCCTGCCACCCTCAGATAGGGGCTGGTGTCCGCAGCTGGTGCTGGCCGAACCCCTTGTATTTCCACTAGAAGTGCCAGGCCCTGTCCCTGGTTGGGGACAGCCCCGCCCTTCCGTGTTGGACGTGTAAACGGGGGATGCAGAAGTGCCCTCCTGCTGCCTCAGCACAGAGAGCAGGCTGACGGAGGAGGCGCTAGTCCTGGGAGGAGGCATTCCGCTGCCTCCAGGACCACCGTCGGACATCATGCTGCTGGGCCCTGCTTCTGTGCGGACATTCAGCACGCTACTTGTCCAGTCGCTGCCTGCCAGGGGCTCAGTGGGTTCACACCCCACCTGGCCAAGGGCTGGATTCGCCACGAGCCCCAGGGAGCCTCGCCGATTTGCCCCCGATGACAGGTTGCGCAGCGAGTTCCCAGCGGCACTGCCATAGACGCTGCTGAAGGCAGAGGCCCGGCCCGCAGAGCGCGGCTCCGAGGGTGGCCGTGGCTCTGTTCGGGCAGAGGAGAAGGTGGAGGCATGGGGCAGGAGATCCGGGAGGCTGGACGAGTGCGATTCATCGGCGGAGCTGGCACTGCGAGCCACAGAACAGCGACTACAGAAGCACACCATGCCCAGGTGCTGCACACATGTGTGATATGCTGGACGTTCCCGCGGCGCGTAGCGGCCCGATGGCAGACCGGGGGCTTCAGCGCTGGGCATTGGGCCAGCAATCTGCTCCCCAGCCTGCACCCCTGAGCTACGGGAAGAGAGGATGTGCAGGAAGTTGTGAAGGATGGGAGTCCGCCGAACAGGCTGAGATTGCAGGAAGGAGCGTGGCCGGAAGTGCGGCATCTCCACGCTGTCCATGGGCACCTCCGCGTCATCGTCATTCTGCCAGGGCAAGAAGGCAAAGGAACAGTGAATGCAGAGGACAAATATCGCAGAGGGCACACTGCTCAAGGACATGAACCCATCTCAGGGACCCAGAGCAAGATACTCAACACAATAGATACAGCATTTTAATAACATGCAACATAAATAAAACAACTCAGTTTCGATGTTCATTACACACATGTTGAACAAGAACGGAAAATACATTCGACAGACATTTTTGTACCAGACAATATCGTTGAGAACTGAATTTTACGATGTGAATACTTACTACAAAAGATGCTGTCGGAAAAACAAACAATCTATTCCAGAGAGCCCTACCACCCCTTTCCCATCTAATCCCTACTCTTCCCACACCCACAGTGTCAACAACAAGGAATTACAGGACAGATGACCTGGAATTGTGAAAGCCGATAAATGTGTTTTTACCTGAATGCTGAATCCCAGTCGTGATACTTTACTTTGAAACTACACCTATTCATTTATTGCACATCCCACTTACATGGCAATTTGCACAGTCTTGCCCCACCAGTTAGGTAGTTAACTGTATTTCTTTGTGTATGCTTTAATGTCCATGTTTTAAATGCTATTTATGTTATATGTTTATCGTATGTTTATGACCAACATTTTCCAAGACATAACAGTAAGAAGTATAACAGACATACAAATGCTATAATAATTTTCACTGTACATGCCCAACTTCCAGTTAACTGGCAAAAAAAACTCTCATGGGCAAAGTGGGGTGTAAATAAACTCTTGGGCTGCACCTAACAATTATTTTTGCATTGAGTAATCCCGATTATCTAACAACAAATTTGTTGAATGACCGAATAAAAGAATTTGAATATTCCATTAAGGAAAATCTGACAAATACCAAAAAGTAAACATTAAACACTTGCCATCAGAATATCAACATTTTATAGCCTAAAAGCACAACAAGGGATTTAAAAAAAATTTTTTTTTAAACTTTAATTACTGAATTTCAGTTGAGGAATAAAGGGCTGATTGCAAAAGTAGTGCAATGAGTTTGAGTAACAGCTTAACAGAATTTTCAATATACTGGTATTGGCAGATGTTTCTTTAAAATCAAGATATTGGCATCAGTCCAATGTGTCAGTCTTGGCCGATACTGTGAGCTGATATTTAAACTTTATCCATATTCGAAAATGACAGCATTGTGTTCTCTGGACTGCCCATTCACTATCTCCACCCATCTAACGCATACCACACTCAACTTGTCATTTCTACAAGTATTGGAAGGACCACCTATAAATGTGAAAGTTACCAAATGTGAATTTACCAGAATGCCGCGAGTCCTTGTGATATGTACAGTATTTTCCAAGGGATTAGTTACAATCAAGATGGTCAGTACTTACAAATCAAACTGTTTTAGCCTTTGGTTCTTTCACTTACAATATACCAACTCTTTGCCCACAAAACAAGGAATACTGGCGAACATGCGACTATTTTGCCTGATGGTTAAGCTCATGTTCTGAAAGGTTAAATGTGGTTAATCACGCTCCTTTTCAGACACATGCACATACAGCGTGAGCAAACCCTGGAGTCCACTGAGGAACTTTGTGTGACATTATGTTTATCAGATCTGTGCCTGTTCTGTCATGTGTAACCACTTACCAGACGGGACTGGAATAAGGGACGCATCTAAATTCCCCCACAATAAATTTCACCTAGTTCCTCACATTTTGGTGTCCAGCTACCAGACTGCTATGGATACAATTTGCCAAACAGGGAGGCAACTGATCAAAAATGAATATAAGCTTTACTATAAACTGTAATAAATATTCATAAAATCATCCTGTGCCTTTCACTTATAGAATAACTGACCTCTACAATCTTTCACACAAGTCTAGATGGTAAATTGCTATGCTCACAAGATGGTGGTTGCAAGCTCCACTTTCACTCTTGGGTGAAAAAAAAATTGTTGGGTTTTATTTATAACACAGCTTAATACCAGGAGTTACATAAAGCTAAACCAATGAAAAAATGACAATTAATATATACTTTCTCTCCAAAGGTGTGCATTTAAAACCATGTAATACTCACTTAAACCACAGTCATTATACATTTGGCTTGCACATTTATACACAACACCAGCCTTTGGATCTAGCAGCAGACAACTGGCCAAACTAACGACAGTATTTTCAAATTAAATATGGTGGCTTGGGTGATCTAATTTATAATGCCGTCCAGACATTATACTCAGGAAAACGGTATTTCTACTATACTTTAAAAAGCAACGCTATTCCGGTATTTTGAAATACCCCAAGATAGTTTGCCGAAAGGAGATGGACCAATCCAATATTTGGATCAGTATCGGCACCGATTCAGACCTATTTCACGGATCGGGTATCAGCCATGAGTGACCGATCCACGTCCTACACTTACTTATTTAGTTTAGTCTTATTTAGGTTGTTCCCCTAGTTCGGTCATTAACATCCTGTCCCTTTCATGTTCTTGAGTGCGTTTCCCCAAAATAAACCCTGTGTTCAACTGATTTTGCCGGCTTCTATGCTTCTTCCCGCTCCGAATGCGTGACAGAATGACCGGACTCGGGAAACACACTAACACGGACTTTAATACAAAAGACTAATTAGCACAACTAGAAAGGTAGCGAGGGGGGCGTGACACACGGAAGGATCGGCATGAGCAGCATATGACACATACTTACTTATGCATGTAGATTTGAGTATCCTAAAAATGATGTTGAATAACGACTTACGAACATTTCAAGTTAAGAATGGCCGTTCAAAACATCTCATTTGTAAGTAGAGGAGCATTTGTATAACAATAAAGTAAACGGTGAAAAGTATGTTGACAACAACTTCATCAATGATTCTGAAATGAATGGTTCAAGTATGAGATTTGCTCATTATTTGCGGCTGTAATACTTTCTATTTTTCTGGGAAGGTTTTGTTGGAACATTGCCGGTGGGATTCACTACCATTTAGGTAGGGTGCAGATGCTTGGTGAGCCTGCCACTTCAAAAATCAGCATACTTCTAAGCATTTCCAGCTGAGTTGTTGGAAATACAGCATCCTAACAGCAATAAACTGAAATTCACTAACCTCTTCGGTATGGTCACTAATTCTACTGTGACTTTTTGTTTCTTACATGCTTGTGTGCTTAATTATACACCGGTGTCAGCAAAAAGGTAATGCTTAATTAGCAAATCTGACTAATTAACAGGGGTTTCCACATACGTTTAGCTTTTTAATTTATGTACCACAGTCTACTTTTTAAATTATACTTAATTGGTAGGTGATCATTCAGCGGCCCACATATCGACCTACCTGCACATATACTAAATACATGTATGAATACGAGCAGTGTGTTCCAATATTACATAAGCATGAAAATAAAATCCAATACAATATACTCACCTGCTGGTTTGAAGGGTTGACAATGGCAGTCAGAAGATTGTGCCCCAAAGGATCAAACCTCACCAACCTGAAACAAATGGTATAACAACATTCCTCTCATTAGTTCATGGCAGAGGTGGATAGTTCTGGTCCAGAAAGTGAAAATCCAAACCAAGATTTTGTATCAGTCACACAGCTGGGTAAACTAACTGTGGGTGCGTTCAACTTCATGCAGCCACTTACAGCGCTGGCTTAAAGCAATGCATTCTGGTCCTGGTGCAATGCATCATGGTTTGATTTTTTTTTTTTGTCCCGTCATAAGCCGGCGCTGCAAAACGACACCACGTGTCGTCATGTCACATGGTGCAAAAACCTCGCAAGAACAAGAGGACTTAAGACAGATTGTGCAGCACCTCTCAACCGGCTGCACAAACCGGAACCGCCTCTATGACAACATAACTTTGCCCTTATTAGCTGAAGATTTTAAGCATACGCATGACATTTGAATCCCAGGAAGTTCAGATGCGTTATCTGCCATTTCTCCCAAAAAGCAGATAAAGCAGTGAGAACTTCATTTAATTTAACTGGTAAAATAAAGTTTAAATAAATGACATAAATGCTCTATTAGTACACATGAGCTGGTTGTTTATTTGTTAGTTACTGTAATGTTGTGCTGCTTTATTTGTTTAATCGTCCAGTCTGTGAAAAAGACATTCAAGTAAGGATTGCATTGTACTCAGTACATGACAATAAAACTTTGATTCCTTGAAATAAATGTATTTGATCTTTTTCCTGGCAACTGTGTTTTTACACAGGGCCACTTTACACAATGGTTTGGTTATTGTAAAAGATGTAACGTGCATGCGGTGATATTTGTATAGATTTATCTACACCCTTCTGGCAGTGCAGCCATTGCAGACAGGTCTCGCACACTATGAGGAGTAGAAGTTGTCCCAATTGGCTGCAGTCAGTTTATACTCCACCCCTGCAGCCACCAGCAGATCTCGCTCAATATCACGTCAGTTACAGAGAGACCTAAGCCCAAGTCGAACGCACCCTGTGACACTTTATACACAACTGGTTGGTTGAAATAAAATCCTGGTCTAGATTTTTATTTTCCGGACCTGAACTATCCACCAGTGGTACATGGACAGTGTTAAAATTGGAATAGTTAGACATGGGGAGGAGGATGCAGCGTACCGGACTCTCTCAGTTTCGCTGGCGGTCTTGACGACAGCAAAGGGTTCACGCCGGCTCCAGTCCCAGAAATGAACCTCATTGTTGGTGGCAATGAGGAGGAGCTGGGCGGTTGGGTGGAAGGCCAGGGAGGCTATGGCCACATTGCTCTCTGTGAACCAGCTCTCACTGCCGCCCTGAGCAAGGCAAACATGCGGAAGCAGGCAGCAGCATTTTACTAGAGAATCAATGACTCATGAGGAACTACCACAGCTTTTTTTAGTTGCATCACCATATGCACAGAAATACAAGAGAAGGTGACTGGCGTCAGCAGTCATGCAGAATCACAATAAACTACACAGACCAAAATAAAACGCCACAAAGCCACTCACGTGCAGGTCCCAGATGCGGACCTCCCCATCGAGGCATCCAGAAGCCACCAAACCCAAGATGGTGGGGTGAAATGTCACACACCAAGGGGTGCGCCGATGGCCCACCAAAGAGTGAATGCACTTTCCAGTCTTCACCTCCGTGATGTAAATGTTATGGTTGACATGAGTAGATGCCATTAGTGTCCTACAAATGAGAAAATAAAAACTAGGGTACTACTCACTGATATTTCCAAGAAGCATATTTCCAAATTTATAACAACTACGTCATTTATTTCCAAATTTATGACAACAAGAACAAACTACGTCAAATGACATTCTTACCTATCTGGGCTGAAAGCCAGCAAGAACGTCGACCGTGGATTGTCTGGCAGCTCTACCTTCTGCGGAGACCAAAAGCAGTGATGACTTGCCAACAGTCAAGCTCAAACTCTAACCAGGCCTAACACGTGCATTCACAAAAGCCTATAACCAATTCATTACATAAAAAGATGGCTGAAACCATCAAATGTTTGCTTGTTAGGCAATGAGTAGTGAACATACAAAATATAATCTGACTGACTTCAAGAAAAAAAATTCCCAAGTATCAAATCACAAAAAATGGTTTTAACAACAGCACAATCTACACAATCAAAAGGCACCTTAATACACATTATGGAACTTAGAACTTTGAAAGCATGCCAGAGGCACACTTAATCAGTGTCACACCTATTAATGTGAGCGCCAAAAATGACCCTAGATTCGCCATTCTAGATAATAGTACCGTTATTATCATTGCTATATATTTATTACCTTAGAAACAGAACGCTTCATGTTTCTTCATTTTTTCCCCCAGACACTACAAAAGCCATGCTATACAGAAACATTCCTATTTCACATTCGGACATTGAAACTTGCATTCCTATGTTATATTTCTTCTAATCAGAGACTGGATTTAATCATATTCCAGGAGTTTTTTTTAAATGAACACTATCATATTGTATGATAAAACTCTGGTGAGATCTCATTAGATGTTATAAGAGTGTGTGAGAATTGGCAGCAAAATAAACTCGCAATAAGAGCCAGGCTCTCTCACCTGGCTTTGCCATTTCATCCAACGGGCTTTCTCCTCCACCAGCTGCTGGAGGAGACGCTGAGAGCCACAGTTCTGAGCGCCTCGCTCCCGGCCAGACAGGATCCGCACAGAGTTCTTCTGGTGGGTACCCTTCATCTCTGGGTGACAGCCTTCCACAAGCCAGGGACGCTGACCACAAGGCTACACATAGGCCATGCAGAACCTAGGCCAGGAAATCAGGTGGGGAGCCATGCTAATCATTTCAAAGGAGGCAAGTGAGAAATCGAGATAGAAAACACTAAAGGGAAGCAGAAATAACAGGAGTTCTCCCTATGTTCTATGCACATGTCAGAATCACACCAAAACCATTAAAAGACCCAAGCAAAATGAGAATTTCACAGCTGTTTAAAGCACCCATGAGGTATACTACCTAAGAAATGAACCAACCAAAAGTATAAAAGTACTGGCATAATCCTTATAAGGACCATATACAGTTTAATTAATATAATAGTGTAAAATGGATTGTGTCTATAATAATCATAAACGTAAAATATTTTTTAATTATTCTGTCGAAAGAACTCAGCTAATATGTGCACCTACGTGATCTGAATGTTTTTCAGACATGACAAAAACTAATCATCAACATAACACTCGTGAAATTTAAATATATAGGTTGTTATGGGAAATCGGTGTAACGCCATCGGGAACTGTAGACTATAAACCGGAACGAGGCAAAAATGATTAGGATATCAAATCGATGCGTATTTTTAAAGAGTACCATTCCAATACATTGATATCATTATAGGAACTAAGAAATCAATAAAAATAACACACTCCAGCACAAATAACCAACGGAACTGAAATCAGGACAAAAACCATGCCATTCTCGCCTCATAGTCCGTGTAATAGAAGATATTTCTTGGCATAAATAGCGAAAAATAGAGTACATTAAATGGGAGAACGTGTGTGTGTGTAATGTCGTGGGCTACCCTCTCCTTTAAAAATGAGTACTGATTTTTAACCGATTAGCTGGTTAACATACCAACTACTAGCTTAACACTGATGGCCTAATTCCGTACCTACAGCAGCTGAAACATGAGGAATTACCGACGGTAGACACTCATACACACAGACATCATACTCTTCAACATAAAATAAAACTTACAGGACACCCAAGTTGCTTAAATCATCAAGAAAAAGTCAGCTCCGCGTCCTAAGCTAATATTTATCCCCTCAACCAAATGATGTAAAGCCACACCAATAGAAACACCAAACAACAAAATCACAGAATTATCTAGTCGGCAATTGCCGCTAAATAGACAGAGTGCCTCCATAAAACACCGAAAAACCAAACGACAACTGCATTTTTGAAAGAGATATGTTATTATAAAGCTAAAATGCACGAAAGCATCCGAAGGCCTCGGCCTACCTTTTTTCTGTATTTTTTGTTGCAGTTTTTCGTAGACGTAGCTAGCTAGCTACCTAGGAGCGTCGACAAAACATGCCGGATACGGATACTACTGGCTAATAATAGCTAACTCGCGTAAAGGTTTATTACTTAGTTTTAAACCTTAGTTACGGTATGTATTTTTTTTCTACTAAAAACATTAAGGTTACAGCTTGTAGACACCACATAATACATTCAGATGGGCAGCCAGTACTAGTCGCGCCTAGATCGCAGTTAATCGAATGCCGAGTGCATTCAACAACGATTCCAACGAAAACCCTTTAAAACTGAAGACCGTACTGGACGTTGTGGGAGACTCAGTAGTCTGTATATAAAGAAGGTAGTAAGAAAAGCAATATCTGACTATGCATTTAATTTCAGTGTACCCTCAGAGCAATGTGTTAATGTGTCTTACTGAAGAAAATAATTAAAATTAACAATAAAAACATGCGTTATGAACCCTTCTACAGGTGCCAGATATATCCTCACAGTTTCATTGACGAAAAATACAATGATAATCCAATTTTATCTTAACTCTATTAACTTCATCAACGAAGGCTGTTTGTTTCAGTGGCTGTTTGGGGGGCTGTTGCTTTTTCTGTGACTTGATCGGTTTAAATTAACGGCGTACGGATTTGTAAAGTGTTACTATATCATTCTTAAGGTGTTTAAAGAAAACGTTGATCTTATTTATTAGTGAAACGCTACAATTATATTTGTGAATCTGGCTTCTGTACAACAACCTTACGAAGAAACACTGAGCCGGAACAACCGCATTTATATGTTGCCTCTTTCGATGGCACTAACCTTCAGTTTCCAGGCCCCTCAGTCATCATCAATCTATCAATCATTCTGCCGCCTAGGCAGATCTCCCAAAACAACAACAACAACATAAGAAACTATTCATAATAAAACTGCAGTATAACTCCCTTCTCTAAACCAGTTAATCAAGGTTACACTTCCTAATTTCCTTTGCTGTACGTTTGGAAGATCGCTGGTCTGTGAGCTATTAATTGAACAAGGCCCTTAACACCCAGCTCCACGGGCGCCGCTGCACGTGTCTGCCCTTCGCTGCGAAGCTTGGTCTCACCTACATATGCATAGGCGAAAATAAAGTGTCATTATTATTATTTCCCCACGGGATCAATAAAGTGTCATCATCATATTATTATTATTATTATATATTATTATGTTGGCTTGAAAAAGCCAACATACTGTTTTCAACTTATTATTTTCATTATTATTTTCTGCTCCCATGTTTGAAACACTTCTACTCCTACAGTTGGAGTACAGCCATCAAACTTTCCACACATTAAGCCCTTTGCTGGGGTTGTGCTTTTATAAGCTCTTGGAACTGTCCATCATTTTGGGGGGTCCCACCAAGACCCTGTTTTTCCCATTGACTTATACTGTTGCCCCTCTACCAACTTTTATGCTTAAACCCATCAAACTTCAGTGAAACAGGCAACTACCGAAATTTATAGAGTATATGCCTGATTTCATCCAATCAGAAAATAGGTATATAGAACGTCTATCAATTATGTCATTATTTACTGGTCAAAGATCTCATCTGTCATTCTAGACAACTTTAAACTGCCACCATTCTTACACTTATGATAGTAGGATTCCCAAATATTGCATAGTTAGTCAAGGGATGACTGTGGTACAAGGATTTTTTAAAGTAGGCCGAGTCTCCAACAGCCAATCAGAATTCACTCATTGACTTTAATGGAAAAATTTTTAACTGCTGTCATTGTCACACATTTGATGGCAGGGTCTCCAAACTTTGCACAGTTAGTCAATGGGTGACTGCGGTTCAAGGATTGAAACAGTGGGTGGAGCCACCAGCAGCTAATCAGAATTCACTCATTGACTTTAATGGGAAATTTTTAACAATTATATACCTGGCCTTTTCAAGCTAACATGAAGTTTGTTGATGAACTTCCCTTTCTAGTCATTGTTATTATTCATCTGCAGGTAAGAACCAGGATGCAGTTTAATATGTAAGGTGGATGATTACAGGTTTATAGGCCTACTTATTTATCATACATGGCCTCCCAGGATGTATACCAGTGATATCTTGTTTATATTATGTCCCGTTATTTATTTTGTTAACGCTGTACTTTTCCATGACTGAGCGGGCAATTTTTAGTAAACATACGGATTCTGAGAGAACTGGATGCAGTTAAGGTTCTTCTGAGTTTGCTCCTTTATCCGGTTGACAGAGTTGTCTGAAGTACATGTGTTTGCAAGTTAGGGATTTAGCGGCTCTTCGCGACCGCGCATGGTCCTGCCTTCCGACTTCTTAAGAAATGGGAAATCGGTTCGCCTACTTGCAAAATCAGGGAGGTGTCTCCTTTCCCGTAAAAACTCTGTATTAACTTGGATGTCTGCGTTGACTGCGGTAACAAGAGCACTGTATTCATTTACGTGGATATAACTTTTCTGCGTTTGAATAATCTTCTTGGACTAGTTTTTTGTTGTTTTAAAAACGCGGATCTTCCCCGGGTAAGTACAAACATATCAGTCGAGGGTGTATGTAATTGTAGTAGAGGCGACAGGACAATTTGTAATCTGGAAGACAGGGGTAAATCTCTTCATATTGTCTGTGTGGTTTGAGAACCATGCCTGAACTCTCCCGTCCCGCTTTGCAAAGTACGATACAATATTAATGCGTATAACAAAATCGCGTACGTGGGAGTGCCCATTGACATAAAAACCAAGAGGTTAACTTACACTTACTAACAGAGTTACCGAAAATGTGTCGGTGGTTCATTTTATCTGTGGTTTTATTGCAAAATTAAATAAAGCTTCGTCGCAGCGATTTTAAAATTGCAACTTTGTCGGCAGATTCCGAAAAATCCCATCTAAGTGCAGTCTATTAGTTATCACAAACATTTAGTTGAACACTTGAATGATCGGGGCTGCCGTCTTTTCTTCCGTTTTGATTCCGTCAGATTCTTAGGACCAAGGCGCGCATTTAAACGAGCTTTGAAACGAGTCTTTATTGATGCCTTCCAGGATTTAGCTGTGCTATATATCCATAGGCTTACAAAATACAATAGAAAATTTCGTTTATGTTGAATTCATGAATGGGCACATGATGCCGTGCTTCTTTTATGATAAATAGTTTTTAAACTAAGGATTATTATATAGGCTACCCTTTGCAGTATGATGGTAATGTAAGCTCCAGCGCAGTGGCTTCTGCCTTTGTCCACAGCATGAATGATATAGTAGGTGCTTATATAACGGTGTGTGTGTGTGTGTGTGTGTGTTCGTGTTGATATAGGCCTATACAAATATAATTTTGCTCCACAGCTGGCAGAAACCTGTGTTTTGAAGAGTTCCTGCTTTGTCTTGTCCTAATGCACCACAGTGGCTGTACGGGAAAGAACTTTGCAAACTGGTTCATTCTGTATTTGAAGGCACCAAAACCAGATTTTTGCATTTTTGGCTGTTTAAATGAGCTGTTTGTGCTGCAGTTTCGCTCAGAATGTTATGCATCATGCCTGTGCTGTTCTTTTGAAGGTTTCCTAAGATAGGGTCAGCTTGTAGTTTTATTCCTGTTCACTTGGTTTTTTAATTCTTATTAGGGTTGGGTTGTACTAGCTATCAGCAGAAAATGTTTGTTCACTTGTGTATAAGAGGTTATAAATATACAAGCGGGTTGCTGACAGTAAGATATGATTATGCTGTTTATTCTAATTTCTCTAAATATTTATGGTTTATCTTTGCTTGTTTCGTTTAGTAGTATCCCCATACAATTCCAGTCTGAACTTGAGATTTCTGTTTAGTGTTTGATGTTTATTGGTGAAACTTTAATCCAGTTGTTCCAACCCTCACATGCAATAATGAAACTTGCATGTGAGGGTTGAATTTTTGGAATTGTATTTACTTTCTAAATTCATGTGTTTGAAAATGGAGGCTTGAAAATGTACTTGTGTTGTGTGGCTGTTTTTTCCCCATTCCTCTTTGGTGCAAAGATGGAAAGAATAAGGGTGTGGAACAAAGCTTCCCTTTGTTCTCAGGCCTGCCCTGGGATTGGAGAGGACACTCAGCTTTCATTAGGCAACTGTATTGAACAGTGGAGTAGATGAACAGTAGGCCTTTATTTCCTGGGGCGGCGGCCTGATGGAACCGCCGCACATTGAATCCGGAGATGCATGCCCAACAACTCACTTGGGAATCAGACATTTTCATAGATTGCACTTGGATGGGATTTTTCGGAATCTGCCGACAAAATTGCAATTTTAAAAATATCTTGCTCTGTTTAACAGTGTTGAGGTGTGCATGCAGGCTGCAGTTTTCCATTCAGTATCTTATTGATTATACAAGCTGCAAGTTGTGGCCTGTAACACTAGGAATAACTGGTTTTATAAAGTGGGAGTTGTTCATCTTAATATTCTTGAATATTTCCCCTAGGATGTGTATTGCACAGAACGAAAACACACCTCTCCTCTAAGTTTTCTTCCTTATTTTCCTATTTCAGCAACCTGCATGATTACGTTGACCTGAATAAAAAGCACAACTTTAATTGGGTGCTTTAAGCAACGGTGTGTTGGCAAGTGGGTTCTTCAGAAGCTGCCTTAAAATGAGCTCGACACTGGTTGACTGATTACATCTGGGCAGAGCTTGACAATAAGACATTCAGATCTGTCATTCAAGTTAACAGCAAGCCTAATTAAACTTCTTTTCAAACCAATAACACTGTAATCCAATTTTCTTGTAATAATACAGAGGAATGTGTATGATTTGATGACATTGCTCCACAGTATTGCCTTACTTTTAGCTCCAGCTCCAGGTCACACAACCAGACCAACCACAACCAAAAAAACTATGCTGTGAATTGCTGTAGGGAGGTACTGCGCATAAACAAGTGTAAACGCTTCGGTTTATAAGTATGAGGCAACATTGGAATGTGTTTTTTTTTTCCCCCTCTTTTTATTTCCTCTCCATGGCTCATGTAGGTAGCCTGTCATTTGTTTGAGTGTTGGGATGGGAAGTGTTGCGCAAAAGGTAACTCATACACAAAGTCACAAAAGAGTTTAATGGAGTTTTAATGGACTTTATCTTCATTCACTTAGTCCAGCCTTTCGTAATGCAGGCCGTTGGTGAATTGTCTCTCTGTCTGTCTCTTTGTTCCTGTTTTTTATTTATCTGTTTATCTGTTAACTTAAATTTTCTGTGTTCTGAGTACTGAATTCCTGTGCTGATATGCCACTTTGGCATAGTACCTTGAAACATATGAAGTCATTCATTTAATACAATAGATCAAATGCTGAATGTTTGTTGTCTATCAGATATTATAGAAATGTTTCTATATTTAATGCACATCATACACTAAAACTTTGCCACACATTTCTATCTAAACTGTTGATGTTGTTTTTTCTGTTTCCTCCAAAATGTTTGCACGGCTGCTATGGACCATTTGTAAATGTGCAGACTTATGTGAATGTTTTAATTCTTTTGTTTGAAGATTTTGGAATAATAATTTTTATAATCTTATAAATATGAATAAGAATGTTTCTTGTCTATTTCATTTGTTGAAATCCATTATAAATGAGTTTCCGGGACTTTATCCATTCTTCCTTTTTACCCTGGCCTATTTTTGGGGCCTGATCTTTATTTTTTTCATGTCAACCATGCTCCAGGTTGTTATCTGAGACCTGGATTTTAATTGAGTCCCAGTTTTTAATTGACGAAATGCAGTATTTAGCTATGCCAATGGGGAAAGTTGTCGAGCTTTCTAGTACAGGTTCATAGAATGTTGTTGCATAATATTTTATTCTTTGGAATATGACAGATCTATCTGCAGGGCACTTTTATAATGAATTAGAAAAATGTTGCAATCTGGTACCACTTGTAAGTGGTGCATGAGCCAATTAGTCCCTTGTCCTCCACTGTTGAAAATGGCTGTCCAGTGCAAGCATCACCATTATTTTAGCTCTAGCTCTGGTGCTGCTTTTTTTTTTTTTTGGTCCTGCTCTGGTGCAGCATGTCCTGGGTTTGACATTAAACTGCATCCGGCCATACAAGTGGTCCTTCACCTTGCAGGGAGAAAAAAAAATATGTGGGGTTGGTGGTGGGATGGGCTCCACACTTCACAGCAGCTCATTCTAAACATGCGCGACACCCTACTGTTCTCCGGGAGTAGCTGTGCTGCAGCTGCCCACAGGAAGGCTGCATGTGTCATGAAGGGGTGTGGGAGAGTAGCATCGCCTGCTGCATTGTGGCACTTGGGTCCCAATTCGAGCCAGCCCATCTGGGTAGGCACATGGAACGCCTTGTCTGAGTTTTATAAACTCCACATTTTGGTGACGGGGAGTGGCCAGATCTTCGTGGGTGGGTACACCTAGTTTTGATCTGATCCCTCCGATGGCTGCCATACTCGGGGAGTAGCTGTAGCTATGGTGAATCGGCTCCTCCCAATGGTGTCACTCCTTTCAACGATCATATGAACTGCTCGGCCTAAGGCACTCCTTGGGTGTCTTGTCTGTTGTCTCAGTATATGCTCCGACCACGGTGAGTGGTGCCTTGTTGAGGACATTTTACTCGCAACTTCGCTTGGTGGTTGATGAGTGCCCATGAGATGACACTACTCTGGTCACTGGTGACTTTAATGTGACCACAGGCACTGACAGGGCTGTCCATGAGGATTGTGTGATCTGTGGGTCTGGAGACCGGGGTGAGGGTGGCTCCATGTTCCTTGACTTGCGAAAGGTCAGGGGCTATGGGACGCTGGATCCTAGTTCCAAAGCCCTGAGCCACATCGTTCCACTTGGAACTCCATTACTGGTGCAGCGAAGGAGATCGATCACATCCTCGTGGGCAGATGTTTGAGGCTCCTGCAGAACTGCAGGGTCTACAGAAGAGCCCAGTTTGTGGATTCTGACAACAGACTTGTTATTGCTACTCTGAAGATTCAGTTTAGGTCCAGTAGGCTACCACCTACAAAAGGAATGATGGGCAGATTCCAAAATCAAGCTGTTTATTATAAGTTTGTGTCCAGTTGTGTGAGGAACTTGCAGACTTGGGTGCAATTGCCGGCTCTAATGTGATATAAATGTAACTTGTAGTCCATGTCTGGAAAGAAAAAGGTGATCGCCTGGATTGCAGTAACTACTGGGGGGTAATACTGCTCTCAGTGCTGGGTAAAGTCCTTGCTAGGGTCATCCTTAACAGGATCCGTGATCACAGTTTGCTCGCCTATCAGTGGCCAGACCAGTCTGGTTTTATGCTTAAAAAGTCTACCATGGACCACATCCTGGCGCTAAGGGTTCTTCGCAGCGGAGGTTCTTTACAGCCTTTGTCGATTTTCGTAAACCGTGTGACTCGGTTGATTGAGTTGCCGTGTGGGACACCCTAAGCAGGTCACCGGATCCTCCCGAAGCTTCTGGACGTCCTGGTTGGCCTGAACACTGGTACTGTGAGTGCTGTGCAGAGTGGAGAG
>JABFEB020000020.1:11119365-11136202 GCA_019775895.2 Stomatorhinus ivindoensis | reverse complement strand
ACCGGATCCTCCCGAAGCTTCTGGACGTCCTGGTTGGCCTGAACACTGGTACTGTGAGTGCTGTGCAGAGTGGAGAGGGGACTTTCGTGTTCTTCCCAGTTGTTTCTGGGGTTCCCCAGGCGTGTGTTCTTGCTCGTACTCTGTTCAATGCTTGCATGGACTGGGTGTTGGCCAGGGTGTAGGGTTCAGCGATTGTGGGGCACCTGTTGGTGAAGAAAGATGTACTGATCTTGACTTTGCCGATGATGATGAAAGGTGAAGAAACAAGATGGTCAAGGCCATAATTGTAATAATTACTGGGGGGTCACATCCCCACTCAGTATTCAGAAGTGCTCATAAATTCCCAATTCATAATATAATTATGGCCTTGGTCCCCCCCAGTGTTGACTGTTGTTCAATGGCTACGGTTCTGCAGGTGGTTAATTGTGATTTTAAACAATTTTATGATGATAATGTGACAAACACTTTCCAAGCAGTATTTCACATTTTGCAGATCTAAAGTAGAAGTTGTATATGGTATTTTAGTCAGCGCCGACAAAATTCCACCACTCACATTTTTCCTGGCATTTCTAAATTCTCTGTGGATTATTTAGCTGTGGCTTTCTCGATTACTGAATCATTCTTCGACCTTTTGTTTTGGATTTTGCTGGATTATTATTATTATTATTATTATTATTATTATTATTATTATTATTGGAAGGGTAGCTATGGATGTACCTTCTCTCCCAGTGATGTTCCCAGTTCTTGTGACTGTGTTGTCTTTTGTCTACCTGCCTGCCCTGTTGCGTTCTCATCTTTAATTAAATCCCCCTTTTGCATTTTTACAGCTGTTTATGCACTTGTGCCCCATTGCTGGTCCTGATAAGCTGTCACAGAGAAAGCGATGCCATTTCATTGTGATGCATTTGTTATATTGGTGCAGTTGTATATTGGTCTAGATGGAGCTGAACTTCCTGATGAGTTTGTCCAGGCATTTAGCATCATCTGAAGTGATGCCTCCTTCTCAGAAGCCCAGAGTGTAAAAAAGGACCCCAGCCAATCAGGGATGTAACCATACACTCAACTCACAATTCCATACGATAGAATGAGCTGCAGACACATTTATTCAAAAATATTTCTTTATCTTTCTAAACTGTGCAAGATGTGTCCTCTTCTGAACAGTGCAACTGAAATTGAGTAAAATAGTGTTTAAAATCCCAAATCAAAATTAAAAGAACTGCAAATAAACAGCAACGCTTTACATTAACTGCACCTTCATAATGCTTTTATATTGCATTCATAAATGTTCAGTACACTTTCATAATGTATTCATTAAGTATGCATTAAGAAATCATTTATAAACATCATGCATGTATACCTTTACATCCTAACATCCCTTAATAGCTGTAATATACATTAACAAACATTATATAATAATAAACATAATTGTATAATCATGTAATGTTTGTTATTAATGTATATTAAAGCTGTTAAGAGATGTTAGGATGTTAAACTGTACTTGCATGCTGCTTATGAATGTTCTATGAATGCATTATGAAGGTGCACTTAATATAAAACATTACCAAATAGACTAAGGCTTGCATGTGCAGCTTTTTAGCCTGGTTTGCCCCTTTAATAACCTTCACTCTGGCGGTGGTGAATTGAGCTTTCTGTGGTCTCATCTGGGAAATGGAGGTACTATGTCTATCTTTATGATACTTATGTAACAAATTAAACTTTTAGATGTCCAGATTTCCATTTTAATAAAGGGCTACTTTGGGGGGATTTCCTTCATACCCTGGTCGTCTGCAAAGACTGCCGCATCTGTAACAGGAAGTCTAATGACCGTGAGAACAAAAGTCAAGGGTCAGGCTGAACTCAGGAAAGGAAAAGACAACTTTGTGAAAAGTGATTTGAATGTTTACATCTAGAATGTTGTCCACTGCGTGTTTGTAGTGAATTGAGATCTATGGACGTTAATATCTGCCAAATGTAGTCATAACTGTTATTGTTTTTAAATGAGAAATTCAGTTCAGCCCAGTCATTGTTTTTTTACTTCAAGGTTCCATTTTTGTTCTGTTTTGTTAGAATTACCCTTAAATGGATTTTAAAAATGAGGGGGGGGGAATTGAATGGACTACCAACTTAATTTTAATAAATAATTCATACCAAAATATTTTTTATCATAAGCTGTAACACTAGAAGATGCCAATAATACAGTTTGCAGTTGCTAGTTGAGATATCACCCATTGTGTAATGAAAAATTAAATTCTGTGTCCCATTTTTTTTTTTACCAACACGGAACACAGTTTGTCTTTGTTTTCTTTAGATTGAAAGTAGAAACCCGAATTGCTGGTTCCGTCACTGTAAGCACTTGCATTCTGTATGTTCTGGATGGCAATGCGTCAAGTGGCAAAATAAGTTTGCTGTATTTACAGTTCTTGCTTGTACAAGTTTTCAGTTTACAGTACTCAACCCCAGTGTTGTATTTTGGACTTTAAACTGCAAAAAGGACCACCCAACACCATCATTCTACCTTGTTTATGCACAATATCTCTTTTTCTAAAAGATCGTTTTTGCTGCTGAGCCGTTGCATTCTTCAGTGACACTTGAAGCATCCTCTGAGGGAGCACTGTCTCTTCCATGATATTACCAAAACAGTAGCATGTGACATGCTCCGCTGGCTCTGCCAACCTTGCATTCCCCATACGTTGTCCATTCTTAAAAGATTATTTATATGGTTGCATTTGTGTTCATTTTTTGAAATGTGGCTGATGTGCTCTATCAAGCTGCGTTCCTTTTAATAAAAAATAATCATCATCGTAGATGCTTTATTGATCTCCACTGGGAAATTCTCTTTACGCCTCCCCCAGTTTGCTTTCTCTAGTTGAGAGCAAGCTGGCCGCGATGGGCTGCCCCCTGTTCCAGCAGTCGGGGACCTGGGAGGTTAAGGGCCTTGCTCAAGGCTTGAAACACCTTCCTTCTGATCATTGGGACAGAGGCTTAGTCCACTAAGCCACACGTGGCCCCCAATCAAGTTGCTTTTCTTTTATCAAAGTTTCTCATTTTCTTATTTAAAAGTTATATGATGATACGTTGATTATATCGTTTATATTGCTGACCCCTACCATCCAACATCCACCCATATTACTTTTAATACTATGGACGGAAGCTCTTTTTTCTGTCAAAGACAGAGCATAGTTACTGGTGTCATTGTTTCCTTGTCTGTGTTCTGTAAAACTGCTGACTTAAGCGTGGTGATCTATGTTGTGAGGGCTCTGCATGGCGTTCTTTGACCATCCTCTGCTGTGGTTCGCCTTCAGCTGCTTCCTGCCCTCTGCTGGCCTGACAGGCAGCCTCCGGAACTCCAGGCCCTGACACTAGCTACGCCATGTCCTCCAACGGCGACGTGAGCCACCCAGCCTGCTCTGGCAGCTTCTGGGAGGTAAGGCTTCCTCGATACGTACCCAACAGGGAGGGAATCCATTGTAATTAGGGTTGGGCTGATCCACATTTTGAGTTCCGATCCGATTCTGATACACATCTGCCAATTCAGATTCCAAAAGAGCTCTTTTAACTTTAATTCGATATAATATGTATATATTTTTTACTTTTATATATTATTTATATGTATAAAATAGTAAGTTCAGATGGAAAAAATGCATGCCAAAAAATCTTTAATTAGGCTGCTAGAAATGTACATCATGCACTGTTGCACATGTGTGACCTTTTAGATCCTTTTTTCATCACTAACATTTTGTAAGAATAAACAAATACCGATTATTGATGCTTGGCTACCTTATGGTTCTTTTTCTTTCTAGAAATATGTTTTTTTTGCCCATTTCTTTCCAAATCGTGTTTCTGTTTTTGTGTAGTTGCTAGTTATGCTGAAATGCCTCTGGTACGAGGATCTCATTGTCTCCATCTGGCCGTTTACTGTCCCGGGCCTCTGTCTCCGCTCAGGCAGGGAACTACAGGAGCACTGTGAAGCGTATTGACGATAGTCACCGGCTCAGCGGCGAGCTGGTGCTCTGTCTCCAGGAGCGAGCCAAGATCGAGAGGAGTTATGGCCAGCAGCTGGCTGACTGGGCTAAGAGATGGAGGCTGGTGGTGGAAAAAGGTAGCGGCCTGCACACTACTTGGGGGTAACGGAAACACATGTTGGTTCTCAGTTTAAAGTAATATACATTACTAATAGCATACCTCAGGAAAGTAAGCTAGCTCTCTTTGGTTAGTTCACTTCTGCACGCTAGATTATACACATTTAAACTCCAGTTGTGACCTCATGAGGGCTGCCATTGGATGCTTAACTACCTAGTAAATCACTCAAGTATTTTACAAATAATCATCTTGCTTGCGTGGCAAATCGAGCACTGAGCGGTGAGATGGTACTATGGCCTTTGTGACATACAGTGTCCGTTAGGGTCAAGGAAAAGCATGTCTTTAAAGGGATTACTTCACAAACCACTTTGACATTGCTTGCAGACATCTTGTAATGAGCATGCAAATTTATACGGTGGGTGATGTGTTTGGCAGTTGCCCAGTAACCTGAAATAAAGGTTTGCATTTATTTAATGTACTGCACTGCTGATAGGAACTTATGACCCAAGACTTCAACTCAGGGGTCTGTAAGTCCGGTCCTGGAGAGCTACTATCCAGGAGGTTTTCTGTCCCACTTGGCATCTGATGAGCCACACCTGCTCCTGGTATTTACCTGAGAATAGGTTTGGTTCATCAGAAGCCAGGTAGGATAGAAAACCTACTGGATGGTAGCTCTCCAAGACCGGAGTTGGAGACCCCTGCTTTAACTCAATCGTTCACTCGTTCTATAGATATGCCAATAAATTAATTGATTTTGATTTTAAAGCCCGAACTTTACATATTTCAGCCTGACCTGTGAGGGATATTCGTAGTTGGGATATACTATGAGATCAAGGAGAGGTTTGAGATGGTCCCTGTGGGCTTATTTCTTCAAGGCCCAGAGTATGGCACGCTGAAGAGGGCTTGGCATGCCTTCATGGATGCTGGTGACCAGCTCAGTGAGATCCATATGGACCTCAGGGATAGCCTGTTCATAGAGGAAAGCGAGAAGGTAAAGAACTGGCAGAGGGATGCCTTCCACAAGCAGATTATTGGCACCTTCAAGGAGACCAAGGAGGCTGAGGATGGCTTCCGTAAGGCGCAGAAGCCATGGATTCGCAGGATGAAGAATGTGAGTGTCCAGGGGTATGGGAATACAGAGCCTGGGCTTGCACCCATAATTTACTATCTACATTTCTGTGAGAGAGATTTGTGATTTATGCTAAAGTCTCATCTAACCCAGAACATTGGGTACTGAATGTATGTGTTCATACAAGTCATTGAGCCCCCCCACCCCGCCCCCATATGCCCAGACATTCAGTTGTGAGTCAGTATGTATAAGGCTAGCAGCTGGGCAGGGATTCAAAGTTAATGAAAGTATCATTCCTACAAAGAATTCCCTATGTTACGAAGAAGTGTGTGTGTGTGTGTGTGGATTAGGTTTATATCGGATTGTGGGGACCAAATGACCCCTACAAGGTAATAAAAACCTGTTTATTTGATGTTGTGGGGACCATTTTTCAGGTCCCCACAAAGATCTGTGAATGCAATCAAAGAAAATAAAAATGCCAAAAGTTTAATATTTTGTTCGGTTACGTATGGTTATTGTTACAGTGGAGTAGGGGTTAAAGTCGTCATGTTATTGTTTTCCCTGTAGAAATGAATAAGATATAATTACAAATCTGTGTGTGTGCATACAGTCAGAACGTATTTCCAGAGGACGACAAAAAAAAAAATTCAACGCTGTATTTTCAGACACTTCGCACCTGTATGCGCACACTTTATACATCAGGTCAGGGGTATGCAATAAATATATCATGTGCCCTGTATGTTTTATTCAGTGTGATACATTCTAAGCATGCACGCAATCATTTGGCAAGGTCCCGTTCTCAGACAGATGGTAGGTACTGTAGGAGCTGGCAGACAGCCAGCCCCTGAGAGCCCATCTCCTGTTTACCAGGTGGAGTCGTCCAAGAAGACCTACCACCAGGCGCGGAAGGAGGAGCGCACTGCCGTGACCCGAGAGAATCATGCAAAGGCCGATCCCACAAAGTGCCAGGAGGAGGTCCAGAAGCTTCAGGAGCGTGTGGAGAAGTGCGACCAGCAGGCTGAGAAGGTCGGAGGAAAGTAGCCAGACTTGTGTGAGCGCAATGTCTGACAACCAATGAATTCAGAAGCAGGATAGAGATTCTGTTGGCCACAGTGAAGGGATGGAAAGTTGGAAATATGTGGTGGAAAGATGGAAAAAGGGAAACTACACATGAAGAAGTGTTAGCATATCTGGGAACTATTAAGGTGGGATGGAAAGCTGGAACAAGCGAAAGTGGAAGGGAGATAAAGAATTATTAGAATGCAACAACAAGAGCTATACTGCATTTATTAGATACTAGAAGAAGATCATCTTGGCAAGTGTATGATGTGTGAGTGAGATATTACAGTGTTTAAGATGGAGCATGGAGTGTCTATTAGACTAAGGTGCTATGAGAATTCAGGTAAGACATCCCCAGATCCCTGCTTTTAGGAAAATGAATTGCATTTCCGAAAGTCTTGGCAGAACAGGGTGTTGCCTTAAGTGCACAGAGCCTCTGCTATTCCAGGAGTGGAGGAGCATGCATCGACACATGCCCAAGCACTCAGACATGACTGGGCCTGTGAGGCGCGGCCTGGTGCCCGCTATGACAGGTACCAGTATGAATGTGTGACATTGCGCACCCAGTGGAAGTCATTATGTTTCTGTATTATTTACTGTGAGCACTTGGCTGATCCTATAGGCAGCAGCTTTCTATGTTGTGTTAAATGGCTATATATTACTTCAGGTAGTCTGCCCAAAGAAAAAAAAAAACACATTTGCAGTGTTATGAGTCCCTTGTCCTGCATTTCTGGGGCTCGTGCACATTTTTTCATGCATTTTGGGGGCATGGTGACTCTCGTTCATACTGACAGTAGCGTGTTTTTGATGGGCCTGCTGGATTGGAATGTCCGCTACAGTGGGCTGGATGCCCAGGGGACATTTTGCAGCAGCTGCAGGGCTGGAATGCTGGGCAATTGGTTATGGGGGTCAGTGCAGACGTGCACAAACAGCGCAGCCAACGGGGACCTCTCCCTGAGGTCATCGTAATGGCCTTCTGTGCAAACAGCTGCACGCAGTAGAAGCGCCGCATGATTAATACTTACAGTGAGCAAATCACTAGTCCAGTCATTATACTGCCCGATGTGAAGCCTTTAACTAACCTTTTCTTCAGTCCCAAACTGTGGTAGTTTTATTGTTTATGTTGAGGGAGCATTGCTTCGTTTGGTAATTTTACATGGGTAACAAAAGTAAAAGCACATGCTTTCATTGCCCTTTTTGTGGTATTATTGCAGGTTACTGTCCTGAAATGCGCAGCAATCCAATCTTGGGGTTATGACCAAAACTGATGGGATGAGTAGCACTGTAGCAGGTCACTGAGCCTGGTGTGACAAAGACTGGAAACATGGATTGTAATGAGGAATTATTACTGATTCCATGATTACGTTTTTCAATTCTTTCTGATGGGGGACAAACCAGTTCAGCCTATGTGAGTTCTACATGTGTAGAATATGCAGTACAGTTTTTATGTGGGCAGATGTTCCAGAATCTGGTTCATGTTTAATGTAATTACAGTATTAGAAATTTTGTACAGTAATATTTGTAATTACCATAACATCTTACCACATATTATATTAGACAATATTGTTGTCTTTCAGAAAATTTCATTAACTGTTGCACATTTATGCTGTCGATATTTGTTAAGGGGTGACAGTCATTGTTCAGGAAATTTAGTGGATTTCCTTAAGAACATCTTCCTCACAATTGTTTCAACCCTTTGGAAAAAAGCTAATGGTATTACTAAATAATTGGCATCACTGCAAGCTAGCAGTCCGTAGCTTTTCATAAATGAAAGAACGTGTTTTGTTGAAATGTTGTGGATAGCGAGGGTGTGTGGGAATTCCTTACAGTGTAGCTCAACATTCACAAAGCACATCTTAATAGGAAGGAAATAGCTGCATTTTGGCCTTCCGGTTAGTCAACAAAGTCAATCTGTGCAGTGTTTCATCAAGCCTGGGAGAGATTGATTTTGTGGATGCTCTGGCCTGTTCTTAAGACAGACAGACAGACAGACAGACACCCCCTCTACCTTTGCATCACAGGCCAAGCAGCGCTACGAGAGGGCACTGGAAGACCTGTACCGCTGTAACCCACGCTACATGGAGGACATGGAGCAGGTGTTCGAGATCACCCAGGAGGCCGAGAAGAAGAGGCTGCTTTTTTTCAAGGAGGTCCTGCTCAGCACCCACAAGCACCTGGACCTCTCCAGCAGCGACAGGTACAACCAGCAGTCCGCACTGTGCAGTGGACATGTCGGTGCGTGTAGGACGTAGTTTGGTCATTAATGTGAGTAATGTGTGATGTTTGCATAAAGAAGATATTGCGATCAATCATAACTGTTGAATTTTTAAAATTTTCACAGTTATTAATGGCTCCATTCGGCTGTATTGTGGTAGTTAATTGGGGATAAGTCCGTTTACAGATTCAAGGCACTATTTCAAGACCTGGGCAAGACATTAGCTGCAACCAGCGATGCCGAGGACCTGAGATGGTGGAGGAACACGTATGGGCCAGGCATGGCCATGGATTGGCCGCGATTTGAGGTGTTTGTTCATTGCCGTGGATGGATGAATGGATGGATGAATGGATAAAGGTTATTTATGCCACGGGGAAGAAATAATTGAGTAATCTACCTTTTAATTCGAAAATTAATCAGGTACTCTTTGCTCATCGATTTGTACATTCCAGAGCGATGGGCACTGGGCAGGAACCTACCCGGAACAAGGTCCACTGCGGACTGTGCCCACACACTCCATTTCACTGCATGATTTTGGACTGGGGGGAAAGCGGAGAATCCAGTGTGAAACCACACACATTAATACTAGGACTGCATGATGAGCAATGTTAATATTGACATTGTATGTCATGCATATGTAATTGTCAAAGACTGGTGGTCAGCTGGGTTCAGAACATAAGAAACTTACAACGGAATGTTTTCACTATCATAGTAAACAAAACTTTTATCAAAAAAATTGTCTGAAATGTTTTGTGTGTATAATATGAATGATGTGGCTAAGCGAGGCTAGCCTTCATTTTATTCTTCATTTTATCTTGAGATAGAGGAATCTGATAAAGTAAATTAAGCTAAATAAAGTTACCGTGATGATAGAGAGGGACTAGGCTATTCCAAGAGGCTAGAGGGCACGGCTTATAGTTTTCTTTGATTAACCTGACATTGAGTGAGTCTGTCAAACCTGAATGTCTTATTTTAACATGTATTTGCACTGGAGTCGTGCTGTGATAACTAAATCCTACATTGCAATACTGACAGTTGACTGCATTTTCATTCACTTATAATTTGAAGTGCTTCCACACAAGGCTTTTCTGTTCTTTGTATATTTAATGGTAAAAGTCCAACTGAAGGTGACTGCACATTAAAAGTGGTATGACTGTTTAAGGGTTAGTTACTATTACCTTGCAGTTGCTGATTGCTGTTGTGGTCACATGATCGTGTCTCTCTTCAGGAGTGGTCCCCTGTCACCAGCTTCTCCATCAGCCGGAAAGAGAGGACCAGCCAGGCAGAGAATGTGGTTACTCTGACTAACATTGTATCAGCTGCGGAGCCAGTGTCCAGGTAGTACATGCATTTCCTCCTGCGCCCATTGAGCTGGAAACCTTAGTGCAGTGCAGTGCAGTGTCTCCAGTGAGCTGGAGGCTTAGTATTTACATATTTAGCAGACACTTTTGTCCAGAGCAAAGTACAAGCTATGTAAATGGTACATTGTAAACATTCATGCTATCAAGGAGTCAACTAGACATAAGTGCAGCTATGCTGTGCTTAAAATGAACAGCTACACAACTACACTTGCAACTTTTAATAAGGTAGGAACGTAAGACTATTCAAAGGCTAGTAACTGCAATATAGGCGCATTCAATGAAGAATCAGATTAGTAGAGGAATTTTTGGAATAAGTCTGTGGTGTTTCTTGAAGGTAGCGAGGCAGTCTGATGTCCAGACATGGTTTGGCAGCTCATTCCACTGGGGAACCACGCAAGAAAACAGTCTGGGGTGACACTTCTCACATGTTGGTTTGCTGAGAGAAGGGGGCAAGATGGAACATAGGTCTTTGAGCAGCTTTTTTATGGAGATGGGTGTCTGTCCATTAATGGATCTGTAAGCCAGCTACAAGGACTTGATGTGAGCACCGATAGGGAGCTAGTAGAGAGACTGAGGGGTGTGACATGAGAACGCTTAGGCTTACTGAATATCAGACGTACTGCCATGTGATGAACCACCTGCAGTGGTTTGCTAGCACGACGTGGTAGACCTGCTAGTACAGAGCTACAGGAGCCAAGTCATGGGGTAACAAATGCTTGGACTAGAAGCTAAACTGCATACTGAGACAGAAAAAAGGCTGGCAGGGAAGACAAGAAGCTCAGTTTTGGAGGTTATGATCTGAGCAGAGACCATGGTGTCATCAGGAGAGACAGTTGCATTACTTATTGTGCCCAGTAAGGGGGAGACTTTAGTGCCGTGCATTAGGTATAGGTGGACACATCAAATATTAAAGGTAGAGCAAAGTATGCTGATAAATTTATCTACAGTATTTAGTGGGTGCCTGGTTAGATTTCTTAAGGGTCTTCCAGTAGATGTCAGTATTTAATTATCTTTAGTTTTTTTTTCTCAGCTAATCCAGATGATATTTATGTTTTTATTCAAATTATTTTGTCTCTTATGCCTTTACAAAATTTTTGATTTGTTGAAAATTAAGTCTTTGTGCATGTGTATTGGTTATGTGGAGTTTGTAGGCATGGAATATTCATCATTTGGAGGTATGACATAATCACATCAGTTATCTTTATGTATCTTTGTTGGTAGCTGGATCAATGTTACATTTGAATCACAATGCAACAAAAAAATCAGTGTGTACAAATTACAAAAAATATATTCTCTCATATAAAAAATATATTCTGTGTGTAATTTGGACTTTGCAATGAAATTACAGCCTTCCTTGTAGTTCTTTTTGGAAGGCTACACTGAAATGACAAGAAATTGTTAGGGGGATTGAAACTAATATTCCTAGCATGCATCACACTGCTAAACACGCAAGTTGGGAAGCCTGAAATTCCCACTGAGAAGTTGCACTTAAACAGCTCATATTCTGGCTGCTGACTGGAAGACAGAAGTTGGTGATGTGAAGGTGTATAACATCTAACTTTCAAACTTGCAAGACTAGAGAACACATAATGACTGTAAACAGACAATGGTTCTGAAATACTGCACATAATAGCCTTTTTTTATAATCTGCTTCAGAAATGTAGGCTGGAATGCTTAACCAAAAGGCAAATCATAAATATTTCTGTTGTTTTGCTATGTAGTGTAAGCCTGTTTTCCTAACAAAGGCAATAATCCATTAGTTAGTCACTGTCAGATATCAACACAGGGTTACTTGACTGATTACCAATTTGAATATTGTTATTGCCCAGTCCTATCTCATTATTTCAAGAGAAATATTGATACTATGCAGGAATGGGAAGATGACATTGTCTGAGAAGGAGGCATGGGTTATGCTAGCAGCATGTAGCAGCGTGTAAGTGTACGGTGAAAAATAGTGTTTGTGTCTCT
Organism: Stomatorhinus ivindoensis; assembly: GCA_019775895.2. Taxonomy (NCBI): domain Eukaryota; kingdom Metazoa; phylum Chordata; class Actinopteri; order Osteoglossiformes; family Mormyridae; genus Stomatorhinus; species Stomatorhinus ivindoensis. The sequence continues at coordinate 11,124,450 of JABFEB020000020.1, read as the reverse complement.
GCCTGTCTGGGTGTCTGTGTGTGTGCATGCCTGCATTTTTTTGTACATTATATTTGTGAGCATGTATTAAGCGAAGCGTGGCTTCCCACAATTTTCATTCCATGACCTTTAAAATAACAGCACCGGAGACTCACAACCCCATTTTGACAGGGGGCAGCACTGGTCTACATTTATCGTAGATATTGCATAGCAAGAGGGACCCCCTGGGAAGATCTTGTCTGTTTGCCTGACCCCCCCCCAATATCCCGGGAACCCCAAGATCAGCACAAACTCTCTTTGTGTGTATTTTCGTCTTCAAATTAACTGGCTGATTATTGGCCTATTCTGAATAAATTTATAAAACTGAATTATTAGCTCACTTGTGAATTTAATAAAGCTTTATTAATGGGAAAAGTGTCGACACCTTTCTTGGACCTCAGGGCCATGTATGTTACATGTATGTTCAGCGTATGTTACTGAAATTCAATAGTGAGTTATGCAATTTTTCACGTATGTTATTAAAAATTCTTGTGTGCTGCAGTTTTTTAAACTTTATTGTTTTGCCTGATGACTTGGTGTGGTGGTCCCCTCTCTGTCCCCTCTTTGTCCCCCATCTGTGGCAGTGGGAACACCTGGTGCGATGGGGACATCTTGGGGAACTGCAGCCCGGCTAATGGGAGGGACAGTGACGTTGAGCCGGTGGGAGAGCGTGTGAAAGCCCTCTATGACTATGTGGGCCAAGAGGAGGATGAGCTGAGCTTCAGAGCCGGTTTGTTCTTAGTGGACATGGTACCATCTGCAGTGTTTGTAATAACCCTTCCCTGGGGAAATAATCAATACTTTAATGTTATTGTGACTGTTTAACTTGTATGCTATATAACCAGAATACTTGAGACAACCAATCTAATGTAATCTAGTCTTGAAATAGAGCAATCTATAATCTTTGCAGGATTTTGATTTTAATCTTGCTCTTGTCCTCTCCTGGGTCCATAGGTGAGGAACTAATGAAGCTGAGTGAGGTGGACGAGCAGGGTTGGTGCAAAGGACAACTGGACAGTGGGCAAGTTGGGCTGTACCCTGCAAACTATGTGGAGGCGATCTGGTCGAGATGACCTGCCACTTGAATGGCCCGACAGAATGATGGCAACGCCAGTCCAGTTCACTATGATTCCAGTGCACTTTGCCTGAACTTGGGGGAAGTCGCACCTTTTCATAAGTGATGTAAGGCCTTTTAATAATTAAGGCTTCTTTTTAAATAAGGGCCACTACTTAAGGGACTTTGAGGAAGTAGCTTGTATGTATTGTGCTGGTTTTGCGGTATTGATATGGAGGATGTGTGGGTTTGGGGCTTGGGGTTTAACCTGCTGCACTTTCCAGAGCTGAGGGTACACTTCCACATTACTCTGAGGAGTGCCCTTCCACATTACTCTGAGGAGTGCCCTTCCACATTACTCTGAGGAGTGCCCTTCCACATTTCTAATTGGCTCATCTGGCAGCTCAAAGCTTCAAACGTTGTTCCCCCCTGTGGAATACCACGCTGGTTCAGGTATACTCATTTAATCAGTCTTTAACAAAGCAATGAGCCACGTTGGCATTTATTATCCCAGTGTTAATGTTTGTGTTTAACCTAATGCAGAGATTTCCATGTGTTTCTTGGGGTGATTCCATGGTGTCACCCTGACAGCTTGTGATTGACATTACACTTCACTCACTCACAGTGTATTTATCTGAGAAATAGCATGCCAGAAATGTGCAGTGAGGGGTATAGGTGTCTTGGAAGTGGCACCCTTCAAATGTTGGCCTAATAGGCTACTCTCCTTTTTTTGAATGTGTACTTAATCTCTTTTTGTGTCCTTCTTTCTTAGCTAAAGTTTTAAAAGTTTTGTTTACTTTTACATCATGAGTTGCAACAATTTATCATTAGTTATCATTGTACAAATTAAATGCAAGATATAACATTTGTGGAACTATATCCTTACTAACTGTACTGGATTAAACTCCATGCTGTGTATGATCATTTTGTGGACCTTTATTGACTAATTAAAGTATTGTAAGTTATAGAATATTGTATTTTCACATGATGTTTTCACACCTATTTGATCTTTATTCCTGCGGGTGTGGGGGATTTCCTGGAGTATCGTTTTGACAAATCTTGCTGCCCATTAGACACTTTATTTTACTCTTTTATAATTGACATGGAAATAAAAATAATTAAAATACAAACTCATTCAAGACTAAATTCCACTCTTTGATTACCCCACAAACCCTTTCAATGCAAAGCAAATAGACAGACAGACAAAATATATGTAAAAATAAGAACTAATGGGACTAATTTGCTTCATACAACGATTTATGTATTTTCATGTCATAACTTAAATTGCCGAAAATATATTCATGATTGCATCTAGTAACAAGCTTTTGCTAAGGAGAAAATTTCTTGGTTGAAGAAACTACAGGTATTGAGTTTTTAGTTTGATACCTGTCAGATAAGTTTCCCCTGTTGGATGTTGTATTGACAAGGGAGAAGCTGATTGCTGAGGTACGCAGTGTTCGCCCTGGTCCAGCATGACATTGTCTTATCACCAGGCAAACATGCTGGATGGTGAACAGCTGCCAGTGCTCTTTCTCCCTTAGTTCCCCTGGACTTCAGTGCCTGTCTTCTCAGAGAGACTCCTAAGAGTACTCAGAAATCCCAATGTAAATTCACCCTCTGACCAGTTGGTGGCACTGATAGTTGCTTATGCCAATCTAAAATGTGGTGACTGGATAATATCGCATGCATTTTAGTGCCAAAATCAGTTGTGAATCATTAGTGGTGCCTTGAAGTATCCTGGTTAATCTATTTCAAAGAAGGAAACACCAGCCGTTGGCATGGCATAGCCTAAGCTAAATGCAGCATTGGATTGGCTGTCATGTCCAGCTAGTATGTCTGCAGCACAGACTCCTGTGAATGCCGCACAACCAGATCTAATTTCTTGAGAAAATGCAGGCTTTTGTGGTAAAGGGGCAGCTCTACTGCTCATTCAAAAAGCCAATGCCTTTCTTTATGTGGTTTAAACTGAAATAAAGTCCGTTTTGTAATAAAATTTTTGTTGTGACATTTAAATAAGAACAATGTGGATCACCCAAAGGATTATTAGCAGGTCAAATTCCTCTCAATATTTCATTTCCGCTCCCCAAATATCAATGTTGAACCATATAGCCAGTTTTTTACATTGTATACTGTGGCTCCTGATTCTATCCACCATTGTTATGTAACGCAACATCATGTTCCAAACATTGACATCTGTCTCTTCACTCTCTGAGGGCACCCCTAAACTTGAGATTGATATGCTCAGTTTAGCAGATTGATATGCTTTTGCTAGCAGTCAAGCATTCAAATTGGGCTCCTGACAGGTCTGCTTGTGTCCACACGGCATGAAAAATGAGCTGCTGTCACAAAGCATTTGCACTGTGTTTTACAGCTATTGTCCAGAGATTATCAAATTAACACAACAAAGATCATTTTTATTTCTCCCACAATTCATGAATCCACCAAAGGCTGCGATCACCCCTGAAATAATAAATGACTTAATAATACACTTAATATAAATACAATAGACATAACCAATTGAAAAGAATATGTTTTAATGATAGAAGATGACAATATGGTGGGAGTGATCATGGTCAAGTGACAAAGGACCAGTGAGAGGACTGAATCAGTGCATCAGAAAACATGTGAGTATTATGGGCCAACTATCTCAGTCTAGTTCATGATCTAATGATGAGCAGATGGCTCCAAGCAGGAGGCATGACAGAAAGCAGAGAAAAGGGAGCGTTTTGTTAGTAAATGGTTTGGTCACATACAGGTACAAAGAGCCCAACAAATAGCCCTGTGACAACAAGAGCAGCATAATAACTGAAAGACACAGAGGATCTAGACGAGCTTGAAGCAGGTTTGAAATGACCAGCAGCGAAACAAGGCAGGGAACAGCAACTGAGGATGGTCACGTGCATTTCAGAGTGAGGAACTCAAGAAATAATAGCGCTGTTAGACCATTATTTTAAAGAATAGTTACCCTGTTTTCCTTTAGTTGCCCCAAACTGTCTTCCAGCCATCTGTATCCCACACTTTTCTTTCTTGGTGGTGTTATGCAGAGTCTATGACTCCCGTATTCACATTCCACTGGCTCACTGGGCCCTTTGAAAGCCAGGGCTTACTGGCAGCCAGTAGTGATCTGCTCCCTTCGGTAACTCAGTACCAGCAGCTGACACACCAGCTCCCCTAGTCCCTTCTGGGTCTCAGTATCAGAAAGTGACAGAGCAGCTCCCCTGCTGCCCGCGGCATCTCAGTGGCAGCAGCTGACAGACCAGCACCCCTGCTCCCCTTGATGTTTCAGTAGCAGCAACTGACAGATATGCTGGCCGTTCAGAAAGTATCTCATTTGTAAGTAGAGGAGTGTCTGTATAATATAAATATATAATATATGAAATATACATTTAGTGTGGACTTGGTGAAACCATGTTTTCAGTGGTTTTTAAAGTGCAAGATATAAAAGAATCTCTGCTGGCTTTTGTAACTGTGATGTATGAAAAAGAGAACTGCTACTTTGTGGCATTGTGCTCATGAGATAAAAACAAGAACTTTGTGATAATGGCAAATTTAAATTGGAATAAAGTCCTTTATTTAGTAAGTTTTTGCTGTGACATTTAAATAAAAAGAATGTGCATCACCCGCAGGATTCCTAGCTCATCAAAGTATTGTCCATATTTCAATTCCACTCCCCAAATACTGATGTTGCACTCAATAGTCAGTTGTTTGCATGGTATACTGTAGCTCCTGATTCTATCCACTGTTTATGTAGTGCAATGTCATGCCCCCTGGTCCCCTTGGAGTCTCAGTACCATCAGCTCACAGTCTAGGTCCCCTGTTCCCTTCGGGATCTCGGTACTAGAAGCTGACAGATCTGGTCTCCTCAGGGTCTCAGTACCAGCAGCTCACAGACCAGCTCCCCTGGTCCCCTCGGGGTCTCGATACCAGCAGGTGACTGACCAGCTCCCCTGGTCCCCTCGGGGTCTCGATACCAGCAGGTGACTGACCAGCTCCCCTGGTCCCCTCGGGGTCTC
>JABFEB020000020.1:11059479-11106388 GCA_019775895.2 Stomatorhinus ivindoensis | reverse complement strand
GTGTGTGTGTGTGTGTGTGCATGTGTTCAGATTCCGATACATATTCCTATGAATATACTAACATAGTGCAGGTGAGATGTGCTGATAATGCTGGGACATTGTACAGTACATAGCCCCTAATTGTGTTGTGGTTTCTAGATAGTGTTATTATTTGTTCTCGATGGTGGTCTGTGCTTTTCCATGTCTTATGCGAACCCTGTCCAATCCCCTTGTGTCTATAGCTTACTAAAAAATCTCCTACTGTGTGTGCACTTTACCATCCAGCATCTGACCTCCTTGTGTTTCCCATGTCCTGTTTGGTTCCAGTGCTTGTTAAGTATCTGTGTTAGTCCTTCTGCCGCAATGCCTCAGTCTGCCAGTTATTACATTATTATGAAGCACAAGTCTTGCTAAATAGAACAGCTATATGCATGTATGATTTATCCAAAACCCAAGATACAGACATTGAGCCTTTATTAGTCCCTTGGACTTGAGGAATAGTCTCATTCTTGGCGAAATAATGTTTCCCATGGCACTCAAAAAAATGTAAGGACTTATCATAACTATATTCTTCAGAATGTGGGTTGTCATGTCACGTTTAAATTTCTTCTTTCCTGTAAACTTGAACCTTTTATTCCTTAGCTGCTGTTCCACAATATCATTCGGACACCACGAAATGCTGAGCTGCAGAGCTCTGAGTGAAAGACTACACCGTCTGATGGCAGTGACAGGCTACTCCATGGTGTCACCCGTGGCAAAAGGAGTATGGCGACTTATCACGGAGCATGGCCATTGCCACCAATGTAGCTCCCACATATAAAACAGGGAATGTGTTTGCTTTTATTGTTAGGAAGCTACAACCGCAGCCAGAGAACGACTGAGTCGCATTCCAGGAGGGTAACTGCTGATGTGATTCATGTAACTCAACTTGCGGACTTGTGCCTACAACCAAATCACAGCCGTGATACATTGGAGTACAACCACACTCGTTCTCATGTGTTATTGCTTAAACATACATGCATAGAGAAGAACATAATCTACATAAATACCTTTAAGTTTATGAATTGAGTAATGGGTAAAAATGTAAGACAATGCAAAGTACAATGTAATGTCAAGGTGCCAGTTACAACAAATAATGTACAAAAGAAAGAAGAGGAACATTGCTCTAAGCCATATAGCTGCATGTCCACTGTATTTAATCCATTTACCAATTTGGTTGAAACTTTCACAAATGAACTATCCTATTTGAGTATATTTAAAGGCAGAAGACAGCCTGAACATAATAAACAAAATCATTTCTGATTTTCTACATTTGTGCTTTTTATATAAATAGGACTCAACAAGGATACAAGTAAATATCATAACAACTGTTTGTAAATGAAAGCTTAAGACAGTCAAATGGATCTTGCTATTTAAATGTCTCTAAATTCTGACTGCTAATTAACTGAAGTTTCATATAATGAGGGGGTTAATGATCAATTATTTGGTTGTATGCAATTTCACCAGAAAATGGATGTAATAACACACTGTAATTAGTTTTGTTTGCTTTTTTGTTTTATTGCATACACACAAGATCCTGGGGACAGTATTCTGGCACAAATAACAGTAGAATATTCATTATGACGCAAGTGACACCTGCAGGTCACTGGGGGCCCTTTATAACCACGGTACCCCAAAGAATCCTGGGACAGCACTGTCTGCTCTCTGCTTAATCTGACTTGTTACTCTTTTAATGATTTGTAAGGGGACCCAGTTGAAGGCCCTCTGCTGTCTTTAGAAGGTACATACTTACGGCTGAAAAGGAAGAAGATGTGAGACTTTGAGCCTCGTTGGAACCATCAGCATGGTAGCAAAAAGGGAGATAGGTGAAATATATTCAATGCACTGAAATTAGTGAGGGGACACAATTCTGGTACACACGTCACAGCCATGGGCTGAGGGGGCACACTATTAATTTGAGGATGCTCGGCCCCCCCAGACACCCTTGTATACCTGGGTCTGAAAATGTTAAGGCATCTGTTGTGATGGTTTCAGACAATGATATGATCAATAACAATGAGTTCCGAGAATCATAGGCTATGCTGCTCCTGTCAGGTATATGCATTACAGCAAGACAGAGCACATTTATTCATATTAATACATTCCACTGTGGCTAAATATGACAGATAGCCGCACATGTTGTTTATGCTTTGCAGCATTTTAAATAATAGACAGAAAGGGACTTGGTCCAGCTGAAGTGCTGCTTTCTCAGGGACATGCTTATCACTTGGGACTTAATAAATACTAGAAGTCCCACAGTTGATACATACTCAGACGACAGCTTTGCGTGAGTGTTGTCCTGGAGCGTAAGATTTGCTTATCTTGTCTGGTATAGTGTCAGTTTGTAGTCCTATTTTGTAATCCACGTGTAGCCTCTCCTCCAGCTGCCATTTTCAGGCCCCAGTTATCATCAGCACTTGATCCCCGTTGCACAGCTCACTGCAGCTCCTCCTATCCAGTGAGCAGCTCCCAGTCCCTGCAGTTACCTTGTTTCTTATACTGCCCAGGCCTTGTGGCCTCTGAGGCAGAACTCCTTCAGTGTAGATGTTGGAGAGGGTGATTTTGGCAACTCCGACTCACCTTGACGACAGGGGGAGAACGCACATAGATGGAGGATGGAGAGCGGAACCCTGCTTTTAGAGGTGTGAGGTGACCGCCACTGCACCGACACACCCTAACTTGTATTATTTGTCTTTGATGTCATTGTTTTTTTTCAGAAATATTATTTATTATTCATCACTGGATGAGACGGGCAGTAAATGATACAACTAAGGCTCTAGTTCTTCCCCCGGTTGTAATAAAAACCTTTCTGTTAATTATTACTGAACCATGCTAGAACACGGCAGTGTTACCTCTATCCCACATCATCCCAGCCAGGCTACAACTGGATGTGTTTCTCTGTGTAGTCGTGTCTCTGTGCTGAAGTATAAAATCTGATACATTTTAATTTTGGCATACAGTTTCTATGTTTTCCCAATAGAATAACTGTAGGATTAAGTATAATGATATTGTGACTGTGACAATGCTCATGACTGTACTAGACAAAGGGATAAAAGCTTCTTATATTCCTGTTGCTGGCTTCAGTCTGTTTTTGAAAAGTTCATTTTATTTTTTATCTTTTTGAAAAGATTTGAAAAGATTTTTTTCACAATAGACACATTTACGGTCTTAAGTAAATACTGCCTTCAAAAATATAATTAAATAATAAATTTAGTAAATATCACGTCTTGTGTTTACTATTTTTAAATTTATTTAGGTTTTGTGGTTATTAATTTATTTTTTTGCAGACAGTATATGTTGTTTTTACTAATCTCAAATATTTCAGACTCCTATAAAATATATAAAGTTAGGAGAGCTTATTAAGGATTTTGAGAAGTTAGGATAAACTGCCCCAGGACACAACAGACAAAATGCAGCTATAAATGAAAATCGACTAGGTGACATCAATGTGGTGTGACTTAATTTGCAGTGCAACCAATCAGATATTTTGTTTAGATCCCACCCACTGAATTTTGATGGTTAACGTTGACAGATAAGTTTAATGGTTGCTGGTATCATTTAAATGGTCATTTAAACAAATCATTAACATAACAATTTAAATGATCATTTAAATGCCATATTTATAAATAATGATTTAAATGACAATTTTAATTGTAATTTCAATAAGCTTTTAAATGACATATTTATTTATTGAATATTACCACAAAATACACTCCATAACCCATGGGCCCAATGCACTGAGCATCTTGAGTCCATCATCGTAAAGAAAAAACAAAAAAAAAACAAAACAGGCATGACAGCAAATGAACCTCACCTATAAAGGAACAGCTGATCTATAGCCTTATTTACGAACAATCTGCTGACATTAAGAAAGGAAGGTAATGAACATAATATGCCTGATGTCCAGAAATAGTCACCTTCTGGCTCTAACCACCGACAGAAACAGGCATAGACGGATTGTCCTGAAGGACTGATAACCATATGTGGAAGCCAGAGGGCTTCTGCTACAATTCTTGGAAGCTTAATAATCCCAGCAAGAACAATAGGCTTCCAGCCGATTGGCTAAACACCCAATAATATGGATGAGTGACTACTGGCTCTGGTGTTTCTGTGCATTGCAGCAAAATAATAACCTTGCTTTCATTTCTCTGCCCCAGTCCTGCCTCACCCTATGTTCTCTATGAAATACATCCACAGCATTAATACAACTCCTTTCCCTTTCACACCATCCCCTTTTTCACACTTATTTCACACACACACACGCACGCATGCACATACACCAGATAATTGCATTCTCATGTCCTACTGCTGAGGCCACAGGCAGGAGCTGTTTCAATTACTTATATGTCTATGATATATATAATGTGTAAAAAGGAGTTTTTTGTATCCCAGACAACCAGTCCTCACAATGCTTAAACCACCACCCACCGCCCCCGTAAAAATCCCATCGCCCCACTGAAAAGAGCCTGTGTGCACAGCCCCTCCAGAGTCCCCCTTGAAGGAGGAAGGACCCCCATTCAGACACATCCCTCCAGCCTGCAAAGCTCTACACACAGCCTGCTTGGAGAGCAGCACATTGAGCTGCTCTCACAATTTCTGGATAGCTGCTTCTTGTGTCGGGTCCAGCCTATCCTTCTCTGCTTGCAAACAAGGTGTCTTCGGTGCAGCCCCAGAGACTGACCCTCAACTGCCTCAAGTCTGGATGCATTCTGGCTGAATTGAGAAGAATTGGAAATATCCCTTTCCTGCAGGCACAGGTAAGAATATCAAAGGATTGTATTAAATTCCTGGGCTTGAATCCTCAACACACTGTTAGGGATGCGGGGTTGGCGAGATAACACAATGTAACTGTATCACAGCATGTATAATAAATTATTCCTGATCAAAGAACACCACAGACTTCCTAAGTGTGTACGGCACCTGTTTCTCTCACAATGATGTTTAAACTTTGTTTTATGTGCCTCACTGCCTGCACTCTGTTTCTGTCCATTTCACTGTAGATGAGCCTCTTTTTTTCCCTTCAACGCATTTGCACCCTCTTCAAAGGGAGGTGTTGCACCTTCTCTAGTTTACTATTCTGACTCCAGGCTTTCTATGTTCAGCAGTTGTGGACGTGTGAACAATAGCTGGCTGATAACTGCTTCTTCATATGAACGATGTCAATTACACAGGTACTTGATGGAAAATTAATGGCTTCAAATACATTACCTGCAACATCAAAGGATGGTTATAGAGGCAGTGTTTCTCACAAGCGAGAGGCATCGTAGCAAAGAAACAAACAACTTATTTCTGCATATCTGTAATGGAATCAGACCCGTTTTGCGTCCGACAGCAGTGATATGACTGATTCTGCTGTTCACTGTTATCTCCTGCGGTCTTTCTATTGGGTAGTCCTCTGTTAAAAGGCAGCATTAGATGAAAAGCAGAATGTTATTTCAGCCTGAGGTGGCCTGCGCTTCATTGACAGAGTGCTTTGTTCCAGCCGGACTAAACAACATCGAGATGTTTTGGCGGTGAGAATACCCTGCAGCTCCGTCTGAGCTCTGACACCACACTGTATCCTGCCTCGGGTTTCCCCTAGCCCTCTACTCCTTTCATTTTTTCATTGAATATCTGCAGTTGATGTCATAAATAATTACTTTGATGATACATATCAGTATGTGGCACCTCAGGAAGAAAATCCACAACAAAGGACAACGTGAGTAGGAGGACGTGCTTTCTGGCTACACTGGAAGAAGTCAATGCATTGTAGGATCAGTATAAATCTTAGTAATAAAGATGGGTTCTGACTTTAATAGGCATCGGTAGAACTGCAATGTTATATCTGTGATCCGTCGCTACTGCTGTAAGGGTGCTTTGAGAAATCCCCAAGTACAAATTATCATTAATGTCACAGCATGGAAAAGCACTAGATCTAATATGGAGAGAGGATCCCCTCTCTTCTAATTAACATGAATGATTGGTCCAGTTATCTGGAAGAATAATAGTGTTATCCTAGAGTTAGCAAAGAGAAGTGCTACATAATTGCTGCAGTCTGTGTCATTGGTAGTTAAATTGCAACCAATATTAAGAGTGGGTTTTCCTTGTTCTACCTCTTACCATCAAAATCTAGTGACAGATGAATTTCTACTGATACCTATGTACTTTAAATGATCACCAGTTCTGTGCTACAGGTGTAAGATTAGTCAAACTGATGCTTGTGGGAATGGCATCCTTTTGCAGGTTGGAATGGAAAAGATAACCATTGCTACCTACACGAAACCTTATCCTGGTCAGGGAAAGGGGAAATTAAGCAGTTTTTTGTTCCCTAAGGTTATTTGTGATTCATTTGGATGTAAAACCTTAAAACATTGTTCCAAAAACACATGCTCTTGCCTTTTTTGAAATTTGAACTATCCTCCAGAGAATACATCAAGCATTAATTTTACAGGTATATCACACTCTCAGTTCAGTGGAATTCTATTTATTCTCCATTTTATCACCAGTCATTGGGCAACTATATTTATTATAAACATCAGAGGTCATTTTATATTTATGTATGTAGCTTTCATGCACCAACATGAGAGATGCTTAGACCAAAACAGAAGAAATAGATAGAGGTCCTTCTCGTACAAGAAGGAAATGGACACACCTTGTTTTTTGGCACCTCCTAGTCACTTCCGGGGATTTCTCCTTCTCTAGCTGACTCTTCAGTGAAGTGAGACCCATCATTGATCAGTTGCATTCAAGTGCTGAGGTGCAGAAGCTGTAAGCTGGAGTAAAAGCTATTTACAGGATAAGTCCTCCTTACAATCCTTTCATCCAGAGGTGTATGAAAGCAGATGTACAGGAGAACTGATAAGACTGGAGGGTGTCTTTCCTAACAGTAAGACGACATGATGATTTTTGATCGTTTTCGCTAGAGCTTGTTGAAGATTATTTTTTTGCAGTTATCATACTCAACATTACTCTGAAAATGTCTCACTCACATCTTGCCAGCTTCCATTCAGTTACCTGTGGTGATCTCGGGTTTGAAAAGCCAACCCGGAGCAACATGGAGATGATGCCAAATGAAAGATGCAGGACCTTTTGCATGTTAATATGCCTCAATTTAATATTTTACATCCCATAATTTTGAAGAAGGAAAACCTTAGTAGGACTAGTAACTAAAAGCAATAGTGTCCTGTTTTTAATAAATGGAGTAATAGTGTACTTAACCTTATTGACCGTGAATTAGAGTTTTGTGTTTTACATCACTTTTGAATTGTCCTGTTTTCATAGTATGACACATATAATTTCTAATTATACTATTATTAAATATTGTTTCTGAATGCCCATATGCATCTGAACATAAGCCACCTGAGAAAGCTATCAAAATTTAGGGTGTGAAGAACCATCATCAGTGAATAAACATTGTTATTGCTGTGCCTATATTCGGTTTTGATTATTAATAGAATTGTGCGGAGCTGTTTTGTGTGATGTGAAGGATGAGGATGGGAGCTGTCTCGTGGGGGGGTGCTGCCGTGTCCCCGTACAGTCGCGCCAGTCTCCTCCATGCGGTGCCTTAGATGTGGAGATCCAGATAGCTCTGGGGTTCAAGCATCGCTGGGATGGCAGCACCCAGCCTCGGGATCTGGGTCAGCTGCTTTTACATACAGAAGCAGCAGCCATCGCCCCATCTCTCTGGCGGCGGACTTGCTGGCTTCGTTATGTTACGCATTGACCTTGTGTTTGTAACCACAAGAACGTCTAATTCACGTTAGTGATCTGTGGTTGTTGCCACGTAAATCATGTCCCTCCCCTGCTGGATGTCCTGGTTGGCGTAAATTTCCAGGTTATGGTTCACAGGTCGATTCAGGGGATAACATCTGCATAACACTGTGACAACCTAAACCCTTAATCATGCAGACCTCCTATACATTGCACTAGTGCTCCAAATGCTGATTGAAGAAATGCAATAATATTTTGTTGATCAGCAGGTGAACTTGGCAGGGACTGGCTGGCCCCTTATGGGCAGGTACCAGAAAGTCCATGACACGAGTCTAAACTGATGTGTTTTTCAGTTTTAGACGAACAGTCATGTATGCATAGCAATAAATGTATTTTACAGTATATTTTACAGTTACAATTTATTTTACAGTATATATACAGCCTCATATAGCTGCATACTTTCTATATTGCATGAGGTACCTTCATTTTGGTGTAATAGTCCAAAGTCTTCCACTATAACTAATTATGAGCTAATTTTCATTTCTTGCCTGCAAACATGCTTCCTAAGGGTTTTATATTTGGCTCCATGCCAGCATTCTTCATAAACCATCTTTATGACCTATTTACTAGACAGTGTTCAATACAAATTTTAATACCATATTCTGATTCGATTAATTTGTATAACCTGTTGTCACAGCAGGCTGATTGACGCACTTTAAGGTTTTGTTAACAAGGCATTTACTTCTTTGCAAAATGGAAAATGGTGTCATGTCAAATCATGTCCTCACTAATCCATTTTGCAGATTTTAAATTATACAGTTCACTTGTGTAGTATGAACAAGAAATAAAACTGCCCAAGAATTAATTCAATGTTTATGATATTAATATTTTTATGTGCTCGATAGTCAATTTGCATATATAAAAATCTTCAAGTTCTACATGCATAGTTGTCTATGCATAGTTCTCAGAAGTAGTAAATCATAGACTGCATATTACATTGTGATCCCACAGCATGGATAATTCCTTTGAAAATGACTTGTGGCTCTTCTATTGCATGACCAGAAAAGTAATTAATGTTGCTGTTAAGTAAGGGCTAAGGCACAACAAGCCGTGCATGCAAATGTTTGTAAACACACGGCTGTGCAAGCAAAGAACTGCCTGACACAAATCAGAGGACTGTTGCCTCTGTGTAGTGCATTAAAATGTATAATGCATGGCTGGGAGTGCATTAGCCCACTTACTCCACAGATACTACACATTTGACTTGCATGTTTGTACCTGAAGACATTATTTTGACTTCTGAATCAAAAACACATTTATTAGTAGAATTACTACTTAGGCTTGGGCAGTATAACGATAAAACAGCATACCGTGGTATTTCCTCAAAGCAAAACTGCATCATGTGGACCCCTCCACTCAACAGATTTTATCACCAAGATTTCTAAAAGTACCATTGCTTTTTAAAATACAGTTCAAATATTATATACCGCGGTGTAATGTCTGGATGATATGAAGAACTAGATGTTGCCCAAGACTACTACTATTAAACGTCTTAGTTAAACCTATATATGAGCCACTATCTTTAATGAAATAGTCCATTGCTAAGACCATAAGACAATCATTAGTTTATAAGCCCCAAACACCTGCACTTGTACAAACTGTAAAAACCAAATGTGTAGTAAGCACGATATAAATAGATAAATGTACCCCATGTCATTTTAAAGAAATGTAATTCAAATACATAAATGTGTGTGTGTTGTTTTATTCATTTAGCTTTACATTATGGTGTTTATCCACTGACCTGAAGCACTGTTGTTATCTAATTGATCTGTAAAAATATCTTGGCTTGTATAGTTTCCATCGAGTAATGTTAGAATAAAAGACTACAGTCATGCATTGATTTACTACTGTAATATAACTGGCCTGCACTACATGTGCGGTTATAAGACATTTATCAACTGCCTTCAGATTGCAGAATTAGAAGCTTCAAACCCATAGGACTGGAGTTTACTGGAACAGACACTTGACTCCATGTGACCTTGAGGGTGGAGGCGTCACGTGACCTGAAAAGCTGATGTCACCAAGCTGCAGGTGTATTCGTGACACCGCTCGGGGCTTATGAATGCTTCTCTTAAAATGGGGAGAAAGCAGTCTGCTGTGGGACCAGCAGGGCCTGGCGTTTTGCTGCAGAAAACAATACCACTCTGTTCTTTGTTTTTCTGTGTGTGCTGCTGTTTGTGATTCTCAAACCCAGCATCCAGCACCCCTTCTAGCCAGTCTCAGCTGCTTCTCCCGGGTTTGCATAGGCGCACAGCTGCAGAAATGGGGCAGATTCCCACAGGAATTTTTAATTTACTTATTTTTAAGTTACACATTTGTAAAATAACTATAATGTATGCCACACTTTTGAAAGCCTTGCATAAAACTACATATTATCTGCATAACCACATGCTATCAATAAAGCAATATGCACAGATTTACCCAGGATATACTGCTGAATATTTAAGGGTTACATCTACTGTCTGTTGACAGAAATGAAATTGTTAGACTGTATTCACCACTTGTTACCCAAAATGCCGAGTATTTAATGTTAAGTGCTTAAAACCAAACAGATTCCAGTAGGAAATATGTTCAACAGATTCTTGTCATTCTGACATTCTATTCTATTCTTCCATCCATCCATATCCATCCATCCAAGCACTTTATCTGGCAATGGGACTTTGCATTCATGAGGTCTTTGTGGATTATAGGACATAAGGCATTGAAACACACTGAATGGGATGTCAGTACCCTACATAACCACCAAATGCCATAACCACTTGTCAATGATCACCAAAGTGAGATCTGCGAAGTGCTGTTCTGGAACTAGGAAGAGTGGCTTATTGCTGTTGCATGGAACCTAAGCTGTTCTGAAGGCCATCTGTGATCCCAAATTGAAGAATGACGGAGTAGCAACCTTCATATGTGAACTTGCTAGGCAATGGGGAATGCTGCCCATGCTGATCTGAGGTCAGTGTCCAGCAGATTTAGGGTGCACGTTCGTACTTGTAGCATTTGCTGCTGTGATGTTTAGCACACACCTTCCATTCACCCCAAAGTCGCGATGGTGATTGTGCTTTGCTGACCTGTGTATTCCGTGCTTGATGATGCTGCCTGCTCATTCATGCTGCTTTGTAGTATCTCTGCTGCCTGGACTGTGGGAGCATCGCTGCCCTGGGGCAATTTCCTGTGTGCCGACTCCAGACAGCCCATGTGATACTTTTTTGTTTGTTTCGGCTAGTTAGGATCCAGACCCAAAATAACAGTGATATGAAGTAAAGTCTGTGATGCAGCACCAAGATTTTTTTCCTTCGGCATGTGTTCCCAAATTATCATTTTGAAGATAACACCCATTGTTACACAATTGTTATCTGTGATGCAAAGCAATTGAACAATCATAATAAAAAACAATTCTCTGGCATGGGAATGTAATTATCTTAGCTATTTTATACTTGTATATTTATAAGCAAAATATGAGATATTACTCAGGAATATGAAGCCATTCCCACAAACTGTTAAAGCTACTTCATCTTTCAGCATAGTGACATTAGTCACTGACCAGAAAATATTTCTTGTAAGGAAATAGACAGCAAAATCTATCTATCTTCCAATTGCGTATCCTAGGGGGGGTGACTGGGGGCCTCAAGCCCATCCTAGGCAGCACTGGGCACATGACTGGGATACCAGTCCATCACAGGGCACATATACATACATATATACACACACACACCATATACACAGTCATACAATATACGCAATTTAGAAGCACTAATTAGCCTGTGTGTTTTTCAATTATGGGACAAAACCATTGTGGGGCAATGGGGAATGCTGCCCATGCCCAGCCAAGGTAAATGCACAAAATGGGGATAGAACATTAAAAATCCAAAAACAGAGATGGAGCAGTCAAACTTCAAGCCAGGCAGAGTAAGACAGTGGGGCAACACACTGTGCCACATATCAGCAGCATCCAAAAACATACTGAACTTTAACCTTGGCACAATGCAGTCAGGCAAGTACCATTCTCCTGGCAACTGCTAAACCCAGACTCGTCCATCGGATTGCCAGACAGAGAAGCGCGATTTGGCACTCCAGAGAACATGTCTCCTATGCTCTAGAATCCAGTGGCGGCGTGCTTTACTCCACTGCATCTGATACTTTGCATTGCACTTGGTGATGTAAGGCTTGGATACAGCTGTTAGGCCATGGAAACCCACTCCATGAAGTTCTCTACACACTGTCCTTCAGCGAATCTGAAGGCCACATGAAATTTGGAGGTCTGTAGCTATGGGCCCTACAGTTGCCAACTTCTGCACACTGTGTGCTTCAGCATGCATTGTCCCCGCTTTGTGATTTTAGGTGGCCAACCACTTTGTGGCTGAGATTCTGTTGTTCCCAATTGCCTCCACTTTGTTATACTACCACTAACAGTTAACCTTGGAATTTTTAGTACCGTGGAAATTTCAAGAATGGACTTATTGCACAGGTGGCATCCTATCACGGTACCACGCTTGAATTCACTGAGCTCCTGAGCGACCCATTCTTTCACAGATATTTGTAGAAGCATGCAGTCTGCATGCTTAGGTGCTTGATTTTATACCTCTGTGGCTATGGAAGAGATTGGAACACCTGAATTCAATGATTTGGAGTCCCAATACTTTTGCCAATATAGCGTATATTTAAAAAGTAGTAGTGAATGTCGCTGACTACAAGTATGTCCCCAAGGGAATCCCATTTTTATTGCTGGGGTTTAGGCTTCCCAGCTAGCTGTAATTCCAAAATCTCTCTTTGGATATTAAAATGCAATCTCAGGTGGGGTAAGAAAAGTAACAGAATGGACAACATAAAAATACTAGCATACCTTAGTGTAGCAGTTGTTAAAATGTGATTAGGGCCGGGTTACATTAGTCGAAAGAGAAAAACCATAAACTTACAGTTTGTATTTAAACCTCCGTGACAAAGCTAAAGATGTCACAGACTAAAAATTATGCATATATTAAGCCACTTGACAGCCTTGTAAATAATCAAATAATGTTTTACTCATATTTTACTTTTATTACTTTTAATTTTATCAGGATAATCATGATGTGCCTTTCTACTTTCGGGCTGGGGATGGTCATCCATGGCAGCTTGTACAGTTCATACTACATTTGGCTGCAGACGCGCATGGTCCCAGTTGGTGCATGCATACAGCAGTGATATTCCAGCAGATAAAGAGAGGGCAGATGTATTGCAACAAATACAAATACAAGCAGTGTACAGTAATGGTAAACTTTTATGAACAGTTTTAAAGTTATTAGTTAAGCCTTTGGAGGTATTACGGTAATAAGGCATGCTATCATGCCCCGGTCATTCCGATCCTCCTGTGTGCCACACCCCCTCATTTACCTCGTGTGGAATCCCCGTCTTATCAGCTGTTTCTAGTTGTGTTAATTGAGTCTGTGTATTTAAGTCTGCATCAGAGTATGTTTCCACAGTCCAGTCATTAACGTTGTTCAGTGTTCCTGAGTGGTTTTGCCCCTAATAAATCCTTCCCACAATTCCTTGGACACCTGCCCTTTCTTTCTGGCTCTACACCCTGCACGTCAAGACAGATACCACAGTATTTTTAAATTTTTACGACAAAATTAGTCGGAACCCCAATGCTTCCTTCACCCATTCAGTGAATTTTATCACCACGATTTAAAAATTCTGGAATAGTGCTGCTTTTTAAAATACCATGTACATCTGTATAATGTCAGTGTCAGAGTTTCCTATCTCCATATCTGAGTGGAGTCTTATGGC
Source organism: Stomatorhinus ivindoensis (assembly GCA_019775895.2). NCBI lineage: Eukaryota > Metazoa > Chordata > Actinopteri > Osteoglossiformes > Mormyridae > Stomatorhinus > Stomatorhinus ivindoensis. The sequence continues at coordinate 11,092,861 of JABFEB020000020.1, read as the reverse complement.
TGATGGGTGTTCCCTTGTCCGTGGATCCAAAAAAACAAAAACGACCATCTTCAGTTTTCATTACTCAGGTTAATTATTTATATATTGTTTTGTTACGACAGAATGAGCAATTATCATAAAAGAAATAAACAGCATTTTCCAATCTTTCCACACAAAATTAAGAAACACGATCAAAGAAAAACCGTGAAACTCTACTTTCGTGAAAGCCACTCTCCCTCTCCTAAAATTCTGCCCCCTCCTCTTCAGACCGTATTTGCATGTATCTCTCTTAAAGTGACAGATATCCTTTTAATCTTAAAGTCAAGTGCAATTAAATATGTGCCATAAGGAGCCATTTAGCTCCTACAGTCAGGGTAGCATTAAAAATTAGATTTGCAGGTACCTCCAACCCTCATCATACAGCTGCGCTACAACTACTACTACAACAACGATTCTTTTGTAATTTGCTACAAATCTTGCACACGTGCTGTCAATATGCACGGATGTCCTACACATAAACATCTGGGCTACAAGCACATCAACCGCAGTTGCCTGCAGCCAAACTCTGATGATGAAATGTACATTGCTTCCCCTCATCTGCAACTGAAAGCGCATGTGGAAAACTGAATTATGAATTGGCCTTAAGAAGGATGACTTCCCAATGGATGAAACTGACCATACTTAGATTCTGGCAGAATGGCAACAATTTAAGAACATAAGACATTTACAAACAAGAGGAGGCCATTCGGCCCATCAAGCTAGTTTGGGGAGAGCTCAGAGTTGTTAAAATCTTATCCAGCTCTATCCAGATTTAAAGGAACCCAGGGTTTTAGCCTGCACTACTTGAACAGGAAGACTATTCCATACTCTAACTACACGCTGTATAAAGAAGTGTTTTCTCAAATTCAGTTTAAAATGTTCTCCCACTAATTTCCACCTATGGCCACGAGTTCTAGTATTTAAACTTATATTGAAGGAGCCATTTGGCTGAACAGCATCCAGACCAGTTAGAATCTTATATACCTGGATCATGTCCCCCCTTAATCTCCTTTGCACGAGGCTGAACAGATTCAGCGCAGCTAACCTCTTCTCATAAGACATTCCTCTAAGACCAGCAAACATTCTGGTAGCCCTACGTTGTACCCTTTCCAAGGTATTTTTAAGGTATGGTGACCAAACTTTTACAAAATATTCTAGGTGGGATTGATGGGGCAATACAGGGGACATGACGGGACAATAGCACCTGGGGAAACAAAAGCAAGAATCATTAACGGGGCAACAGGAACAGGATCAACATGCAAAACAGGTACAAAGACACCAACCAAAACACAAGCTGACAAAGCACAGGGAATACAGACACATACAGGGGCACCAAAGACGAGAACACAGAACCCAAGGACACCAAGAAGGCGGACAACGAAGGGACAACACCAGGTGGATAAACCAACCAAAGGAGGACAGGGACCAGGCGGGAGCAAGGGAGAACCAAATTAATGGGTAGAAGGCAGGAGCAGCAGGGGCCACAAGCGAAAGTGAGGCCGGAGTCGGAGGGACCCTCTGTGATGGCGAGGCATGAGGCAGAGGGGACACCAGAGGGGGTGAGGAGGAAGGCGGAGGGGACACTGGAGGAGGTGAGGAGGGAGTTGAAGCCACTGCAGGCAAAGGCACCGGCGACCAATGAGTCACCAAAGGGAGAACCGCAGGCAACTGTGAACAGGAGCTGGGGGGACTGTATGCGACTGCCGAGCAGAAGCAAGGGGGACCGAAGGTGAGCCCGGGGGCGGGGCGGACGGGACTCAACCCCAGTGTAAGTGTCCTCTCCCTCTATGGGACACTGAGAGCAGGGAACCACAGGGCAAGGAAACAGGTGCGAGAGTCCAACAGGTTGGAGTAAACACGGGGTATATTCAGGGAACGAAAACACTCAGAGCATGAAACCACAAACAGAAGCGACGTCAAGTCCTACCCGCCCAGCCCCCTGGTTCTCTGGCTGTGGCTGCACCTTTGCCTGCCATGGCTATAACTCCCTCCTCACCTCCTCCAGTGTCCCCATCGCCTCCCTCCTCATCTCCTCCTGTAGTCACTCCACCTTCCTCCTCTTCCCCTTTGTTGTCCCCTCTGACTTTCTGTGTTCCCTGTGGTTTGTCTGTTATCCTGGTTGGTGTCTTGGTCCTTGTTCTGCGTGTGGGTGCTGTTTTCTGTAGTGTGTTAACATTCTTGTTTTTGTTCCCCCAGGTCCTGTCCTGTGCTGTTCCCGGTTCTGTTCCCTCTGGTTCCTTTGGTGGGGGGGGGGGGGGTTATTTCATGGCCTGCTCGTTTGATCCTCCCATGTGGAATCCCGGTGTACTCAGCTGTGTATAGTTATTGTTAATCAATTCTGTGTATTCAGTGCTTCGGAGTCTGTCTTACCCCGGTCTGGTGATCGATGTTTGTCCTTGTGTTTCTGTCCTGTGTTTTTGTGATTTTCCTGAATAAACCCCCGTTTAACTGACTTCATGGTGTCTGTTCTGCTTACCCTGATGCAATCCTTAACAGTCTATATTCTTGATCTTGATGTTTGTTCGGAATCTCAGAATGAACACTATTCTTGCACTACTAGGTCTACGCTGACTATTGAGCTGCTAATCCTCACAGTATTCCGTGAACCTTCTCAAAACAATCATTAGCTATTTTCCCCTTACTTTGATATCAAGTTGCAAAATATTGTACACTTCATTTTTGTTTTTCTCATTATAACTAATGATGAGAAATACTAGCTGGAACGGTGACCTTGCAAAACAGATGTTGCTTTAAATTTTGTTTAAGTATCAAAAGAATGTACAAAATGACAATGTTTGGTGAATTGCTATCTGCTACAGTGTTATAGTACATTCCATCCTTCTCTGAATTCTAGAATACTGCTTCATTATATTACTCAATTATAGTCCTGTAAGCGTGACAAACTTTTTTTTTCTATTTTTCAGTGTCACCTTATGCAAGGCCGTAATTATAATATATATTGGGGGGACGTCAAATGTGCTCACAATGTCCCACCCCAATATATATTATAATTACTTTATAATTTATAATGGCTTTGGTCCCCCCAGTGTTGACTCCATGACTATAGCTTTGACTTTAAGTTACATGTTTACATGTGCAAACAGCAAGCTTGCCATGTTGTGACCTTGTCAGCGTCCAGTACATCCTTTCCTTTTGTACACCTGTCTTCCCAGCTCTGTACTTTGATATTTACAACACTGTTCTTATTATTTTCTAAGAAGACTGCCATGTGTGATCAAGTTCAAATCGCTTCAGTATTGCTGCAAGTCACTATATGAATATTCAACCTTTCACTTCCCCTTGTCCAGTCAGACTTGTTAGCTTGCTAGCCAGGTAATCTCAAATAATTCGCTTTGACTCTGATTTCAAAGCTCAAACATTGACATTATGCTATAAAACTCATTCTACATGGATATTCTAATTGTATAAAATCGACCCTGAGCATAACACCGACACCATTTGGTTTCTCAGACCTCTAAAAGCCATGTCAAGCTGTTAGGAACGGGAACCATCAACAGGGAATGGCATTACTTTGACCCTTAGCTCCTTTCTGCCATGATTGGCAGACTATCTTAGATGCCTTCCCTTGAGATACCATATGAGAGAAGCAGGTCATGCACTCTCAGGTCTCCTAAAAATAAAAAACACAACCAATGCCAGGAAGCCATCTCAGTCACCTGATGAGATTGTGTTCCACTCCCATATCCATTCAATCGTAGTGTTACCCACGGCAAGGAGAGAGCCTGGGCATGATAGTTCTGTCTCTTCTTTTAATGGATTCCTATTATGCAAGTATGACACTGTAAAGTCAGTATCAGCCAATGAGTGACATGGACTGTAATCCCATGGTGTCTGTCTGATTAAAAACCATAAAGCTGGCCATTTACTACAAACAATGTCTGGACAAAAAGAAATCAAACACACTGGAGAGAACAAACTGCCACATACTAAAAACGATGCTGCCACCTTGTTTGTTCTGTGTCATGGCACCAACCCTAGAGGGCGCAGAATGTTTTCCAGGCAGCAGACCCAGATACAGTGCAAAAATAAACATATTGTGACGAGTGCATGAGTCATATTAATAATGTAGATGACAGCTCATTTAAAATGAACATTATTCTCTTCATTAACAGCCTCTATTAGTTTAATACTAGCAGCCGCACAGACAGGGAAGCCAAAAATTTACATGACACTCATAGTTATACTAACGAAAGACATACATTCCACAGACATACATTCAACATTACATGGTTCCAACATTTACTATTACAAGGAATGCAAGAATTCCCATATTAATTTACCATTTTTATAGAGTGGTGTGGTGCAAAGCATGTCAGAAACTGCATAATTATCCGTGTTGACCAATTGTGTGGCATCATGTAATGTCAGCCAATCTTGGACAGTGGATGAGATTAGAATAAAGTTAAAAAGTTTGCCTCAGGGACCCTGACACACAGAATATCTGTCATACAATGACGCATTGCCAAAAGAATGATGATTCCATCAGTTTCGTCACAAGTATAAGGCTAAGGCCAACTTAACTCTAAATGTTGTTAAAATTGTTTCAGTGTGATAGTTTATGTATTGTCAGTGGCAAACACTTAAAATAAGAACATTCCGAATTATCATTTACACCCTGTTCAGTAATGTTTTCCATAAAGTGATGTTTGTGTTACAGAAATATTCTTGTTTTACTAGATAAAAAGATGAGTGTCCCTGTTGCAAATGTGATTAATGTAGATATTTTATGTAATTTAAGAGATGCTTAATAATGGCGTAATTCTTCTCTTTTGCAGAAAAAATGACAGCTTTTTTCCTGGTGGGCTTATTATGTCACGGGATCTGTGTGTGGGCATTAGCCCACACCCCAGACAATGCAATGGAACAGCGATCAGCCTTTTCTGTGGCTCGGACCAGCAGCATGGAAGGGGGCCCCAAGATGGTAGTGACCTTCGACAAAGTTTATGTCAACATAGGCCATGACTTTGACCCCAAAACTGGCATTTTTCGCTGCCGCATTCCTGGTGCATACTACTTTTCCTTCACGGTGGGCAAGTTCCCCCACAAAGACCTGTCGGTGATGCTCATGAAGAACAAGAATGAGGTGCAGGTGATTATTTATGATGAGAACTATGGTGAGGAACGGAAGGTGCAGAGCCAGAGTGCCATGCTGCAGCTGGACTTTGGTGACACAGTCTGGCTCCGGCTGCATGGGGACCCCAAGTACGCCATCTACAGCAACACGGGTCACTACACCACCTTCAACGGCTACCTAATCTACCCAGACACCTATCCCTATCAGAAGACCAGACAACAAGACACTATCCACAGTTACGAGAAAGAAGTGGACCATCATCACGGATTTTCCGATGACATGCTATCGGATCAGACCATTCAGAAAGTTGAAGAAGAAGAAGGTGAAGATGAGGAGCATGAGGAAGAAGACCTTCGTTCAGCTTTCTCAGTAGCCCGCACTCAGAGCATCGTAGGTCAGGATACGGACATCGTCAACCACATACCCATCATTTTTGACACTGACTTTGTCAACATTGGTGAGGACTTCAACATCTCCAGTGGAATTTTCACCTGCCGCGTTCCGGGAACCTACTACTTTTCTTTCAACATTGGAAAGTTACCCCACAAGATCATGTCTGTTAAACTGATGAAGAACCACTTGGAGGTGCAAGCGATGATTTACAATGATAGTGATGGCAAGAAGGCCCTTCAGAGTCAAAGCCTGATGTTAACACTGCAGCGGGAAGACACCATCTGGCTCTTCAGCCATCAGCATGATGGCTACGGTGCCTATAGCAACCATGGGAAATACATAACCTTTACAGGCTTCCTGGTCTATCCTGAGCTTCCCAGGCACAGACCACAGTTGACCAGGAAGCCTGAAAAGAAGATATAAACCTGCTTGAACTTCATTTTTCTTCTCTTTTTTGGGCATGAATGCCTACATTTAAAGTTCTTCATTGCTCTTTTTCTTACACTTATCATTTTGCTACACAGGTCATGTTGCTTCCTTGGTCTGGAATTAATTTTCCCATGAATTAACCATAAACTAACTGTGGAGTAAAAAGAATAATACATACTCCTCACTATTTTCATTTTCTCCCAACATTCCACAAAGAGTTCTGGATACATCATAGAATTTTGATTTGAATACACTGCAAGGTGTTTAGTGTGCAGTGTGTGCTGATTTTCCCAGATTTTAAAGTCACAAGATATTGCCACTGAAGAACCCGAATCACCTCTTTGTCATCAAACCAACATCATAACTGTGTCAGATAAAAACAAATGGTTTTAGATGTTTTTCACCTCATTCAAAACCCGACTATAACACGATGTCTTCATTTGATCCTTGTGTGCTATTCTCCGTCATTTGAAATGTATTGGAAGTTACCAGGTACCATATTATTTTTTTGTATATAGTTGTCAATTGTCAAAAACTGTTAAATGGTTATCATCAGTTTTCCTGTCAAGTACATTAGATTTAAATGGAAGTTCTGAATCCTTAAGGACAATATTACATGCATTTATATGGTCCTACTGCAATGAATATAAATTGTCTAGAATAACATGAACAAGGCCTAAAATTAGAAGACAATACTTTGTTTATCTACAAACAACTTAGATGTATTGCAGGTGCATTGCTCATTATCTGCATGCTAACACATTTGGGCTTGTATAATGCAAGAGAATATTTTATTGTAAACACTGTAACATGTGAGACACATTTAATTGCAGGCGTAAGGATTTTGTTATACGTTGGTGATACTTGAGTCATTTATGCTGTTATTCGTGGGTATATGCACATCTGACAAAAGAAGAAAATAAAAGATTTTATTTAATACTGGATCATGGATCCTCTTGTGTACAGTCTAATACTTTCAAACTGCCAAAGTTTATGTTTAAAATGTACGCTTTAGTGAAAATTGCCTGTTATTTGCAAATGTAATAAATTGATATTAAAGCTAAAACATGCTGATAGTCTGATCATTTTACAGAGAATAATTGATATTCACTTGTGCAAATACTGACGGTGCAAATGCTATATATCCCTAGTGTGATGGTCCGTGGTGGAGTCGGGCAGGTAGGTAGAAGCCGTAGTCAGGAGCGTGGGGAGAACACGGGGTTTATTGCTGGAAAAAGCTGGACGGAACACCACAGGCATAGCACATCACTCGTACACTGATCTTGGGAGGACTGACACAGACGCCGACTAAATACGCAGAAGAGGCAGGAATGAGGGGGCGTGGCACACACGGGGCTCGGACAGACGGATCATGACACCTAGCATCATTCCCAACAATTTTAGAAGATGGTACTTAAATATATATGCTATAAATATTATGTAAAAACTACCTTTATAGTTAAAAATGTGTCTGTTACACACCAGACACATCATCTCTGAATTTTTGTATGGCTGATTCCAGAATTAAAGCTTATTATGTTTAAATTTATGCTTAAATAAGCTATTGTGTACACATGACATTTTAATTGACACTTAAATGGAAAAAATGTAATGGAAAGCAATGAATAATTAGCTTACAGTTACGAGCAGATGACAGAAAGTAACTGCAAATAGGAACAGCTGAAACTAAATTATAATTTAGATGTTTTAGATGCTAAATCTTATATCAGATATTTTAGATGCTAAATTTTACATCAGAATACAGCATAGATACGGCTGACTATGTCATCAGAAATATTATGCATAACTGATAGTGGAGTATACGCAGTGTAGTTTTGGAGATCTTTGCTATACAGGGATTAAATGGTGTTAACTCTATTTAATTGGAGATGGCGCTAGAACGCAGGTCACTGAGGGCGACACTAGCTAGGCGGGCCAAGACCCCACCCCAAGCCTGCTGATCCTGCTCACTTGTCTGCCTCTTCATCTGGTATGCGGAGTAGACTGCTCCCAGGATGAAAATCTCAAAACGTAGAGGATGCAGGCTCTTCTCCTGGGTTGATGTCAAGGCCAGCAGCTTCTCCATGGCAACAAGAGTCTTCGGCACGTGGTCATTGAGGTGAGCTGTGAAGGCCCTGCCCAGACGCATGGATGCCAGCTCCTCATCCATCAGTGAGACGTTGTTGTCTGAATTGATGACCAGCCCGCCCAGAAGAAACTGGTTGAAGAGCAAAGACATTGTGCATTTACTTAATTTCTGTGCCTTGTATTCAGCAGTCTGAGTACACACGGAAAAGTTTATTCAAAGAAAACAAAGTCCATTCAGAGAACTAACTCAACCCTAGGCACAGTTAATATGTGCAAGAGGTGAAAATATTGTTACCCAGGAAAATTGAGACCTTGGTTTGCTAAGTACCCCTACCTGTTATAATTATTGCTTTGACTTGATCAAAAAATGAAATAAAATTCCTCCATACATATAGAACCACAACCAGTTCCCTATTGAAGTCATGATTTGGGGCTGATATTGACTTCCTGCTGATATTGACTCATCTTACATGTTTTGGTAAATATTATATGTTATTTATAAATCCATTAAGGGTGCTGTGTCGCAGTAAAATCTGACGTGCAAGCTTTAATAAGCCCCAGTATTTGGCAGTGTATTAATTTCGATCGATGATAACAGGAACAGAATGGATTTTTTTCTAATCCACAACATCAAAGCAGTTTACTAAACTGCAGTTTAATCCAAAATACAAGCTGAGGTGAACACTTTACAGTCCCTTCAGTAAATCCTTAGTAGTTCCTTCTGTAGTTCACAATGGTTTACATAATTGACAGATCTAGTAACAAATATAGTAACTGCTTTGAGATTCACCATGATGCATTAATGATAAACAAATATGAGATTCATGACTTGTTCCTTCATAGTTCTTTCAGTAGTCTAGGTGTAATCGATATAGTAAATATAGTAACTGCTTGAAATAAAACATGCATCACAATTCATGTTGTGTCATGTCAATGATGAATTACATGAGATCAGATTGTACCTAAGACTTAGTTTGTGGTTAATTAATACATAAGTAATATTCAATTTATTTTCACAACAGAGTTGCCCCAAGGTGCTTTACATGAGTGTGTTGTTATACAGTAAATTACCAAATCTTTAAGACAGAATAATATAAAAACAGAGAAAAGGAGAGACAAAGAAATGAAAGAATGAAAGAAAGCCAGATGACAACGGAGGAGAGGAAGCAAAAAAAAAAGAAGGGAGAAAAAAACCAAGGTCAACTGGCTGCCCAGCCCTCCTGGGCATGCTAACATTACTGGAAATGAAAGAGTGAGCTTGCTTGCTATGGAACAAGCAAGGTAAAAAACTGTCGTCAAGGTTAATGCCAAAGTTGATCAATGAGTCATTTCTCCACACCAGCCTGTCTAGGGTGGGAAATTGAAGTCTGCACCCACGATGTTACACTTCATAGGTCACATCCACAATGTCACCCTTCCGTAGGACTGAAGCAGGACTCCAGCTCAGATGGTTGCCCACCCCAAGCACCATCTGGATATGTGGAAAAGAAGGCAGAGAGCATGCGTGGTCGAGAACATGCACTGACACATTCATAATATTTTGCTGTACTACCATGTACAGTAACAATAAAGGCATATTTCTTCTAATCACAATGGGAACCATGCTGAGTACAGGAGCTGTCTAAGTAGGCTTGTGCTCTGTCTGTTCATCAGTTATCGGGTGGCAGTCGGTTTCAGAAAAAATGCATTAGTCAGGATGAATTCTCATTTCAACCGGATATTTTGCTCACCTGAAGTGTTTTACATGTCTCCTGGCAACAGTTCCCAGCTCTTCCTAGTAGTCATGCAGTATGATGTGCTAGTATTTATTCAGAATGTTTGTATTTTGTTCATTTATAAAATATACATTTAATATTTGTGCATTGCAGGCTGTAAAAGGGGGTAAAAGGGGCACATTGTGCCGTGTATACATGGTAATATGTTCAATGTAGTTTCAATCATTGAAACTGGTAGGAATACTACTGTATAATTAATATTCATTATGGATGGATGGCTGACCGGAAGGAAGGAAATGGGAGAGGGAGTTTGGAGATGTTTGTCCCCCAGTATTTTTATGATTATCAACACTGACTTACCGCATGTTATCTTTAGTTTCTTGCTAGTGAACAATGACATTATTAGTCTACTGGATCCTCCTGCTTTTTCTAGGTGACTGAATTTAGCCCGATATTGCTGAATACAGTGGGACCCCTGTATCTGCGATTTCAGTAGCTGTGGTATCAGTCATCCACAGTTTCCTCTGGTCTAAAAAATAAGAAAATTCCAGAAATAAACAGGTAATAAATTTCAAAATGGGCCTTAAGTGAGTGCAGGCTGTAACACTGTGAAATCGGCTAGTGTTCTCATGCCCAGGACATGACTCATCCATCTTGGACCACCACTCCCCGCAGAACTCTCATCCAGTCTCTAGTATTCTTGCTGACTGCATTCGTTGCCGGGTTGTTGCAATATCTGTGTTATAATAATATATAAAAAGCATTTTCATTTCTCCATTATCTCTTGATGCGTGATATTTTTTATTGCCATACTATCTCTTGAGAATTAGGCTAAAATGTCTGAATTCCTTTCATTTGAGAGTACAGTACTGTATAATAATGTACAATGACCTTATTATTATTGTGTTTAATGCTGGTAATGTCTTACTGTGCATAATTCATCAAATAACAACCAAATGTATGTACGTAAAATCACGTTATATATGGGGTCTATGGATAGTTCACTATTTGCTGTTTCAGGCATCCATGTTGCTCCTTATTTATATGCACCTGCTGATTGTCTGGTGGACCCATCTGAAGATGTTGAGGGTCCATCCACCTCCACAGCATGGCTGAGCACAATGTGAACTTACTCCTAACATCCTGCATAAAAGTGCAAGAAGGGGCAAACTCTTGTGGCCCTAGACTGGCACAGGTGTGTGTGGGGGGGCGGGGGGGGTCATAAGTGGGCCATCTGAGCTTTATTTGGAGATGATATAACATCAATAATATGATGATGAACATGTAGGGTGCCAGAAGTAACACTTACTGATCGGGGTGAGGGTGGGGGTGCTGTCGCTAAAATTCACCAGTTGGGCAGAGGGGGGTATTGTGCCAACGGATCAAACAGCCAAATTTGAGAAGTTTAACCATTCCTGGGACAGCTTATATCTTACTCTGGTTAATCTTGAATTTTTGCATATGTTTGTTTTGTCTTCTCCCCATGTCTGTTCACAATTTGTCTATCACTCTTGTCTAGTGGTACAGTATCAAAGACACCGAAGATATAACTTTAGCCTTTTAACTTTGTTAGGCTATGTTGTGTTGGTACCGCTAGTTCCCAGTGTGAAAAGGAAGCGGGACTGTGTAAAGTCCCAAAGTAGGAATAGACCATTACAGCCAGGACAGGGGAGCAACATTTTCTATCCTGAAAACTGTTGCTAAAAATGAAAATAACAGAGATATATCATATATCCAGAAATGTAACTTCTGAAAATCTCGTCTTCATGTAGACCCTGAATTTTAGAAGCCCTAGGCAGCTGCCTACCTTTGCCGTATGGTTAGTCTGCTACCGAGAGAAAGTATGAATTTTAGGGACTCGGGATTAACAACATGTTTTCCTCCTAGTTGCCTGTTAAAGGAACTATACACGGTCTATCTGGAGAAGCAAATAAAGTGCTATCTCCAAATGGAACATTAATATTTTTAAAAGAAAAACTAGTTGAATTGAGTTTAATTCTTTCAATTGAGAAATTGAGCTGTTTAAATACTAATTAAAAGTACATTTTGCGGATGTCAAAAGGTGGACGATTCTTAATTAATGTGAAATGGCCAAGAAGTTTGTGTGTCATTTTACGTGCAGGCACTGAAGAGCACGTGAATGAAACTAAAGTGAATTTGTCTTTCTTTTACTTATCCTGGTGGTTATAAGTGATTAGTAAGAAAAATTATAATTTGCACTGATGTCCCAGTGAACTCTGCCATCTGTGAGGTCTGCAGGGGCTGTTCTTCCACTGGTTCCATGTGTGATACAGCTGGATAGGACAGTTTAAGGGAACTGAGAAGTTACGTACCCTGTGCAAATGTGTCCTACAATGTACATTCACTACAGATCCATGGGTCATTGACAGGGACAGACCATTTTGCTTAGACATTAAATATCATTTGTGTGATCCTGTCAGTGGACGCAGATAGACCCAAATAACTTACAGCACATTGGGAAATAAAGTGCTGAATTGAAAGGAAGCATTCTGACACTATCTGCACATTAATGCTGTTAAAAGTTGCCCGTGACAGCCTTCATTTGCTACTTTATTTCAGTGATGGGAATATGAGTTCTATCTGGGCATTCAGCGCTATCAGCTAATTCCCCAAGTTTTACACAATGCTACAACCCTGATTCCAAAAACGTTGGGACGTAGGGTAAATTGTAAACAACAGAATGCAATGACATAGGAATCTCATAAACTGATATTTTATTCACAACAGAACATATACAACATGTAAAATGTTTAAATAGAGACATTTTGCTATTTAGTTAAAAATATTGGCTCATTTTGAATTTCATGACAGCATACAAGGGGCAATAGGAGGCTGGAAAAGTTAATGGTACAAAAACCCAACAGCTGGAGGAACAATTTGCAAATAACATGACTGGGTATAAAAAGAGCGTTTTAGAGTTGCAGTGTCTTTCAGAAGTAAAGATGGACAGAGGATCACCAATCCCCCTAATACTGTATCAACAAATAATGGAGCAATTTCAGGAAAAAGTTCCTTGGTGCAAAATTGCAAAGAGGTTGAAAATATCACCACCTACAGTACATAATATAATCAAAAGATTCACAAAGGGGCAAGTATTCTGGATTCCCATTATCTTCAGGCCCTTAGGCAGCACGGCCTCACAAATAGGCCTGATTCTGCAATGGAGATCACTAAATGGGCTCAGGGATATTTCCGGAAAATGTTATCAGTGAACACAATTCGCCGTGCCATCCAAAGATACCATTTAAAACTCTATCATTCAAAGAAGAAGCTGTATTTGAACATGATCCAGAAGCGCTGACGTCTTCTCTGGGCCAAAGCTCATTTAAAATGGATTGTGGCTAAGTGGAAAACAGTTCTGTGGTCAGATGAATCTAAATTTGAAATTCTTTTTGGAAACCAGGGATGTTGTATCATCCAGACTAAAGAGGAGAAGGACCACACAGCGTGTTGTCGGCACTCAGTTCAAAAGCCAGCATCTCTGATGTATGGGAATGCATTAGTACATATGGCATGGGCAGCTTGCATATCTGGAAAGGCACCATCAGTGCTGAAAGGAAAATCCAGGTTCTAGAGAAACATATGCTGCCATCCAGACGACGTCTCCTTCAGGGAAGACCTTCCATTTTCCAACATGACAATGCCAAACCACACACTGCATCAATTACAACATAATGGATTCGTAGAAGGATCCAGGTACTGAGCTAGCCTGCCAGTGGTCCACATCTTTCACTCATTGAGAACATTTGCTGCATCATAAAATGAAAATTATGACACAGAAGACCTAGGACAGTTGAGCAACTAGAATCCTGTGTCTGACAAGAATGGGACAACATTCCACTTCCAAAACTCAAGCAACTGATCTCCTCAGTCCCCAGACATTTACAGACTGTTGTTAAAAGAAGAGGGGACTCCACCCAGTTGTAAACATGGCCTTATCCCAACATTTTTGAGACGAGTTGCCTTATCTTTTCCTTAAATTGATACATTTTCTCAGATTAAACATTTGATGTGTTTTCTATGTTTTGTTATGAATAAAATATGGGTTTATGAGATTTCCATATCATTTCATTCTGTTTTTATTTACAATTTGCACAACGTCCCAACTTTTTTGGAATTGGGGTTGTATTTATTCTTAGTGGTAAATCATTCAGTGCAGATTCACCAATAAATATTTCTGTAATAAATGGCAAACCTGTAATTTGTTGAAACTGTTCTTTCAGGGTTAGGCCACCCTATATGTCACATAGGGGTAGAGTTTGATTAAGATTTTGATTGAGTGAAAGAGTATAAGTGATCCAATTCATGCTATTAACTAGTAACTATAAGCTATTTTATATATATATAATTATAAGCACTTTCTGGAATACCCCCATGTGTTTCTGATTTCAACCAAACTAACCTAAATAATTTATGCCACATTTGTGCTGAACTGTGCCATAAAATATTTTGTTTGTGTTGTTTTGGTTATTGAGATATTAATGTTTGTTTACAATGGTTACATCAGGGCTTCATTTGTGTTGGTTGTGCAGTTAAAATATGTGATTGTGATACTTAAGTTTTGAGATATTATGTAAAAAAATAGTGATTGTAGTATTATGCCCCAAAATAGTAATCAGTCTCCCGTTTTTCCAGTTTTAACTTGTGAATTTGTGAATATTTTAAGAATTTAAAATTCATTATTCATTATAGGGAAGATTTTCACATGTAGATTTTCATCCATATAATGTTTTAGCAAAGTGGTAATAAGAACCATCAAATATAAAGTAAACAGAGTAATAATAACAAAAAGAGGTATCCTGTTCACAAGTTTAAGCTTATCAATTCATCCTTCTATTTCTTGTCATTAAGGCCCATTTCTTGAATTATGGTTTGATTTGTCTCAAAATGTTTGGACAAATAGTTTTTGAATTATCATGCTGACAAAATCAAATGCCTGAGCAACCAATTTCTATGTGGCACTGCTTCAATTTTTGGGGCAACCGGTCTCAAAATTTGATCACTTCCAGTCTGTCACCCCTACAATATACCTAAGTTTGAAAATGATCTGTAAAATACTTTTAGAGTTACTGCATTCACAAGACCAAGTGTCTTCAACATCTGCTGTTTCCTTCTTTTGTTGCCACAAAGCTATGCTGCTTCCTTTTTCATTTCACTAATAATGAAAGCTAGTATAGGTCATCATCCAAGTTTTTTGTGAAGCAGTAACATGATCCATCAAATATTTTTTGACTTGTCACATTCACACGCTTTTAGACTTCCCCTTTCTGCCACTACGCTTCCATTTTCGGCCTATATGCTTCAAAATTGATTTTTTTTCCAGTCTGGCATCCATATAATGCCTCTGCAACATTTGAAAAGGATTAATCAAAAACTTTTATTTATTGTCTGATGTCAAGTATCAAGGTCTCAAGATTGCAGTGTTAGAGAGACTAATCTGGACATAACGGAGATTCAGGAGCGTGAGAGTTTTATAGATTCAGTGTTAGCTGTTCCAAATGTGTCTGCAAGAGGTAGTCAGACTCCCCCCACTCCGGCAACAGAACTTCACAGCAAGGCGAGTGGGTGACAACCTGGCAGCATAGTCATAAATCCAAACATAACTCACACCGGCACCATTCACCCATCCACATTTCCAACAGGTTCTCCTCACTCAGTAAAACACCCATTGAGACACCTTTTGAAAGTGCTCTGGTAATTGGAGATCCTATTTTAAGAAACATGAGAGTAGCAACTCCAGTGACCATAGTAAATTGTCTCCCTGGCGCCCAACTGCCTGACATCCGGGCAAATTTAAAAGTGCTGGCTAACAGTAAGCACAAATATTCTCAGACTGTTACCCACGTTGGCAATAAAGATGTCTGAATGGGGCAACTGGAGATCACTAAGACAAATTTCATAGAGTTATGCAACTTTGTGGAAAAAGATGTTTGTCAGTAATATACTCTAACCCCATCCCTGCAAGATGTGGTGACAAATTGTACAGCAGATTATCATGGAATAGGTGGAATGCAAGGTTAAAACGTGAATGTATGATCACTGGCACCTAAGGTGTTACTAATAAATTAAATAATTACTGATTTTAGTCTTGAATCTTTATGCCTTACTAAATCCAGGCTTAAACCAAATGAATTCATGGCACTAAATGAATCTACTCTAGCTGAATATAAACAGGCTTCATGCAAGCTAGAGTGCAAATGCTGCTAAACTCAACTGAACATTAACTAGTGACTTCTAGATTTTTGTCTCTCTCCAGAGTAATAGAAGACAACAAAAACAATCCTAAATTCCAGTGTGAATCTGTGTCTAGGTTAACGGTATAAATACCATTCCTCTTCATAAATGACTCAAACTCTGTGCTTGTGAAGGAAGTCCCATGATCAGACATTAGTATTTGCAGTAGATCAAATACACCAAAACTTTGTATGAGTTTCTCTATTGTAGCTTGCGAAGTTGCTGTGTTCATGGGATAGATGTCCATCCATTTTGAATGTGCATCCACAAGTATCAAAAACATTGTTCCAAGAAAGGGGCCCAGTGTATTCCATATGTATTCAGGAATATGGTGTCTACAACCACTCCCGGGGGTGTAAGGAAGCAGCTGCAGGAGCCTTGTTATGTACCTGACTTTCCTCACAAAGCTGAGCCTCTCTTTCCACATCTAGGTCCATATTTGGCCACCAGACGTACGACTGGGATAACCTCTTCATCCTTGAGGTGCCTGTGAGAGGCTGGTGTAGAAGCTATAGTGTGTTGTCCTTGAGTAGATATGACAACTGTACCTCCTCAGAGGACACACCAATCCTGCACACTCAGTTACATTTTACAAATGAATTCACTTCATCTTACTTAAACGTGGTTTAGTAGGAAGTTCCCTGGTAATTAATTGTTAATTTGGTAATTTTTAAGTTTAAAAAGTTCAGTTTTAACGCAAGTGATAATTTAGTGTTTTATTGTACTTGGCACATTATTGTATTAACTATATGTTAATTAAATCAACTAAAAGTAAAATATGCTATATGAACACACTGGGCTAGGAGTAAAGGACGGGGTCATAGTGAGTTAGGTAATTATCCGGCAGGCTCAGTGTTGTGTTTGAAAATGGTTTCCTGTGCTAACACACAGATACAGAAATTACAGAACATCAATTTGGTGACACCAATCTGTTTACAAGGAAATGTGTAGCCGAATCACTTTTTCAGCCATCAATAATATGTCTGTGTATAGCTCTGAAGGGGGAAACATTATCACCTTAAACCTAAAAATATAGACTCCCCCTGCTAAACAAGCACACAGCAACTCTGAACCTCAACACTTATAACAGTAGTTTATGCACATGTAATTATGTATCCGGATGACTTTCAGCCATCTTAATACATCTTTGTGCAAATGTGAGAAGGAAACATTATTTTCTGAAATGCAGGATATTCAGTTTTCCTTGCACAAACATAAATGCAGCAACTTTTGACCCCAATACTGATAATATTAGTTTATGGACATGCAATTATGTATCTGAATGACTTTCAGCCATCTCAATACTTCTTTGCGCAAATGTTGGAAACATTATTTCCTGAAATCCCATATTTGGTTCCCCCTGCTGAAACAGACATGCAACAACTCTGGGTTCACTGCGCAGTTATACAGAGAATGATTCCTGTACAGCATGACAAAAAGCATGACTGAATTGCTTTTTCTTTATCAAAAAGTGAGAAAATATGCATTAAAAAATAATAAATTTGATAAAGGCAAAAAGTTACACGTGATTAAATTAATTCAGTGCAATATTTTTTTAAATTTATAATTCAGTTTCTGAATATATTTCTAATTATTTAAATAAGCAAATGCCAACTGAACTGCATGAGGCAGGTGATCTGAATTACACCTAGGCAAATGCCAACTGAACTGTACGAGGCAGGTGATCTGAATTACACCTAGGCAAATGCCAACTGAACTGTACGAGGCAGGTGATCTGAATTACACCTAGACAAATGCCAACTGAACTGTATGAGGCAGGTGATCTGAATTACACCTAGACAAATGCCAACTGAACTGTATGAGGCAGGTGATCTGAATTACACCTAGGCAAATGCCAACTGAACTGTACAAGGCAGGTCATCTGAATTACACCTAGACAAATGCCAATTGAACTGTATGAGGCAGGTCATCTGAATTACACCTAGGCAAATGCCAACTGAACTGTACGAGGCAGGTGATCTGAATTGCACCTAGACAAATGCCAACTGAACTATGAGGCAGGTGATCTGAATTACACCTAGACAAATGCCAACTGAACTGTATGAGGCAGGTGATCTGAATTACACCTAGACAAAGCTCATTCTCAAAAAGGCTCATCTCAGAGCACCTCCAAAAACAACTTATAATCTACTGAAATGGAAAATTAAGGACTAAGGAAGAAAGTCTAAAATAAAACCACTGTTTAGAAATGGAATTGTTCCTGGCTACTGCACAGAGAAGGGGAGGGGTTTCAAAATACCTCATAGACCAAGAAGGCATCATGGACTGATTTGGTAAAGCTCTGGGAAGCAACACCTCCATGCAGGATTGTTGGGACATCTGTAAGAGTCATGTGACAAATGCACAATAAAGGCACACGGAGGTGGGCTAATACACAAAGAGTGAAGTTTTATATAAACCAAACGACTATGTTTTATAAGAAAGCTTGCCTATATAGTTCTTACTAGGTTTTTGACGCAAGTAAATGGCCAGTGGTCCTGCTTGGCACCATACAATATTAGCACGTTGTTAGCCCTACACATGTAACTTCTTGCACAATTACTGACAAAGCAGGGTTTAAAAAAATCAAAAATAACACGAAACAATAAATCTTAACTGCAAGAAATGCCATATAATTGTCTTACAGTACACTTTAACAGCCCTTAGTTTATCATTCTGTGAATATTTTGTGTAGTCTATAAGCTACTTATAATCTATCAGGAAACCATTTAAACAGAAAAAAATCATGCTTAAAAGTTAAAAATGTTTAGTCACAATAACAAGAGCAAAATTTATATTTATTGTACAGTTAAGCATCTTAAGTCACAAGTAAATTATGTCCAGACAAAACTTTTGTGAGTTTTTTTCCACATCTGTTGCACAGTTAAATGCCTGCTGGGGATATCCACAATTTACAGCCATTAAAAACCCTCACCTGTGTTCTTCTGAGGGCCAGCTGTCCCACAGACACTGAAGGAGACCCACGCGCAAAGCAGGAGCAGCGTCTTCACCCACATTCTGCAGCAAGCTACGCGCCACCGACTGCAGAAACACCCAAGCCCCGCCGAGCCTGCACTTCCCCAGCCTCCCTTTCACTTACTTCGCCAAGTCCTTTGGAGCCTCCCAGTAAAAATACCACACGTTTTTCCGTGACTCAGATTAAAGCATGAAAAGACGCAAGGTTCTGTTAAAGCAGTTATTACACACCAAAATGTTAAAGGGGCCCGAACAAATGACACAAGGAAAACACAATCATTCAAAATGGTCTTCATATAACCCACATTTCAGATAGATGTGATGCCAAATTAACATATCTTAACATCCTTTAAAACACTGGGCTTCAATCCATTTATGAATGGAGAGAACTTTAAAATGTTTTTATTCACACTATGCAACCAATTCACATTTCTACAGATTCTTTCATTAAAGAAACAGACACTTTCATATTATTCACTTTATTTACATAGATAGCAGGGAACCAGAGAGAACCATGCGCCCCTTTTTATGGTTTGACGTTAAAGTTGAGAACAGCAGTCAAACAGAATCATTTGCCTTCCTGTTTATCATCTCCCGCCTCCAGCTTGCCAGTATCCACATGCTGCCGATAAGCTGGGAACACCTCCCAGGGACTGTTCAGGTCGAACCTCCGGAACTCCTGGGACAGCTCCACAGGCTCTGCTACCACACGTTTCACCTCATCGTCGTACCGCACCTGCGGGAAGGTGGCACCCGAGGCAGTCAACATCCGCAATCAGCCTACTTGAGGATTGGATGTAGGGGGGTGGGGGGTGCAGGGGGGCAGAGGTAGCGGGGTTCAAGAGTTGGCGGACCAGAAGGTCAACCACATACTGCGGTCAGAAGTTGACACCCTGCCAACAAGGAACCTCTGGTGCGGGCTCTTAACCTTGGCAACATGTAGACATCTACTCAATACTGTCCAAATGGTATGGTATCACACAGCGTTAGTACAGCTTCATTCTTATTAACAATTTATCATGCTTTCATCAAGTTTCTGTCAATTATCCTATATTATAAGGTGTTTCTTACTCTCAAAAATACACTGCACATGACTTCCACCCACATGGGCAAATATTGGCAGAGATATATCATGACCATATGCTAGACTCACTTCAATATATCCTGACAGGGGGAAATCCTTTCTGAAGGGATGCCCTTCAAACCCGTAATCAGTGAGGATCCTTCTCAAGTCTGGGTGGTTTGCAAAGAAAACCCCATACATGTCCCACACCTGAAGAACAATCACACAGAAATATCAAGGACCAAGATCCCACTGAACCTTTCACTGAATCATCACGTTCAAAAAATTAAAAATAAAAAACACCAGAGCTGGGTTTAGTAACTTCCCACAATTCAAAACACCAGTTGTCATTAACACTGACATATTAACTAACTCTGCTAGCTAAATACATGAATCAGTAACAAATTAAACAAAACAAAACTACACATATTAATGCCTGTCTGGATATTACATTAAGACTGCAGTGCTCCAACTCCAGCAGCATTTTTGTGCACTATCCTAATAGAAGCTGAACTCTTACCTCACGCTCAAACCAGTTGGCAGCCTGGTGAACGGAGACAGACGACTCCACAGGGGTCAGCTCATCTGTGTAGGTCTTCACACGGATGCGGGAGTTGTAGCGCAGCGATAGGAGGTTGTACACAATCTGCGCCCATTTAAGCAGCACAAAAGCACTTCAAGTTACACCAGGCAGGCAAGCAAACTGATTTATAAACCAATTGTTGCTCAAGTTACCAGTATTTTTAAGCAGCAAGTCTTGCTATCCATTTGTTTTACACGCCATCTGTGTGTCTTTATTAGCTACACCTGCTGGTTAATGCAAACAGACTGTGAATACAAACAGCACCCAAACGGGGTCCGCAGGTTCACTTACTGCTCCAATAAGCAAAGAAATGTGTAAAATACCTCATCTAGGCAATTTTGAGCATGAAGTGACTGTTGGTGCCATACATGGTGGTTCCAGCATCTCAGAAACAGCCGCATTTCAGGTATTTGGGGGAGGGGGGTCCAACCAGGATAAATATTGCTGAAGGAGACTACTGGAAAGCTGCAGTACACTGAAAAATATTACTATACCACCCAAACCTACCCTACACACTCTCCCCAACTCTCCAAATAATCTTTATTAAAAGCCCAATTTTGTGTGACTCGTTTTAATGCAATTACTAGGTTCACCAGATTTGGGCTAGTTGTTTCATGTGCTGACAAAGATACAGGTAAGTGACACCATTAAAAAACCCCCCAGATTAATTCTGCCAAGTGAGGAGGGTGACCATGATATATTTCACTGAAAGGAAATACCACAGTACAGACAGTACCCAGGTTACAAAGAAGATCTGTTCCCGAAGTCTGTCTTTACGTTGAATTTGTGGGCAAGTTGTAACAATAATACACCATTAATAAAAGTAGCTACACACTGTACCTCGAACCAATGAGCTGCTGAAGCCACACAATTATGAACGCTACAAAGGAGTGTATGCATTCATTATTATGAACTATTTTATTTAACTTGAATTTTTAATACTACAGGCTTTATGGCAATACATTTGTAAGTTCAGTCGACTGCAAGTTGGATGTTCTTAACTAGGGGACTTTTTGTATACCAAAAATATTACCGTCCAAGTCTACCCTACACAGTCTCAAAAACATCCTCAATAAAAGCCCAGCACTTAACTCCACAACAATAAATTTCACTGACCGGTTACTGGACTGCTAAGAATACATACACTACCTGGCCAAAAAGAAAAATAGTCATTTGAATTTTTCGGTAGACCGCCTTCAGCTTTGATTATGGCGGACATTTGTCATGTCATTGTTTCCACAAGCTTATGCAACATCTCACCCTTTATTTGCATTCATTTCTCACCGAGATCCTGTATTGACAAGTAAGCTGAACAACTCCATAAAGCCTCCTGTATCACATCTCAAAGACCTTCAATGAGGTTAACTCCATGGTGACTAAGGGCGGCACGGTGGTGCAGTTGTCAGCACCGTTGCTTCACTCATCGGAGATCTGGATTTGAACCTCCACCATGACTCCTTGAGTGTGGAGTTTGCATGTTCTCCCTGTGTTGTCATGGGGTTTCCTCTAAGTACTCTGGCTTCCCCCACAGTCCAAAGGTATGTATAGGTGAAGTAGAATTACCAAAATACCTGCAGGCACACCAAAATGGTGTGCAAGTAAGCCCTGTGATGGTTTTTGTTTTTTTTTTACTTACTCTGTAGTACTTTGAGATTTGTTTTAATGAAAAGTGCATTAGAAATAAAATGCATTATTATTATTAATAATATAATGTGAAATAAAAATACCAGCTCAGCTTAGCATGCAGAAGTGCACCACTGAACGCACAACTGTCATACCCTATGGGCCTGTGTTTGGCTCAGTGGGTTAAGCCTCTGTGCCTGTGACTGGAAGGTTGCTGGTTCAAGCCCAACCTCGACATCTGCGTATCCTAGAGCAAGGCCCTTAACCCCCCAGCTCCCAGCGTGTCTGCCCTTTTGTGGCAAGCTTACATTCACCCACAGAAAGCAAGCTGGGGAAGGCATAAAGAAAATATACCCACAGGGATCAATAAAGTATCTACTACTATTATTACAACTGGTTCTGGAGGCAAAAGTGGGTCCTGCCTGGTACTAGCTAAGTGTGCCTAATAAAGTGGCCAGAGTATATTCAGTAACTAAGACAGCTTCAAGACATATTGTATATTAGAAATGTGACTATTTATCATGAAAAAGTCATCAGCAAGGAGGAAGGTCAGGTACCTCAAAGCGGTTCTGCCGAGTTGGCACATCAACAGCAGTAAGGTCTGTCATGTTCTTGAACTGGGCATTGGTGTGGTCCCGCAAGAAGGTCAGCACTGGGATGACACCATCTGGGTGAATCATCACCTCCAGCTCATTGAAACTGGTCACCTTGGAATAAATAGGCTGCAGTTTCACACCGAGAAGCAGGGATCACTTCACTCAAGTCTGACTGACCTGGATCTCCATTATCTCAACATAACATTGCACAGTATTGGGGAAAAAATTCATACTGTGATATTTGATATTTTTGCTAAAAATACTTTCATTTTTATTAACGAAAAAGGAGTTGAAAATTTGCCCACGATAAATTATGTCTATGTAAATTTAACTATAGTCAAATAAGTTGATGGTGGTGCTATGAGATGAGATTAGATGAGACATAAAGCAATGACACTTGCTTCTGCACAATAACATCTCTGTGGAATCCAAAATATTTCCATACAGTGGAAGACAAATGTTTTTTTAAAAACCAACCCTAGTTAGCTTTGCTACTCACCACTTCTTTTGTTAAATTTCTCACAAATAAGTCATAGTATCTAACAGCAACAGCAAAAATGACTGGTTTGAAGAGCGCATGCAGAACTCATGCAAAAAGCAGGACCCCAGCGACCTCCGACCCAGAGATAGGGGAGTACACACCCAAATCCCCATACTCTGCTTCCACATTGGAAGGCATGTCGGTGGGATTGAGGAGCTCCTTAAAATAGCTGGACATGTCTTAAAACTCCAGCAATTTATTTTCATATTTGTAGCATGTAAAACAATGAAATTCTAAGTTTAGTTTCACCAAAATTAGAATAATTAGAAAATTAGGTGAAGTAAATATTTACATTATAAACACACCCAAAGGAATAAAGATAGAAAGTCCATTTACCATGTTAAAAAACCCACTAGGCCTTATCTTAATCCGTTTCACCAGTTGATTTACCCCAAATACATTTCCACCTCAGCAAACCAATACATGTAAACCATTGGTCTTCTTAAACTACACATTATACCTGGACTTGTTGCACATATTTGGGGAGGATTTCTGCAATATATTCCCCAAAAGCTGAGAGCTGCTTGTGGGTGACAGCATCCTTGGGCCTTATGGTGGCTGAATCAGAAAGGAGAAGATGAGCATAAGGACATTATATGCTGCGTGGAAAAGATACGACAACTCTGAATCTTCAGTAAATATCAGTCAGACAAGAGTGCATGCTGGGCTGTTATTATAAGGGGCATTCCATTTAAATTCAAAAAAATTTTCAAAAAGGTTTTTGTATCACCATGATTTTTGTGCAGCCAGAGTAGCAAAAAATGGTCATTCATAGTGCTTTTCTATAAGCTGTAATTTTTACTATTACAGCTACATGAGTCAACTATAGCTTGTTGGAAATCCCACATTTCCATGGTATGGTTAAATGTAACGTTTGCGTAAGTGCAAGTTTACTTCTAAGATAAAAGTTCATTTCACCCACTACATTTTTATACTACGTTTGGTTATTTAAGAAAAGCTCCAACAAGCCGATCTTTATAATCATACACATAAAATTGCATTAGGATCATAATAATGTAGGTGGGCCCTACATTATTTTCGTTTCGGTATGCACAATGAAAGGAATTAATACATTGACACGGACGGAAAGACTTATGCACAAGTGTAATTTCACCATTCCAATGAGCTACAGCTGAGCCATGTAGCCATAATAGTAAAGGTTACAGTTAATAAGGAACCACTCTAAATTTTAATCTTTTACTACCTGAGCTGTAGAAACGGCGCAATATCTCAGAGATTTTTAAAGTTAAAGTTAAAGACACTTCAGAACTTTGGAAAGTATAGGTGACTCACTTCACACGCGAAATTTCATCCAAATCAAAAATGATAATGCAAAAGCCGTTTGTTGAACTGTTGAAATGCAGTCACCTTCTACAAATCAATTTTAATATTATCCAATGTTAATACAAAGTGAAGTTAAAGACTTTTAAAGTCTATTACCGTCATCCGTAGTCACTCATAAATATACAGTTGTGTGCAACTACAAACTACTTAATTAAACAGTAAGCTGTTATTTATGTTTATTCATGTTAACATTATACTCACGTCTCGTCTCCGCTGCTGTGGTCTCAGACCTCGCAAGCCCGACAGCTAATCTTCGATTGACAACTATAATGTAGAACATTGACACCGGTTGGATTAAAACATATCATAAAACGATCATAACTATCCTGTAAATATAACTATAATCCTGCAATTATAGCCACCTCGTACACATATATGCAGAGGAGAGCTGCGATCATGCAGAAGGTCAACTGACAAGCGACACGGCAGTAGATCAAATGCATTTAAAGTATACCTTTTACAAGTCACACGGTGATGTAGCTGTATAAATGAGTGCAAAGAGCCCTCCAAAATATACCCCAAAACAACTAAAATAAGCAGGTGCCTGCTATATACTTACTGTTAGAGGATGTGTTAAACCCTCCACGTAACAAACGAAGCAGAGAAGACGCCATGCTTAACCGGAAGTACTGCAACACAAGGTTACAGCGCTTCCTGTGGATTTATGCCGCATATTGACTGACGGGCGAATATCGCCCCCTATTGTTAGGCGCTTACGGCCCAGCCATGAAAAAGTTGCTGCTGTTTGTTAAAGACAAATTAGAAAAGGTAACATGAAATGTGGCTTGTTGCAAGGACCAGCTGTGGGCAGAACTTGCATGGCAGCAGGCAAATGTGAGTGTATCTGCAAGCACATTGAGGTGAACACTTTTGGAGGATGGCCTGGTGTCAAGAAGGGCAGCAAAGAAGTTCCACTTCTCAACTTCTCTCCAAGAAAAACATCAGGGACAGGCTGATACTCTGTAAAAGCTACATGGATTGGACTGCTGAGGACTGGGGTAAAGTCATTTTCTCTGATGAATCCCCTTTCCAATTTTGTGGGGCATCTGGAAAAAAGAATGTCTGGAGAAGAAAAGTTGAGTGCTACCATCAGTCCTGTGTCATGCTAACAGTAAACATCCTGAGACCATTCATCTCAGTCAAGGGAGTGGGCTCACTCCATAATTTTGCCTAAGAACACAGCCATAAATAAAGAATAGTACCAAAACATCCTCTGAAAACATCTTCTCCCAACCATCCAAGAACAGCTTGGTGATGAACCACGCCTTTTCCATCATGATGGAGCACTGTGCCTTAAGGCAACAGTCATAACTAAGTGGCTCGGGGAACAAAACATCTACATTTGGCACTGTATTTGGGGGGCAAAATAAACTTGGGCCTTCCTCCAGGCAGGTTTGTAACAGTTCCAGTTGATGTCTGCTTTTTAATTATTGCCCTAGCACAAGGGTCACCAACCTTTTTGAAACAGAGCTACATAACGGGTACTGAGGCATACGAAGAGCTAGCAGTCTGAAACGCCTCCTAAACTCATCTAGACTTCAAATACAATAAACATATTTTCAATGCTTTTTTTAGATATTGTCATTTTCAAATCTATATAAATACAAATGATTAAAGAAGAATAGCAACAGGTTAAATTAAATTTTAGACACTACTCACTGGTGAGTTGTGCAATTTTTAAAACTGGTCTGCAGGCGACTCATGTGGTCCTTGGGGGCATCCCGGTGCCCACGGGCACGATGTCGGCGAGCCCCGCCTTAGCAGTATAAATGGGTATTTTCAGGTGAGATTTTTCATCTCAAAAGTGTACAATTTACATGAGAAACATGTTTCAGTTACATTGTGTTCATTATAATTTCCAGGGGTGCCAGTAATTCTGGAACAAGTTTTTGCTGAAAATAACTCCTGATGAATGATTTGTTTTCTTTCAAGAGATTTTTTCCTAATCCTTCTTACAAATCTTTACAAAGGGTGCCAATTATTGTGGAGGGCACTATAGCAGCGGGAAACAGCCACATCTTTAGGTTTCTCTACATGCAATCAGATAAGTTATGAAAAACACAACACAACCCAGATAAGATTATTTGTAAATTAGGCAAAAGTAATCACATCCAAAAATAGAACAAGGGTTTATCATTTTATCATACAGTATACTCTAAACCTCATATATACATAGATATATGCAAACCTCATATACTCATTTTACCTTGGTACAACCCATTGATTTAATGTTTACAAGGTCAAGATTTTGAAAGTCAAAGCTGCAAAAAACAAAATCTCACTCATAAAATTCAAGTACAACTGTGATGTAAACAGTTAAATTTTTGTCCTGCTATAATTTTCCTGGTCATCACTGTTATTTTGCACGACATTTCATGTAAAGCAGATCCAAAATTAAAAGGCCTCAGTACTATGAAATAACAGCACTCATCCTCATCCTCCCAGAAGACTTATATTTCGTAATAAACCCTGTTAACATACATGTGGTTTCCTATACTCGTGAAGAAAAAATTGATGTAAATAAAATAAAACCCTTTTTAATAACAATCTTGTTTTACTTCTTCATAAGAAGAATTAAAATTCCATTGACTTTATTATAACATTTGTATGAACAATAATACAATAAAAAAGAAAACAAAACACCTAATGATTGGAGCTATAGGTTATACATTTTACAACATGCAACTCGTATTGAAATATACATATAATCCAACTGCAGACAGAAGAGTGTGTGATCAGTCTTTTAACAATATTAAATAGTAAATAATTCCCAGTGATATTAATATTAAACAATTCCTGCATGTGGTTTTTCTGATTCCCCAGGAATCCTTAAACTATAATGGATTTCCAGTGTCACAGTTTTCTAAAGGCAGCTGACAGTTAATGTTGCAGGCAGTTTTGTTGTAAATTTGACATATATTTAACAATGAAAGTGTATGATATAGTGAAGTTAGGGGTGGGAAATTGAAGGACTCACTAATGTGCATCACTGCCAAGTTCTTAATTACCCTTGATTACCTTGGTCGAGTCTAAAATGAATGTAATAGAAGCAAACCTGGTATCATCCTTCAGTCTTGCTAAACTATTTTTAATCTCATTTAAGTAATATGGGGAAGTGGTGGCTAAGAATCTATGCCAGCAGGCAGAAGGTTGCTGGTTCAAATCTCATGAAAGCTTGTAGTGATTCTACTCCACTGGACCCTTGAGCAAAGCACTTAACCTGCAATTGCTTTGTCCTGAGTATGATGTTAATGTACAACCAGCCCTATAAGGAGGTCCTTCAACTTGCAGGCAAAAACTTGGGGATTGGTGGCAGGATTAGCACTCCAGCCACTGGGAAAAAAAACTCACACTGGTTCATGCAGACTAGTGTGGTGCTGAGGTATCGCCCCCACGTGGCTGCACTCAGGTTCTCATCCCTGAGGTGGTTTGTTGTGTGGTGGGTGCTGCAACACACTGTAATCAGTGCATGCTCCTTACCTCGTCTATAAAATGTGAAACTGGCACAATTTAACCCTAATAAAATGTTCTAGTTGTTTCATTATATTCAATTAAATTCACACTGAAACTGACAAACACAACTTTGGACTGCATTAGTGGTTATGAAAAATCTTGCTCAAGGGGCCACAGACTTGTGACTGTGCTGCTAAAACTGGGGCTTGAACCAGTAACCTTCCAATCAGAGGTATGGAGGGTTAGCCTGTTGAGCCATCACACTGTAAAACACAGCCTTAGTGGGTTCAAAAGAAACAGCACAGCCTTCAGCTTGGGAGGCCTGGAATTGCCCATCGTTTCACACAGGGTAGGAAGCGTGGGTAAGGCATCAATTCAGCTTGCACAACCAAAGACAACTTTTCACACTAGTGTGTAAAATATTCTGTGCCTGTGATTGGAAAGTTGCCAGTTCGAGCCCAGCCGCTGTGGGCCCTTGAGAAAGACCCTTAACCCCCAAGTCCTTGGGCACTGCTGCAGATAGCTGTACTCTGCTGCCAAGCTTCCTCTTACCTATACATGTTTGTGCATCATGGAGAAAAAGATGGGGTAGGCAAAAAGAGAATTTCCCCAAAGGGATCAATAAAGTGTAAATATTATTACTATTATCATCATTATCAACATTTGGCAAAAGCATGCAGATCTGCATGTGTGATACTATCTTCTTTAAGGCTTATTTTGACAGGACACCATAAAAAAAACAATTATGTTCTACACTTACCCATTCAGTTAAATATGAATCAAATGTATGTCAACATTCTCACAATAAAAAGCAGGATTTAGCATTTTTACTTAGTTTAGACCGCTATGCCAGGTCTAACCCTGGATCTCATAATTTAAATTGCTCTGAAAATGGCACAAAAACTACATTAGGCGACTTGCAATTTACCGTCAGTCTCTAAATTGCACATATTTCCAGGCCACAGTGGGGTATTTGCCGACGACAGCTTTTCATTCTGTGAACATTTCTGCCTCTGCTTGACGGGGATCCGTGTGTCGTACAGCACGGTCAGCTTGCGCTGACCTGCTTGTGGTACTGCCATAAGACCTCCATCTGAGTCCTGCGGATCAGCACGTGTGGACGGATAGATCGCAGCACCCCACAAGCCTCCTCAGGACTCCACTTGTGTAGCTGTGGGCGAGACAGAAACCCAGACGGTCACTAGTCCCTTGCAAACACCTGAACAAACAAGGTGGGATATTCTCTCACTGGACTGAGCATTATTGAATGCCTTTTAGTGAAGGACTCACCCGGATGAGGTAAGCTGCAACTAACGTAGCGCTTCGAGAACGGCCAGCTTTGCAGTGGACGTACACACTGGTTCCTTCCTCCCTGTGCTTAAACACAAAATCCACCCCCTTGTGCAAGTTCGGCAGACTGGGCACCCCAGTCAGATCCACTGTACTGAGGCGAAGTTGTTCAACACCAAGTGATTGCCACTCCTGCAAGCAACAGGCAAAGCTGGTGTGGGGTCACTAGCATTTCTGCTTCTTATACATTGGATGATGTGTTGTTATAACCCCCAAGGGTTGCCTCATACACAACGCAAGTCACATAGAAGAATATATGGAAGAAATGTGGTTTAAGATCACTTCATATTGTTCTCTCAGTTTCCTTAGTACTTATAAGCACCGCTATTTCAAAAACGTAAATGAAGACCAGTTATAAATGGAGACGAATTCTTCTTTGGTTTAAAAAAAAAAAAGATGTGGGGGGGTCAGATGATAACTAATCCCATTATTATATAACTGTTAGATCATTCAACTGCCAGGAAATATCAAGAGTTTGGATATTTTTTCACTTGAGAATAAACCACTGCTTGCCTTACCTCAGCTGAGTTGCAGAAATGTTTAGTTTCATATTCTTCATTCATAGTGATCACCCCACGGACATTTTCTGTCTGTACCAACTGGGAATGAAATTAATATAAAAAGGTATAAACGCCTTAGGGAAAATGTTATAAAGTATATATACAAAGACGTATATGGATAGCAGGAACTCCACAGCACAGTAAAAAGGCAACACGAGCATGTTAATATACTTTACCTCAGCTGTCATTGATTTAAAGGGAAGCGCTCCGAGAATTACAGTATTATCCACACGGTCAAACCACCTTCTGGATGATACTTTCTCCATAACGACATTGTAGCCAAGAGTAGGATAAAATAGCAACCTGGCCAAAACCCCCGACATCGCAACATCCCCCAGAACCCGATGCTATGACTACAATCCACATCCGTCACCTTTCTATGCGAGCTGCCCGAAAGAAAACGACTGCACTGATCATTTCGACTTCCATTCTGTCTATGAGCATCGCTCACCGTCGCCGCCCCGTGGGCCGGAGGATTAAATGCATCATGTTTACCAACTTGAGTCATACTGTTTTCCCTGCCGTACACTGCAGATCGGTTAATTATAGCCGTAAATGACAGGTTAAGCCGATTAAATCATGATGTTTTTCCCATTTACATGATTAATAACAAATGTAGATAAGAGTTTTCAGTCTGGGAAATATGCCTAATTAATGAGCACTGCCTTTGTTAATTTAACAGCAAATCGGCGCTGTGTTTTATTTGTGTGCTGTGCGTGCTTATCTAAGACATTTTTGTAACTCGTGCGTCCTGTATTGTCCTTGTCTGCTGCGCCTGTCATTACTACTTTATGCTTTGCTGTGTCACTGTTAATTTTGCCAAACCTGTCACTGTCACTGCCAGGCAAAATAACCTATTTCTATAACCAGGTATGATGGACATAACTGATATGCAAGTACGCATTCACCTAAAACGATATCTCCGACAATCGATTGTTTATAAAAGCGCAAATGCTTACTTATTTTATGTGCATTTGCGCTGCTATGACAAGAAAATACCTTGCATTTTACATGTATGTAACATGTATATCGCAAATGAAGTAGAGTTAGCGTATAAAAAATTAAACGCATAGCTCTAAAAATTAACAAAAAATTAAATGCGTACATAAAATATGTACGCAGTCGTTTTTAAAGGTGAATGCGTACTTATCCATCCCTGTCTACAACTCATATTTAAAGGGTCCGTAAGACACACAGCAGGCTGAACAGCATTACTAGGAAGTGGAAGTACCACCAGCGAGGCAAGACTAGAACGATCATGCTTAATGCAGAAACTACCCAAGTTAGGATATACAAAAGAACCAAATAGTAAAATGTTTCAAATGAGATTTCACTGGAGCCGAAATACCAATATGGTGGCAGGATCACCATCAAATCCTTGCGTTGCATACCTGGCAGGCAAGTCCAGTACTGAAACCGAAACATTTTTGTATGTAATGCCTACTATGTGTGGAATGATGATTGCATGAATTTTGATAAATGCATTGTGGCACTTACAATAAACGTCTTGCTTATTGTCATTGTCAGCTTATTAACTTAGGATTCTTCCTTGTTACCCACCCACTCCCTTCCACGTGACCCATGTAGTCAATATGTGCTGAGATCTGCAAAGTCAAAAGTAGCACCTAAAATGGCAACTGTCCTCAGTCATAATATACAACTTATTCTCGTTTCAGTTATTCCCAGCGTGAAGGACTGTTTAATAAAACGAGAACGACTACAAAATTGGGAAAAAATGTCCCATACCAGATTTTAGTGCAAACCACTAAGTGTTGGTGCACTTGATTTCTAAATAGCTAATCCAAAATGCGTAAGTGAAATAAAATTGTATAACTACCCAGTTTATGTGCAAAGGAGAGGAAGAGTTCTGTTTCTGGTGACAAGTATACGCCCTATTTAAGTGTGAGATTTTTTAGATTAGGTGACATCTACATCGCTTGAACGCGACACAGTAGTTAAGACAAGTTTTTGGTCGGTTAAAAGATGTCCATCAATTAATTGCTGGCACTGTAATGCACAATTAAACTTAAATTTAACCAGTAAAAACACAGCATATGAAATATGCAGTACAAGAGACATGCATAAATAGAACCACATACATATTTCTCCTGCTATATAAATTGCTGACATGTTTAAAATATGCACCGCTGAAAATAATTATGCTTGCACAAAATACAACATAAAAACATCTTTTAATTTTAAAATTAACAAGCACGCAAAGTACTGTCGAAGCATATATACACAAAAACTGCCACAAGGTAAGCCACTACGCGATCTCACCCTTTTCCACTCTGCAGGAACTGTTAAGGGATTTACCATTAAGAAACTCTGGGGTTTTTTTTTTCTTAGTAACTACAGAATTAACATAGAGCAGGCCGATCATTTAAATTTAATAAATTATCGAGTATATATGAATTTTAAAATAAAATAAACTGCATTTTGAGTTGTAGCACATAATTTTGGTGAATTTCATTTTTTTTTCCAGATGAGACAACCCCCTCGTTTGAGGATTAGATGGTGCGTGCAGGAAAGACAGCCATTTTGCAGCGCCCAGTGCTGGAAGATACAGCTGAAGAGCACTGCTCAAGAGGAATTTTTAAAAGGATTTCGTTAGTTATCTAATTAATTTTGGAGCTGCTGTTGATATTTAGACGAGTCGATATACGTATAGAGCAGTAAGCACTTTCCTACTATTCTTCTTTTGAAACAACGCTAGAAGGGTAAGTTGAACCCCTGTGTCGTTGGCATATTTGCTTGTTTATGTAGCCAGCTAGCTATCAATAAGTGAACGCGTCATGGGGCTCTCTGTAGCTGAGGCCCAAAATCCGTCTGCTGCCCGGCAGTTTCGCGAGCTTTCTGTACTCGTTTCGTGGTTTTTGCCTTCAGGGGAACGCCAGTTGCTGTTTCTTTGGCGTAATGTCGCTGTCTGACTCCCAGCCAAGCCGGCCTGGCTCGTCCGTAGTATGGGCGCCTGGATGTCGGAGGATAAGTTGCACCCATAGGTCGATATTTCGAAATCGCCGGCAGGCTCAGTAAAGTTTATGAAATTTCTAATTTGGACTCGGTGTTTCGCTAAATTTTACTTATCACAAGTCTGTGCGCAGCTGACTGGGTGTCCGAAAGTATGTATAACTGTCTTAAGGCGTGTTCACTATCATCGGGCTCCGTCTGGAGCGGGCGAAATTGGATTATAGGTGTAACCGTATCAATATAGGTTGAACCCGACGGTTATGAATAATCCCCTTTTTAAATAATGTCCTGTTCTGTCTAGCCCAAGAGCACACACACACACACACACAC
>JABFEB020000020.1:11028048-11055824 GCA_019775895.2 Stomatorhinus ivindoensis | reverse complement strand
CTCAAATGTCGCTCGTATTTCAAAACAAAACTTCGCTCGCTCGACAGCTCGTATCTCAAATAACTCGTATGTTAAGGTACTCGTATCTCGAGGTACCACTGTATACATATTTTAACCACAACAATGCTATGCAATGAGCATTTTGGAACCATTCAACAAACGCAAATTTTAATGCTGTTAAACTCAGAAGTTTGCAACAGCATTGTAACAAGACGATTAAGTTTTCTGTGATTATATAGTTAGCCTTACCAACTTCTTCCAGCTACCTTTCAAAACAAGGCTAATAACTTCATAAATCACTTGGATTTCCTGAAGGGAAGAGGATCTATGGAAAATGGCAGAAACTATCAAACATGGAGTTTTTCAACTTGAACTTGCAATGTTTTGAAGGTTTACAATATTTGCATTATGCATTATTTTCTTTTAAACTGAAGTTGAAGTGTTCCTAAACTTCGGGTATTCCTGCCAAAACAAACGACACATGTCTCTTGTTTTTCATTTTCCTCCATCCCTCCAGTACACACAGAACAACATGCTTCTCTCTTGGTGCTCCAGTCAGTTTTGCACTGCTGCAGTCTGCATAATAGTTCCATAGATCATAAAGGGGTCGATCTCCCATCAAGCACTTAAAGCACTCAAAGTTATGTGCTTTTGAGTTAAGCGTGTTCTCCCCTCATCACTGCAGATGCACCCGCTTCGCTTAACCCAGAAGAAGGTATGGTCATGGAAGTAGTTAAATTAATTCATCGCTTAGGAAAAGGGGGTCATGCCCTCTGTGATTTTGACAAGTCGAAATGTGGATCTAGGGATGTCACCAGAACTGATACTTTTGATACATTTTAATTACAAAATTCTGAAAATGCGACTACTTGGTTTTTTGGAGTACTGCAGGTACAGTAGGCAGCGTATGTACTGAGGCTGCACTTCTGGAATTGACGGGGGCAGTATGTGTGCCTATAAGTGTTCTAGTCTATCCTTATATGCTGAAGAAGATGGATGCCTACAAGCACGGGGAAAACTACACATGGCTAATCATTTACATTTAGCTTGATGGTATACCTGCCGTTTTATCAGAATAATGTACATTTAGGCTGGTAGCAATGTTTTATTCTGTACTACTGCAGTCTGCAGTGAATTATCTAATAAGATATTGATATTGCTAAATGCAAACAATTTCTTATTAATGTTAAACACTTGGGAAAAAATATTTCTAAATGTTTCCTATACTTATTTAGCTTTTGGCAATCAATCGCATGACAGCTCTTTCCCATTTTACATGTTTTGTTGCGGCATTCAAATCGAACGCTATCGCTGCCCCTCATTCTTTTTTGCTGCTCAGTGGCTGTGAGTACAGTGACTTCCACCTGACATCATGCGCATACCCTCTGCAGTACGAGGAGCGTAAGATAAGATGTGACAGCCTGGGAGTATTGTATGCTTTTATCAGAAACTAGCACAGCAATTTGCAATCTATGTAAACTTAAGTTTTGAGGTGGGAATAGCGTTGAATGAACAATCCCATTTAACAAAGTGCACACAACTGCGAGACAAAAGAAAGCAATGGATGATGTGGGAGTTGCTAACTTAATTGGACTGTTTTGTGAACTCGCTGCAGCTTGTGATACAAGAGGGGCTGCCATCACAACAAAAGTGTAACTGCGCTGACGCGAACGGGAGGAAAAACTTTAAATTTTAACCATTCGCCACGTGTATACACTTGCTTTGAAGATATTCGTATTGAACTGCAAATGCCTCAAACGATTAAAACAACTGAGGTGGGAGCAGTATGTTATGTATGTTTGTAGTAGCCTAATTTTTTTTCGTACATCACCTAGGGCTAATTACATGTACTACATTTTATGTTATCTGGACACCTTTTTGAAATCTTTCATAATCATCTATTTTATGATATAAACACTAGCTGCCTCAAGGTAAATATAGGCTAGATTAATCTAATAAAACATGTCCATTACATTATTAATTTAAATGCAAGTCATTTTTAAATACACTTTTTAAACATTTTTTGATGTTGGGCTATTTTATTAATGCCATAAACTACATCTATTTACAGCTCCGATCAGAATTTTAAGACCACTTGAAAAATGGCAAAAATCATATTTTGCATGGTTGGATCTTGACAAGGTTCCAAGTAGAGCTTCAACATGCAACAAGAAGAAATGGGAGTGAGACAAAACATTTTTTGAGCATGCAATTTAATGAAAACAACGATTAAACTGAAACAGGCTGTTCTTAAACTGAAGCTGTTCAAGGCGCATATTCAAAAGGGAGATTTAACGCATTTTCCCACTCTGCTAAACGCCAGTGGGCAAGTCACCAGCACCGCCCTGAATAAGCAAAGAGCCAGATATGCAACACTGGTTGAAATCCTGCACGGAAGCTTTGTGACCCGGTTCCATGATCTACAACTGAAAAGGCCACAGATTATGTTCCCCGTCGATCCATTTAATGCGGAGACGGACTGTTTGAAAGCCCTCCTAGTCACAGATGAGGCTGTGGCTAAGTTGGAGATGATCGATCTTAGTGAGGAGGACCAACTGAAACCTGCTTTAAGGGAAGGGACCATTGAGTTCTAGAAAAGTGTGCCAATGGAAAAATACCCCAATATGAAGAGGGCTGCGCTTAAGATACCGTCAATGTTTGGGTTAGCATATGTCTGTGTTTTCTACCCTGAAACACTTGAAATTAAAGCATCCATTTGTTCTGACTGACACCCATTAACACACGTTTGTAGTTTGCCTAGTGGCCTCTCTCAGGTTCTACCGCTAGGAGCACAATTCTGTAAATTAAATCAGCGTGTCAGAATAGCTAAAACTGCCCCATAAGGAAGCTAGTAAAATAATGTGTATTTTGTGATGAATGTGCTGATTCACTAACTCCCAAAAACCTGATGAGCACAGTGTGGAAATTGTTTGGTTTTCACTGGCACTATCATGGGGATCCCGTCCCACTCTTGGTGAATTTTGTCTCCAAGATTCCAAAATAGTCTCTTCCCAGGGTTATGTTCTGATAAACGCATAAATGCATTTTAGTACAGTACACCTAACCTAACAAACATCATAGTCTAGCCTAGCCTACCTTAAACATGCTTAGAACACTTACATTAGCTTACAGTTGGGCAAAATCATTTGCACAAAGCACATTTTATAATAGTGTTGAGTGTATCATGCAATTTATTAAATAAGTACTGAAAGTGAAAAACATTTACGCATCATAAAATCAGAATATTACAACACAGATCATCGTAACCCAAGAAGCATCTGTACCAGAACAGCGTTGCTTTGGAATGACTGAAAAATTAAATAATGTGCAAGCCTAGTTTGATGTAACATAAACCAAAGGCAGCATATGATTGCATGATATGTATAAAGACTGATGTCAAATTTTAAGCTGTGACCTGTCTAATGTCGATCATTTAAAATTTTAATTTTGCGCCACTACTCAATATGAACATGGACCTGATGGCCCACAAAAATAGATGGCTTACCCAATATGCCTGAAGCACCCCCCCCCCCCCCCCCTCAGGACCCTCAATGGACACAGTCATAACTTTTCCACATCCATGAAACATGTGTAGACTGTTTGTTTTGATGAACTCCCATGAACCCTCCAGTATTCTTGTGAGGGTGAAGAGCTGGTCCAGTGTTCTGTGGCTATGATGGAATCTGCATTGTTCCTCCTTGATTTGAGGTTCGACCAACGGATTGACCCTCCTCTCAATTACCCCGTCAAAGACCTTCCCAGGGAGGTTGAGGAGTGTGATTCCCCCTGAAGTCAGGACATATCCTCCAGTCCCCTTTCTTAAAGATTGGGGCCACTACCCCAGTCTGCCTATCCAACGGCACTGCCCTCCAGTGTCCACGTAGTATTGAGGCATGTCAGCCAAGACAGTCCAACAACATCAAGAGGTTTCAAGAACTCAGGGAGAATCTCATTCACCCCCAGGGCCTTACCACCAAAGAAAGTTTTGACTACTTCATTGGCCTCAGCCCTAATGATGGGTGAATCCTCCTTTTAGTCTTCCAATTCTGCTTCCTTCAATTAAGGCATAGCACTGAGATTCAGGAGAGGGGTCAACACTTCTCGAAGCCTCCACCAGACACTCCCGGCATACCCTCACTTGGGTCAACCACGTCTGTCCAGCATCTTCCCTCACCATTGGATCCAATTCGCCTCCAGGTGGCGATCAGTTGACGGCTCAGCTCCTCTCTTCACTCGAATGTCCAAAACACACGGACACACATCTGATGATACAATTACAAAAGTGATCACTGAACTGCGGCCATGGGTGCTCCGGTGCACTTACGAACAGCCTTATGTTTGAACGTGGTGTTCGTTGTGCACTAACTGTAGTTAGCACCAAAGTCCAATAGTTAATCACCGCTCTGATTCAGATTGGGCAGACCCATCCCCCCAGTTATACTCTTCCAGGAAAGCTCACACTTCTGCTTTTTAACACATGGCTCATTTCAAAATGCTAGACATGCTAAACATAAGTCTTGTCTGCTGTTAGTACATTTTTTTTTCTGCCCCCCCCCCCTTTCTGTAATATGGTGTAATGCAGTTCTGTCATTTATTGATCCAGTTTAGGGAGGATAAAAGGAGTGCTTGGTTTGATGCAATGGCTCTCCCCACTAATGCAAACGTGACAGATTTTTTGTCATGTAAGAATGAGAACAGACCAAGGGAGTGAAATTGTGATTCAGCCCTCAAATGAGATCACATTGAGGATATGAATTGAGGTTGCTATGAAAAAATTATCAAATGTGCAGCTCTAGCATCAACTAATTTACCTCAGCTGATAGCTGTTACTTGAAATTAAATGGTTTGCACTGCAGTTGGTCGGATACTGCTGTCAGTTAAGTAACACTTTAAGCTTCTTGTTTGAAAACAGTATTTGTACTAGTTATTTGAATTTATGATGGTCATATTTATACATGTATGTATTCATAGTACAATGGAAACAGTTTATAGTGATCACGGTAATAGTAATCAACCACTTATTGATCAAAAAGCTTGGGACAGAATCATTCCTTTACCAGTACTGTTTAAATTTGCTTATGGCAATCAAATAGTCCACTTATATTGTTCGTTTTTATACATAACATGGAGAAATTACATTACAAAAACTGTCATTTGAAAAGTGTTTTAAGGAGCTGTATTAATCTGAACTGGATATGTACTAATCTGAATATCAGCACTGGTCCAGACCCAATTAGACAGGGTATTGGCCTTATGTGACCGATTCATGCCTGATAGTTATTTAGTTCTCTGCAGTCTGTGAAAAGAGAGCCCATGTTCCATGTTAAATCTATTTGAACAGCTCTTACCTATTTTTGATGTATTTTGCGGCATTCAAGCTGAACGGTAATGCTGCCTTTCAGTGACTTCTGTCTGCTGTGGCGTCATGTGCATACCATTTACAGTACCCTTTGCATAAGAAGGCTATGATCTGGAAGTATTTTATGGTAACAACTCATTTTTCATGGTATTGATTTTACAGCGTGCAGTTTGCTCTAATCATTTAGGCTCGGAAGCCTCAAATGCGCATGTCTAGACTTGAGTGTAATCTCCCATACAAGGTGTTAAGAATAGTAGTTCCAAAGCATCAGAACTTTCACCACTGCACTAAATCAATGGAGTGCAGAGGGAGTGACATCTGGACATACTTTTGATTTTCTATATATTTCTAATAATTGAAGAAAGTAAACCACAGGACGTATTTATGCTTGTATGGAAGTTATGCCACCATAAAATACTGACAAAGGGGGACAACACCACAATTTTAAACATTTAAAGGATGGACTCATACCACAGTACAATGACTTTTGAGAGATGGCGATCTTACTTCTGAATTAATGAAATATTAATCTGTATGATCCTATTGAGGTTGAATTAGAGGTGGTTTTCTAGGGGTTAAAACATTATTTGTACTCTATTAATTCCTATTTTTGTGGCCTGTCATTCCCACATCACAACACTGGTCTGTGATTTATTTTGTCCTGTGGGTTGTTTTCTGCCCCATACGATCTTGAGGTCGTGTTGATTAGTGCTGCATGATACCACATCTCTATTGTATGGTGCATATGCAATAATCACCTGCGTTTCAAATGACTGGTATAAACATTTGTCCAGATACCAGCTTTTTCATACTATACAGATGCTTACTTATGGCAACAATTTAGTAAGCAGATTAGTAGTACACCTAGAATATGATTAACGGGTGTATTGTAATGCCACAAACATGGTAATCTGTATAAATTCAGCATATACTCATGTTTGATAAAATGTCTTCGACTTCAAACAACGAAAAGTACCACCACACCAGTGGTACCTTTCTAGCTTTCATGGCTGTTGCGCTATACTTCTGTATATACTGCCATGGTCCTGTGCAAGTCCCTGCTGTTTCGCTCTCCTTCTTGCAGACCTCAAAGATAGTTTTACTTCTCAGGCTTTTCTGTGCCCTCTTAAGTCATAGCTGGTTTATTGTGCTGTCTGGTGTATTTGTGTAGTGATTGTCAGTTGCACTGGATGGATGGCATCGACCCTGATGTCCTATATCTGTCCTCAGAGAGGCATTGGCAGCCACAGTGTGAGCTTACCCCAACTGCCCTAGAGGCAATGTGACACAACCTGTGTAATGTGACGAATGGTTCACCCCATAGCTCCTGCTTCTGAGAAAAGGGGGCTTGGTTTGCCACCCCAGCTGATCTACCTTTTAAATGTCATGTATTAGTTCAGGATTATGGGCTTGTCGTCGTTCTCATTCACTGCCAGGCCGTCACATGTTCTTATCAACATCTATCTGACACACTATCTGACGCTGCACCCTATTTTGCTTGGACAGGAGAAACTGTCACAAAAAAACCAAACCATCAGCATTTTCTATTGTGGCCCCCTATGCGATCGCATTCAGCATTCGGGTCGCAGCTGGTCTCCCTATCACAAATCCAGATCCATGTTTAGGACGGGTAGTCTCCTGCTGAAGGCTCAACTTGTCTGTTTCCGCCTGTGTGTCGGTCATTATTTTCTGTTTTTTCTTTATTCCTTGTGATCAGTAGTCTTACTCGAATGAGCCGTCGCAGATTTTTAAAAATCTGAAAAGTCTGGTTTAGGGGTTTTTACTTTAGATCCTGTTATTTCTAGTTTCAGTTTTGTATTATCTTAGAACCATGACCTCTTTTAAACTGGATTTCCTGCCTGAGATGATGGTGGATCATTGTACATTGCACACAAGCCCAGTGTAAGTAGCACTTCCATAGCTTGTCCACGTTGCTTACAAATTGCAGGACGGATGTATTAAAATGTTTTGCTTTTAAATAGTTTGAAAATCCAATGTTTGTAGTATGATTTAGTGATACACAGATTTATGACCGATACTGATAGCCGATTATTTTGGAAAAACTGAGACTGATTGTTTGGGCGTTTCTGCTTAAATAAGTAAAGGAACAACAACAACAGAAAATATGAATGCATTTTTGGTAAATGATCCACTGTGGCATACAGCTGGACCAGGCCACTACATTCTATAACTTTATACGTTTTAGATTTAGAACAGAATTGATCATCAACACCATAATTTTCCGAGTAATAATTATAATTTTGCACTGTCTGCACTGAATTTTCTTTTACTATCAAAAGTTTGGGTTACTGACATGACATACTAGCATTATTCACCAATACTGCATCCAGCTTTGCTGGAACAGATTTGTTTTTCCAGAAACACTGTAGTCTTCACGGTCTTGCCTTAAGGTGAGCAATCAAATACGTTGAGTTAATCTTTATTTGTAGATCCTCCTAATTACATTTTAGCAGAGCAATGTTTGCAAAATGCATTAACATTTTCACTATTGTTAATTCCACACAGCAGACAATTTTCTAGCTGTTTATTATGTGCATGTGCAAAACAATATGTTACCATTTTAAAGGGAATTAATCAGCGTTAATATTTGGCTTATTTCAACCATCAACTGATGGCCGATTGTTGCTATATTGGCCAATACCGATAGTTGACAGATGCAATCAGTGTCTCTCTAGGTTTTAAAATACAAATTCAGTTAGCATTTATCTTGTACAGTGTACATAAACTACAGAACTGAGATCTCATACTCCAGAACAGAATGGGAAGCCTGTGTTTGAATTTTTACAGACTGTTGTAGTGTGCTATGAAGTAGCATGATATAGGGCTGGGCAATATCATATAAAAAATTGGTGTTCGGCCAAATGTTTTGCCTGTCATCTGAAGCCCTGGTGATTATTGCACAATGCATGATATAATATTAATATATCGCCCAGCCCTAGCATGATATACAGTAGAATTCATTTTGAATAGCTGAGTATTTAGTGGTTACACTGAAGTAGTTTTCATGCATGCTACATGAAAATATATTGTTTTTCAGATATTTTCCTAAAGATATAGCACTTTTCCCAAAGCATGACCAGAAA
This sequence comes from Stomatorhinus ivindoensis, assembly GCA_019775895.2. Taxonomy (NCBI): domain Eukaryota; kingdom Metazoa; phylum Chordata; class Actinopteri; order Osteoglossiformes; family Mormyridae; genus Stomatorhinus; species Stomatorhinus ivindoensis. Next base: position 11,047,361 of record JABFEB020000020.1, on the reverse strand, counting down.
GTGTTGGTTCAAATGTTTAATTACATTCTAAATGATCTTGTCATTAACTCTACTGCTTATGGACTGCCAACATATATGCTCATGGGCGTTTTACTTAAACAAAAATGAAATGAAATGAAATGAAAAATGATTAGTCCAGAGAACCAGTCAGATTGTGGTGGAGGTAGGTCTAACCGACTAGAGAAGGTGGGACCAACCAATCACATGTCTTTTGCCCACGTTCTCCACAATCTGGTTCTCTCTCGGAACCAATCATGTTTAGTTTTGCCCTCAGAACATTTTTTTTCTAAGTAAAACCCCCACGAGCAATTTCATCACCCAATTTTTTGCTTTGATACTGAAAATTTCTATTATATATTATAAAGTTTCATGTGAGAAGTAGGTTGATATTTCTTGTTCAGCTCATCTTCTGTCATGTACTCTTAGACTCCCGTACTGCATGCTTGTGCCAGGGTTGCTGCAGGAACTCTGGCTCTCAGCATTTCTGCCGTTTTTAAGCTAGTCAGTTCCTTATTCTGAACGTTGGCCCGTTGTAATGGTCCTGCTGCTAAGGGTTTTGTACAGTTCCGGCCAGTGAAGCTTTCCCACATTTTCTAGCAGAAGCTTTTGAGCTGGCAGGCCTAGGGAGCTCTAAGATGGCCATAGCTTGGTGCCCATGTATGGTGCCAAGGCTGGGCTCTGCTCTCCTCTGTTCTTTTGTTATTATCAGTGTCTGCTCTTCCAAGTAATCCACCATTTTATTCTCCACCATCCCCTCCTGTATGGATTTCACTTAGACCAGTCTTCCCAGTTCTGCTTACCTCTGGTAGTGTTCAGATTGTGTTTTTGACCTCATTGCACATCCATCATGCAAGAAGCTGAGTTTCTTTTTGGTTTTATAGTATAATTCTATATATTTTTTTCCCCAGAGCTGTGTATTATACTACAAAAAATGTTCAAAAAGTACTGATACACAAACTGTAATTATTTGATCAAGTTTTACATTGAAAATCACAAATATTAGCAGCATTATACATTTTAAACATTAAAATAATGTAGCCAATAAAGTAAAACAGCCAGAGTTTTTTTTTTTTTTTTTTTTTTATTAAAAAAACTTTATAGGCATCATAATGAAACAAACACCGTATAGGTCTGTCCTGAAACTGACTATTCTAATATATCCACTCTAAATTTTTTTTTTTGGGAATTTTTCCGAGTGGGTAACACTAAAATAATCAGTTTGCATTATTGACAAGCTATTACAATGTTAGATGGACAAACCACAACATTTTACTCATTCTGAATTCTCACATCAGGCATTTGCTATAGAGTGGTGATCTCAGAGATGACCTATAAAACTAGTCGTGTACCCCCTTCACAGATATATTTTTTTCTGCATGTTCTGCAGACAGCGTGGCCATCTTCAGTTTTCCTTCTGCAGTCTTATAAAAGGCAAAATAGGACGACACCTCTGACCTAGTCCTCTAGAAGGCTGAAAAATTTCTTGGGCGTTGTGACCACCTTCCATGTTTTCAACACAAAACAAACTCGCATTGCATGCTGAACCTTCGCATCTGCATCTGGGAGAATGCTACTAACTTTTGTTAATGCTACACTGTATTTAATATAATGTAACCCAGCTAGATGGCAGCTCCAGTAACCGCTCAGGAGCATGCTGGGAAAATTGTGAATAACCCTTGTTTGTGTTATTGTTAATACTTGTATTCCCTATTCTCATGTGTGCCTTCACCTGCGTCTTGCATTAACCCCGTCTGGTCCTCGTGTGTCTAGTTATTGTGTAAACTACCCACCATGTGTACCCTACCGTTCAGCATCAAGCCGCTTGAGTCTCCTCAGTATGTTTCAGTTGTTGGATGTCTGTATTAGTCCCTTTAAAGGCTTAACAAAAGGCCGTTGTCTCCCCTTAAAAACAAGTTGTCTTGTTTCTTATCTGTTGCACATCATAGTAAGTTTTTCAAAGCAGAATAATCAACTACAGCGTTAACGGTTATTAAAATTTGGTACAATCGTACTAACTGCCTGAAAATTTGCTGAGGTTTATGAAACCAGTAACAGTTTCGTCCTAGAGCTGGGCAGTATGACCAAAAATTTATATCATTGTATTTTTCAGTTTCATATTGGTTTCATGGTATGTGACGGTATTTTTTTAAAAGTATTACTGGGTGTTTACCACATTTTACAGGATTTACAGGACATTTTTGTTTCACGTTTTTGCATTGTTCTCACACTATATTTTTTTAGCCGTTGCGCCTACCTTAATGATAACACATGGCTAACGTGTTTTGTTTCCTAACTGCTAATAGATAAACGTCTACTTTTAAGGTGTGCGTCATGCAAGTGTTAAGTGCTTAATAGTTTTATGGTTGCTGGAACGTGACCTTTACTGGCCTCGCAAAATTTCTCAAAGACCGGGATATCGGTCTTTAAGATGCTTTGCCAAGTTTGACGTGCTACTTGACTTCGTCGCAACAGCTTTGTAGCACTGCTTGCATAGAGCACAGGTGTCAAACTCCAGTCCTGGAGGGCTGGAGCCCTGCACATTTTTGGGTTTCCCCTCATTTAACATGCCTGATTCAACTCCTTGTGCTAATTACCACACAGCTCTTGAGCTGAATCATTTGTGGTGGAACAGGAAAAGAACTAAGCTACACAGGGTTCCAGCCCCTGAAGACTGGAGTTTGACACCCCTGGCATACAGGCTTTTTTTTTTTTTTTAAAGTAAAAATGACTTAAGCGCTTTAAGCTGGTTCAGACATTCTTGTTCAATTTAATGAGTAGCCTCCATGGCTTACTGCCATCAATTTCCGGACTGTGACCCCTCTGTCTTTCTATTTTCAGAGCAAAGAAGATGAATGGTACTCTGGACCATCCAGACCAGCCTGACATTGATGCCATGAAGATGTTTGTGGGTCAGATCCCCCGATCCTGGACGGAGGAGCAGCTGCGTGAACTCTTTGAGCCTTATGGTGCCGTCTATGAGATCAATGTGCTGCGAGATCGGAGTCAGAACCCCCCTCAGAGCAAAGGTCAGGCAAGGGAATTTCAGCAGGGGGCTGCTTCTGTTATCCATAATACCATACGTGTTTATTATGGGATTGTTTTTGTTGTTTTTCTACAAGTAGGGTGATAGGTTTTGCTTGTGTCTTATTGTAGTTATATTCTAGAATCCAGAAGAGTTGGTTGTGAACTCATCATTTAGGGAGCTGATATAGTTTGTAGGCAAACAGATTAGAATAAATTTGCAACAACACATTTTTGTGCTATTTGAGCTTAAAAAATTCTGGACACCCACACTAACACATTCTGTTCTAGACATTCAAGAGAGCACATGGCATTTGGACAAGAGATATAAAGTAATTACTCAAACCTGATTTGGTTTAAAATGGGAAGGCACTTAGTGTTTGCATGTTTCTGGCTGGAATTTTAAAGCCGCTATTTTGGCAGCAGTTTTTCGATTGAGCACGTTTAGCTTCTCAGATCACAGCAGAAGTTTTTTGGTTGTTGCTGAAGGTTTGTACTATTGTTTATTGTTGCCATTTCTGGTGATCTAAGCTGAATTTAAGAACACAAATGTCTAGGTCGACCAGTTTCACTTTATGCTTGTACATTAGTATGGAAGTAAATCTGTGTCATCACAATTTGAATTTTATATGCCACTGAAATTCTAACAATGAATATTTATGCATTGGAAATATGCATCGGAAATTCCATGGTCCAAATTCACATGCAAAAATACGAGGTTAAAAATGAGTTATACATCACAGATTTACTTCCATACGTGAGGAAATAAATTCTACCTGGAAAGGTGTTACGATGAACTTTGTTGATCCCACCAGGAGATTCTTTGATCTGTGAATGTAGAACAGAAAAGCTTTTCCATTGTTAATATCACTACATTGATTCATTGATGTCAGCCATGCCAAAATTAGTGTTGAATTTTTATTATGCAAAATTTTTAATTGGGATTAGCTTTTGTATCAAACTTATTTTTGCTAACAACATTATTCTGTAGTTTAAGTAAACTTAATGGACAGGAATGCTTACTGCTACATTTAATCTGATATTGTGATGTCTCTCACATTACGTCTGGCTTCTTATGCTGATCATTAACCTGAATGCAGCATTAACAGACACATCTTGGAACAGGTGTGTCCATAAAATCTGGATTGAACTCATTTTACTGTTTTAAGTGTTGAAAGCTGTGGGAATTAAAGTTCCTGCAGGCTTTCCCAAGAATTATGCTTTTTGTATCTGAAAGCTCTTGTTTTGCTTGAATACCCATCCCTACTGCCATAGGTAAGGCTATTGGCAGTCAGCTCTTTAACATGCAGCTTGTTTTTTCCAGTGGCATCACACCAAGATGGGGACTCTTGAAAATGTATATACACCTAAGAAACTATGACAAGCGCAGTTTTTGAACTATTTAAGTGGTGATTCCCATTTAGTTGCATCAGTTAATAGAAAAATACAAATTGTTAAATATTTTGATAAACGGGAATGTCCTTGAACCACAATGGAGACTTCAGACTTGATTCGGACTCTATTATTGTGACTAGTGAATATCTCTGGCATCACAATATTGTGACTGAAAGGTGTCTCCAAAGTTTACTGCTGCACACCAGCTTTCTGAATTGCTTATTCAACAGTGTTCAACAGAAGCTAGTACAGTGTGACCTCACCATTAATGGAAAGATGAAAACTAACATGTATCTCAAATCTCTCCTTTATTGCAGGCTGTTGTTTCATAACATATTACACTCGCAAGGCAGCATTAGAAGCACAAAATGCTCTCCATAATATGAAAATTCTGCCTGGGGTAAGTTGGAATGTTTTATTAATCATGAAAAGCGTAACTGTGTCAAGTGCCATAAATGTATCAATGCCATCAGATGTTTAGTAACCTTGAATGGAGTTTGTGTGTGTAATTTTGAAGTTATCAGTTTTCATTGGGGTGGCACAGAGCCTTTAGGTTTGTTTCCATGAGAGATGTCTTGATCGCTATAAACAAAATACCAAGTCGCTGTGGCAAATATAGGGAGAACAACGGTGGGTTTCATTGTATTTGGTGTCTGATGACCCAGTTGGTAGGACAAAAACAGAACCCCTTGCTTCGTTTTGATCTTGGTGATTAACATTTAAAATTTATTTCAAAAGTAATATTAGTTAGGCTAGCTGTTTAAGAAATAACTAGTCATCTTTAGAAACCAAGACATTACTTGGATAGTGACGGGTGATAATGACAACTATGTATGTGACATATTGCAATTGTATTCACGATGAGTGTTTCAGCATTATCACGTGAATCTCGATACGGCACTACTTATCAGGACAAACCAACAAGAGCCTATTGTGATGCCTTCGTGTAACGGTACTACGGCAAAAACTGACCAATGTGAAACAAAGCGATATCAGCCTGCATCTCAGTGCTATCTGTATATATCACTTTTACCATTCTCAGTGGATCTCAACTTAATGGCCGGATCTTAATCTTAAACTTAATCTTTTCTCGCCAGTTATCAAATTTGGCAAAAGAGAAAAGAAACCCAAACAAGCTTTATATACCATCGGCCTGTTAAAAGGATTGCAGTCATGTGAGGTTGATTTGGGTTGAAAAAGATTCTACTTTTATGTGATAAATGTTTCCAGACGTGGACAAATTTGTTGGTGCCCTTAACACTCATTGAGAGTACTTTATGCTTCCAGAAAAATGATTGTTAAAGTGTTTCCTGTATACAAGCATGCATTTGATTTATCGAATAAAGCAAAACAAGTGTGAGGTCAATTATTGCATATTGCACAAAGAATCTTAAATGACTCAGATTTGTTGGTACCTCTAAAGAAAGTTTAAATAAAATTCAGTGATGTTTCTTAAATTAATGCACCTCACACATCTCCAATCCTGAAATCAGCCATTCCACCTATAAAGGATAATGTCCTTTGGACAGATGAAACTAAACTGGAGCTTTTTGGCAAGTCACATCAGTTCTGTGTCCAGAAACACAAAATGAAGCTGTCAAGGCAAAGAACCCCAAACCTAGTATGAAACATGGGGGATCCTCAGTTATGTTTCAGGGCTGTTTTACTGCATCTGGCAGTGGGTGTCTTGAGTCTGTGCAGGATACAATGAACTCTCCATACAAGACATACTGGCCAGTACATTTTGCTCCAGTATCAAAATGCTCCGTCTCAGTCACAGGTCGTGGGTTCTGCAACAGGATAACGCACCAAAACACACTATTATGAAGTGCCCCCCGACCCCAGATCTGACTCAAACATCTATGAGAAAGCACTGAAACATGCAGTGTGAAGGAGGTACCCTCCAAACCTGACACCGCTGGAGAAGAATGGGCCGAACCTGTTGACGGGTGCAAAAGACTCAGCTACCGGAATTGCTTGTTTGCTGAGATTGACTTTAACGGTTGTGCAACGAAAGACTAGGTTATGGGTCCCATTACTTTTTTCCATGCAATTTTCATTTGTGGTGTTTAAATATTCTGTTGAAATAAAACTTTAAAGCAAAGACTGATTTTATTAAATATTGAATAAACAATGTTGATTGCCAATTACTTTTGTCATTCAAGGTATTTCAGACAATTGTGGGTTTTTTCGTGGAAGGGTACCAACAAATCTTCATGTACAGTATTTTACATGCCCTAATTAAGTTTACTATTATAGTTTAACAAAGATAGAATTGCTGGTTTAGTGGTGAAATGGTAATATTACACCACATACCGATTTTGGTTGGTTTGTAAACAAAAAATGCACCATCATTAGTCATGACTAATAAAAAATATTTTGTCTATATTGCTGACCCCTACTTCCAAATACAACCTGCATACTTTTGGACTTTTCCAGTTTAAGCTTCTACCTTGCTGTTTGTGTATTAATTGGGCTGGATTTACAGCAGAACATTAGTTGTCGGTGTTCTTGTAAATTTGATTGTAAAGTTCACTTCACAATCTTTTCTTTGCAGATGCATCACCCAATCCAGATGAAGCCAGCAGACAGTGAGAAGAACAATGGTAAATATAAATTTGCTGCAAATGGGCCAAAGCTGCACTTGCGGGAATAGCCTGGCTGCAGAGAGCAACAGTCTGCAGACTCAGCTCTTTTTTAATGGGCCCTAAAAGGAAAATGGATTTATAGCCAACCTCTCAGTGAAGCGCGTATATACACAAATAGTCCAGATGATAAATTTACTAGTTGCTTTAAAGAAATGTTTCCCTGGACTGGTTTTACTGTTAGAGGTTGTATGTGAACAGCTGGGTGATTCCTCCAGGTACGACACACCACTGATATTTTTCCATGTGTAGCTGATCATGTCCTGTATTTTTCATGAAGTAATGGGTTTGACTTTCATGTTAGTGGAGCTACTGCACAAAAGCTGAATGCTTCAGTGGCTTGAGTGTACGTGGTCAGTGTTCCTTATGAAGATGAACCTCTAACTGTACTAATGACCCTTGATGTGTTTCTGGCTTGCTTTTCAGCTGTTGAAGACAGGAAGTTATTTATAGGAATGATCTCAAAGAAGTGCAATGAGAATGACATCAGGATTATGTTTTCACCATATGGGCAGATTGAGGAGTGCAGAATATTGCGTGGTCCTGATGGACTGAGCCGCGGTAGGCTGGCCTCTTCGCCATTAACGGCCTGCTTCACTTTTACCATAGAATTTTTTTGGGAGGTCAAGTGACACTCACAAGTACATATGTTGCAGGTTGTGCTTTCATCACCTATACAGCAAGGCAGATGGCACAGACAGCCATTAAAGCAATGCATCAGTCACAGACAATGGAGGTAAAGGTGGGATGGACAGCGCCATCCAGAGATCTCTCACAAATAGAACAGCGCCGAGATTTCCCTCTGGAGTCTGTGTGTTTGTCATCCCCCGTTTCCTCCTTGAACCCATAGAGGCTTGCTTGTCTGTTGGTGTATGGTAGATGTTTCTCCTTAATGCATTAGCCTTTCGAGTTCCTCAAAGACCCATATACCCAAAGCCACGGCACACTGACCCCCCCCCCCCCTCCATGCCTGATTACTTCCTGCCTACAGGGCTGCACCTCCCCCGTCGTGGTGAAGTTCGCCGACACACAGAAGGACAAGGAGCAGAAGCGCATTGCCCAGCAACTCCAACAGCAGATGCAGCAGCTCAACGCTGCATCTATGTGGGGGAACCTGACTGGGCTGAACTCGCTCGGGCCGCAGTACCTCGCAGTAAGTCCTGCTCCCGCTACTCCGTGGTTTAACAGAAACCGTATTAAGGACCCGGGTTTCGGTTGCTCTGTAGTTGACTTTGAAATGTAAACATTTCAAATGTAACCATTAGATTTGAAATGTTTGCTACTCTGGAGATTCATTTCTTTGTGGCTGACAGCTCTAATATTGGGATGTTTATCATAGCTCAGGTAACTTGCATGTTTCTTTATAGCTGGCGCATAATACATGTTATTTTGTGCGCTACTAGACTTTTAAAATAGTCACTGGCAGTTAAAATGCTGCACATGGAAAGCCAGTACGTTTCCCTTTTGCTTGTACTCACTGTTTAATTTAGTGAATGTGTTTATACCACTGTGGCTGCATGTCTATGTTGGACAGTGGCTTCTTCCGGAAATCTAGAATTCTGAATGATCTCCAGGTTTATCCTGATTGAGTTTTGGCCATTCTCTTTAGGCCCTTACACCATCACGCAGTCCAGCATAGACGTCCGGCCTTGTTTGATGTTGTTAGTGCTGCTCCATGGGTGTGCTGTGGAAGTTTCCCCTCTTCTCTCTTCCTCTTCTTCCTTCTGGCTTTTCCCCGTTTCCTCTGCCTCTTCTTCCTTCAGCAACACTCTCGCTCCCCCCCTCTTTCTCTCTCTCTCTCATTCTCCCTCTCTCTCTCCAGTATTCACCAGAGTGGAAGCAGTCCTAACGTTCTCTGTTCTCTGTTTTGGTGTAATGTCTAGCTTTATTTGCAGCTTCTCCAGTCCGCCTCTTCTGGGAACACACTCAACAACTTGCATCCCATGTCAGGTAGAAACCTCCCCTCCTGTCTCCATTTCCCCTCCCCCCATGTCAGACTATGGATTTTTAAGGCCCCTCCCTTGTGTGGTAGCCACACACAGGGTGCTCTCTGCTTGCTCCACAGGTAACCATATGTACATGGTTTGTGCCTTTATGAACTGCTGATTGAGACCGGCTCCCAGGACAGGGTCCCTCTGCTGTAGTTTGGGATACCTGTCTGCTTCCTGTCCTGTGTGTGTGTGGTATTGTGTTGGGGAGCTCATGACACTAAAGCACAAGTGAAGGTTTGGTCTTGTGCTGTCATGTTAAACTTGGCTGATTTTAAACCTATGATGGACTGGGCCTCTCTGCTCCTGTGAACTGAATATGCATGCCTGCTCTGCAGCTGCCCATACGAGTAAGCACGCTTCCCGGCTCTCTGTTCCAGGCCTGAACGCTATGCAGAACCTGGCAGCCCTGGCGGCCGCAGCCAGCGCCACCCAGTCCACACCCACAGGCTCCAGTGCGCTAACCACGTCCAGCAGCCCTCTCAGCGTGCTCACCAGCTCAGGTATGGCTCAGAGACGGCAAGCGGTCCCCCTGGGAGACCTACATGTGCTGGTCAGACAGTTTCCCTCTTCATTTAAACCCACTTAGACTACAGTATAGAGTGGCCTGAATTTGAATGAATTTCCTTGGATAGGATGTAGCTCCACGTGTACGTGCACCATTCATTGAATTCCCTTCAAGGTCATTTTAGTTTTGATGTACTGGTCTTCCAAACAAGAATTTTACAGACACATATTGTGCTTATTGCAGATAGGTGCATTGCAACTCTTTTGACTACTTCCCGAGCTTACAGGTGCAGATTAGCAAAATTACCTTCCATCGTTTTTATTCTGTGGAAAATGAAAGCTCTATGTCAAGCAGATTCAGTAATGAATTATAAATGTGTCGCAGGCTGGTACTTTGTGACCTCTTCTGAGTGGTGAATGAGCCAATGAAATGCCTCATTTTGCACTATGAAAAATGGCTGGTCATTCAGTGCGACCATCTCCAGTATTGTAGTAGTAATGTCATTAGCTGATTGACGGTGACTTTGAATATTGATAAAGTTTAAATGTTGGTCAAAATTTTAATTACTATTCTTATTAGTTTGTTTTAATTTTAGTTTAGCCTTCGTGTGTCATTTGTGTTTTTTAGTTTCATTTTATTTAAGGATAACCTTGGTTCTGAATTGCTCCTCTTATCTCCAGCTTCTGTGTTGCCCTGCAACAATCCCTCAGGTACTTGTGAATCGCTTGCATTGTCAGCTCTTTCCTTTCTCTGCAGCAGGGTCTTCCCCGACTTCCAGCACCAACTCCTCAGTCAACCCCATGGCCTCCCTTGGGGCTCTTCAGTCCCTGGCAGCAGGAGCTGGGGCTGGACTTAACATGGGGTCTCTCGCAGGTGAGCGTGGCGGCCGTCCCAGGGAAACTCTTGGACGCTCCAGGTGTTTGTAACTGTTTGGATACATGCTTGGATATGAATCCAACATGACATGAGTTTCTGCCTACAAATGTGGTTCCAAAGATCTGTTATGGTGTGCAAGTTATTGAAATGCTGTCCACATCAGCCCAGTTACAGTGTAGGAGTCAAATACGTGCTTTTAAAAACGACAGCTGTTTCTCTTGTCTTGTGCTGGTGAATGGTTGTAGCCGGTTTTCAGAATCAGAATCTCACCCTGTCTTGCATCTACAGGAATGGCTGCTCTGAATGGCGGGCTTGGCAGTGGAGGCCTGTCCAATGGTACAAGCAGCACAATGGAGGCGTTGAGCCAGGCATACTCAGGCATCCAGCAGTATGCCGCAGCTGCCCTGCCTAGCCTCTACAACCAAAACTTACTCTCCCAGCAGAACATGGGTGCTGCTGGCAGCCAGAAGGAAGGTGTGTTAGCTGGCTTTTTGGTCTGTTTGTCAGTGATTATTCATTCCAGATGTTTGAAGTTTGCTTTTATTTGGTACCCACTCTCACTCTTCCTTTTGTAAATTGTTGATATTGGTATGCTGGTGTGTACGTTGCTATGGTAGTGGTCCTTTCCTGGGGTTGGAGTGGGTAGTGGTCTCAGTGTTTTGTCATCCTCTACTTACGACTGTCTTTTTTCCAATGGGCTGCAAGCACAAGAAAGAACCAGAGTCTGAGGTTCACAGATTTCTTAAGTATGAGTTGGAACACTTACTGTAGGTGATTCCTAAAATCAGTAGTGCAAATCATTACCTAAGAAGAATGCAACTTTGTGGTTTTCCAGTTTTGGTAAGATCTTCTCAAAAGGTTCAGTATTGGAAACATTTGATGGTTGTTGGCTTTCTTTCCTACTTGGTTTAAATATCAGGTCCCGAAGGTGCCAACCTCTTCATCTACCACCTACCCCAGGAGTTTGGAGATCAGGATCTGCTCCAGATGTTCATGCCATTTGGCAACGTCATTTCTGCCAAGGTGTTCATAGACAAGCAGACCAACCTTAGCAAGTGTTTTGGTAAGTGAAATGGAGAACAGCATATTTAAGTTAATCCTCAAAGGGAAGAACATTACTCTAAACATGCTGTGCTGGTTTCAATATAAGCAGTCAGACCTGATGCCACATATGGAATGATTGTGTTTAGGTAGTTCTTGAAAGCGAGTAGTGTGACTGGTGGCCCCTGTGAGTGTTAAAACGCAAAGCAGTTGCAGTCCAGTCAGCATTTCAGACTTAAATTGCCCACGTGTCTCGGACTAATGATCCGTGCACTGAAGAATAGTCTGCTTGTGCAGAGCTGTTAATGACACCCTCCCTTTCTTTTTTCAGGCTTTGTAAGTTATGACAATCCAGTTTCGTCTCAGGCTGCCATTCAGTCAATGAACGGTTTCCAGATCGGCATGAAGCGACTGAAGGTTCAGCTGAAGCGCTCCAAAAATGATAGCAAGCCATACTGAGTGTTTTTTCTCTCGAATGGACTTGTTATAAAATGTTTTCTGGTAAGTGGAGTGTGGTGTGAGAGCCCCATTGAGTATTACACAAACCTAGATGCATTCCTCTGGGGTTCCTTCCGGTTCACTGTATTAGCAAAGAAGGAGATAAAAATGAAAAGTGACAGATGTTAATATTAAGGTATTTGTTCACTGAAAATGGGTACTACTTTGTTGTGGTTTTCAACTGGAAAAAACCCTGATGTTTTCTTAAGATGCCATATGATATAGGTTGCTGTGTAACAGTAGAAGTCTAAAAGGTGTTATACAAATGGAACCCTGTAGCCAATATAATACTGCTGTTTTTATCCCTAAAGTTCAATTAGTTGGATCATCGTTTTACTTTGACTTTTGTTACCAAACTGATTAGTCCCATCCATTTATAGTAACACAAGATTTCCCACAAACTGCCTTTTCCCCATGTTAATCAAGGGTTGTCCAAACCCTAAATTATATTTCAGAGCAGTCCAGGGGACATCTCGCCAAATCCTCAAATGCAGAAGTCACTATATTTTTCACTGTTTAACATAAAATTTTATGAGTTCTATGATGCAATGAGGCTTTTAGTCATTAGAATGTATTGTCTATTCACTGAAGAATATTGCCTAATGCTGAAGACTGTTTAGACTTGGGGTAGCAGGCTGATTTTTTTTCTTTTCTTTTCTAAACCCTGGTTTGCCACTTTGCTCAGTCTTGGTAGTTTTGTAATGAGGTGGTGTTTGGCTCACTCGTACTATCACACTCTAATATAGACACACACAGACCTACACATACTTACTGAGCACTTGACTTTTGTTCAGGGATCCACAATGAGTTTTTAATTTTTTTTCTTTTGTTTTCATATAAACGGCTGAAGATTTTGCAGAACACCACACTAGTTAGGTCCTGTCAGACATTTGCCTTTGAGTTCTTGCTAGTTTTCTGCCTGTCAAAAAAAGGATTAGTATCCAGCTTCCTTGTGTTCAAGTTCAACTGTTTGTCTCTGCTATGGTAATGTTACTCTGCAGTTTGATGCTGAATATCATCACATTTGACCAGTTTTTCAGCAATAATTATGAATTTGATCTAACATCCAGTTGACATGAGAAAGGAGGATATGTTTTAAAATGGCAACAGTTTTCATATCCAAGTTATAGAATTCCCCTTTCCTGTCTTGTGTTTGCTGGTAACCAGGAAAATTTTTATCAGCTGGTCTATTACCTTTTGGGCCTTTTTAGATAACACAAACCCCCTATTTTTTTGCTAATTTATTTTTTTTAAGTGTGTTTATTATTGAAGTTGACGTGATCTCCATACTTTCAAATTGGTGATGTAAGTGTTATGTAATAACTAAAGCAGTTCTTAGGCATCCAGGGTCATACAAATGGTTTTTATACAAATGGAAATTGTCCAGATGTATATTACAAAATTATGCCTTTTCTATTTTTATAGGGTTTTATATTTCTCCAGAGTTTTGGAGACTATTTATTGCGTAAATTATTTCTCTGAATTAAATTAATAAAACATTTTTACTTAAACTTTTACTTCAGCAGTATTTTTTAGAACTGTAGTATTTAAATTGGTAAATGTATTAATATATAATGCATTTGGGTGTGCAAGGTTTAAGACATTGACTTGTTAGCCTTTTCACTCCGTGATGTTATTACTGATACACAAGTCAAAATGGCTGAATACTATCAATGGAAGAATTTACCATGCTGCTAAATATTTCAGACCATTCTTGGTTGTAAACATGAGCCAATCATCATAGCTGCAAATGGATGTCTATATTTAGGTATTAGATTCTGTGTGACCACCACAGTGCTTCTGCCCCTGCCATTATAATGAACAAGAAGGATAATGCTCACCAGAAAAGAGCACGGACTGAATCAGCTTTAGATGGGGTGGGGCATACATGCTGTATTACACTGCATATGTAATTGAAATTTCTTACAGCTGCACAGAGTTAAAGCAGCACCTATTTGACATTTAGATGAATCTGTAATAAACGAGATCGCAGTGACGTTGGCCTATAAGCTGATAAGGAAGCCTTACACTGACTCTTTACTGGGCAAGTAATGTGCCAAATTCTGTCACACAGCGAAAGTTGTCCTTGGCCAAAAAGCGGAATGTGGTGTTAAAGCCCAGGCTTGAAAATGTTGCCAAAATTCCAGGTCTCTGAAATGTTTTTTTTTGTTTGTTTGTTTCACACGCTTTTATTACTACTATAGCTAATTATCATGTTAGGGTACGTAATTCATTTGTAAAAATTAAGTTTTGAACTTCTGACAGATCTGCGTGGCCTAAATTTAGCTGATCAATTTTCACACATCCATACAGTGCAGATCTGTTACTCTGAATATGTTCCTCTTAAATTGCACTTTGTCAATGTTTAAATGCTTTATCTTGTACATACTTCTATGACAGTCACACCACTCAAACTTAAGCTACATTTCCCAATTAAAATTAGCACCAGTTTATTCACTGACAACCCTGACAGTGATCATTTTTGCCATTTTTCTTTTTAGAAAGCTAATTTCCTCCAAAGCAATATCTGCCATAAGAGCACCAAGTCCCGATCCAATGTGGATTAGGCAGTCTGTGTGGTGTCTTACCGTGTGGTGTCAGTTCTCATCTGTAACTTCCTTAGCATGTTGCTCATAACTCCCCCTCCTCTTCCTCTGTTCTGCATTAATTGTTCAATGTTTAGGATGTGTGCCCGTAAAGTCCCATGCAAAGATAATCATTTGTGATCTTCCTTTTTTCCTTTCCTTGTTTCATCGCTGCTTTAACTAGGATGTTCTCCTTGTTGTTTTGTTTCATTCTAGATATCTTCGTTCCCGTTTGTTCATCGTTTGCCTAGCATGTCGATGTGACGTCAAAAGTTCATCGTCCAGTCGTTGTCCTCTGCGCTTCTCTGATGCTTGAAATTTTCATCTTTTGACACTTAACTTTTGATGCTTAATTATACAAGGTTTTTTGGGTTTTTTTTGTGTGTTCTTCATTACTGTTGATAGTGAGTTAGAAAGACTGCTCTTTCAAGAAAAAAAAATGTATAAAGTTACATTTAAATATTGTTACAAGCAAAAATCTATTTTTCTAGAACTTCCTAAGGTAACCACTAGATATTGCAAAAGTGTAATTTTTGTAATAGTTTTGCCTGTTTACAGGTTTTCTTTTCCCTATTTTGTGTTTAGAGCAGTCTTCCTATTCATTTTTGTCAGAAACAGATTTATAGAATTTACTTTGTGTGTGTGCGTGTGGTTGTGTATTCTCCTGTTAACTTTTTAGGATGTTATGTCATTATGCTTAAATTGAGGATGACTTTGTAAATGTGCTAGGCTAGCTGACTGTAATGTGTCATTTGGGAGCTCCTATAAATAGTGATGTCATTAGACACATGGATTGCCTCTTCTGTCTAGTGTGTCCAGCCACCACAGGCACATAATTTGCTTTCGTTGGGAAATCAGCATTTGTCTGAAGTTTGATATGAAAATCTAAAATGGGCACAATTCAGTTACTTGTCACAATTAGTTTAGCCTGTATCTTGCATGCATAATTTTGGTAACTGCACTGAAATCTTCGGCAAAATGTGATTTTTTTTGTTTAGAAATTTGGAAATGAATAAACTAGTGCCAAAAGTTAGCATGTTTGGTCACATTTTCTGTACCTCCTGTTGCTTTCCCAATAGTTTAATCGTGCATTAACACAAAGGGTGGTTTTGTTTCTGTGTTTGAGGTTACTTAGTGTTGCAGTGACTAATCAAAACGGGTGCCATTCAGGTTCTTACCAGGTGAGTTGACTATGTTGGGGCTCCGATTATAATGAATTTGTGTATACTGTCTATGAAATGAATGTTTGCGTTGTAAGGGGTACAGTGTTGCTCGTTTCAGGAAGGAGGGTCGCGAGTATTTCATTAGACTAAATCACACTCAGAAGATCAGTATTCCACTCACTTATTTGGTGGCTGATGTGAGTAATGTATTCAGCTGTATCACAGTAGGGTTTTCTCCCCTTCCCCCCACCCCCCTGTGAATGTGCCCAAATCTTCAATCCACATATATTCATGCTGGGACTCCAAATAAAAAATCCATCCTGCCATATTGTAACTCATGTTTATCATTACTGACCCTGTTCATTAAAAATTATGGGTTATTGCTTTGAGGAAATTTGAGTATTTAGTTTAAAAGCATTGTAAAGTGTTTTGTAATGTATATTGCTTGATAGGTGAGAGGCATCACAGCATAAGTGTTTGCAATTGAACAATTCACATACTTTGCATTTTTTTGAATGGGAAACACTGCTTTATCTTCTGAAATGTGTAAGGTGTGTGACTTTGGAAAGGCACAGATTTTTCGTCTGTGTGTTCCATGTTAGTATTCACTTTGTCCTGGCAGCACAAAGTATTGTATCAATCATGCTGATAAATTGGTGATCAGTTCAGTTATGTTCATATCTGTCTTGATTTGACCTTAAATTGAAATGCTTGGAGCAGCATTCCACAACTGCTTAAAAATGGTCAAAAGCAATGATTTTTAGAAGGTGGATGTTTTTATGCTTTGTTAATAACCAGGGATTTGTAGAGCACATGCCTTATTAAACTGTTTGAGTGGGATTTTTTTCTCCCCTTGAGCTGGAAACATAAATTCCCAACCATCTAAATTAGTGCAGTGGTTTAAATGCAATATTGATTCTGTGTTGGGTATTATTAAATCACTCTCTTCAAATTCTGAACCTGTTTGTCCTTGATGGAATTCAGATCAGATCTCGACCATCCTGGAGCAGACTGGTTAGTTTTCTGTAGTTATCTTTAGATGGATGCCACCTGCTAGTACTAATACAAAACTGGAGAAACAAATTTGTGGACTAAAAATCCCTGATCCCCGAATTTTCAAATTTCAGACAGACATTAAAGGATGTCCTTCACATTAGACTCCTTGTTTCATTGATCTGAGACAATGTAGCGACTGACTTCCAGCTGCTTTTACTTGTTCCTGAGTGAAACCTGTGGGATTTTTTAAAATTAGTATGTGATGGATTATATTTAAAATTAGGTTTTGTACAGTTTTGCCTTTTCTACCAAGAAAACGTTAATCTGTTTTACAATGTGAAAAATTAAATCAAAAGTTAAGCCTTCTACAATTTGCATCTGACCAAACTAAGTCTGTCCTTCAGTAATATTCAGCATTGGAAGGCAAAAGCCAAGAGTTTTGAAAAAATACTTTTCTGTTTTTGTCATTGTGTGATTTTTGATGTGAAACATAGTTTAAAAAATTAGATGCTTAATGTTTCCTTTTATAAGATTTCTGTAGACTGAGTTTGGAACATGCAAGCATTTTGTTTCAGGATTTAATTTTGTCTTGATAGTAGTACATAAAGATCTTGGTATGGGGCTAAAACACTGAACTCTTCAAGCTGTCCTTTTGTATGCCATGTGTGGTACCTCTGTTTTCGTATGATTAAATAGTTTAAGATTTACATTGTGTCTGGTGCATTTTTTTTTTAACTCAGTTGTGAATCGGCAATTGCCAGCTATTGACTGACCTGTGGTAGAGATGTGCATGTTTGGGTAACAGGTGTTCACCATGAGCAAATCCATTCACTGCTAAAGTTAGGAGCCCTGTTTTACCTCTGGTTACTTCTAGCAAGCTTTGAATTGGAGTTCATTTCCACCGCTACTAGGGAATGTTACAATCGGGCAATCCAGTTAACAGTTGAGTGCAATGTGCAAACTGGTATTCAAACAAATTTGTGTACAAGGGGTCAAAGGTCTGTTTACCAATTCTGTCCTAAATAGTCCTTCAGTAGTGTGTAGTCAACCATAGATCACTGCCGATCTTGAATTATTCCATGACATCTCACAACCTTAAAGGCTGATATATACTTCTGTGTCCAATCAACACTGTAAGAAAGGCTTAGCCATGAACGCTGTACCGTAGCTTATGCTGTGGCCTGACACACACCTCCCGAACAATGAAATTCCACCTCACAGCTTCGCAGACTACAAGAACTGTGATTGGCCCACTTGGTAGCATTTGATTTTGATGGGAGCGAAGAAAACACTCTGGTATACTTATAATGCTAGTTAAAACTGAAGCGCTATTTATGTCTAGCATTAAATAACCCATCCTAGACATCGTAACGGGTCTACAAAACACTCGCTCACTTCCATAAAGTTATAAAACGTCAACAAACGTAGTATAGACTAGGGCTACTGCAATTAGCCAATGACGAAAATCTCAACTATTTTAAATCGATACATCGTTTTTTTTAATTCAATGAAATTACCTTAATGATTTCTAAGACGCTTCAACTAATTATAACAAATGTTTTCCTTCAATATCAAATTTAATTATGGGAGTAGTTCATAAAAAATGACTTTGTAGCAGCTTGCCATTTTTGCAGATTTGTCTATGGGAAATTTGGGCCAGTTCAAATATAACCAGGACTCAATTGGATTCTTTAACGGTTTGTTTTTGTCTATGTGATTCAACAATCACATCTATCACAGAGTGGATAGACAATAAATACAATATCCAAAACTATGCAGCACGTAGCATTTTTGGCAGCGTAATTGCTGAGTGACACAGATGCATCAGCACACGAGTAAAAATGCTTTGAACGACATAAGCCAGGCATAGGTACGACATTAGTCACGTCATAGGTTTCACAAGTATGAATCAGCCCATCACAAATTCCCAAAGAGACGAGATATTTTGATTAGTACATCCTGTAAAGACAGACAACTCCTTTTTCCCCCCTTTGTTTCCCAGAAAAATGCTTACGGTCATGTCCCCTCCAATTCTGCTTCAGGCTAAAATCTTCTCAATCCAGGTGTTCCTAGTGTATTTGTATAAGCCTCCCTGGAAGTATATCTGAGGGGCCGGAAGCTGATGCCCACAGTACTGCAGAAAGCCCGCTGAAGAGGAGCAGACACAAACTTCCATGTTAATATACCTGCGCTGTTGTCCACTCAGTGACATTTGGAAAGGCTAATGTGACATGCTGTCATGAGACCATAAGAAACTTACAAACGACAGGAGGCTGTTTGGCCCTTGAAGCTCATTTGGGCAAAACTTAAGGTTTTAACAACTTGGAGCTATTACTTATCTAGCTCTGTATCCATGATGTCATGTATCCTTAAGACCTTGAGACCCCCCTCACCATTGTGACAGAGTGGAACTGGCTTGCTTGCACCCTCTGCAGTGCCAGCTGTGCTGTATGGGGGGGGGGGTGGTGCATAGCCTAGGCTTCAAGCTGCCCAATTAAGGGCTTTAGCCTGACAGTAATGTCAAAACAGTACGTAGGAAATGGGCAGGGAGCGCAGAAAAGTAAATGTCGATTTAAAACCTTCATATTGTGTGCAGG
>JABFEB020000020.1:10974195-10987987 GCA_019775895.2 Stomatorhinus ivindoensis | reverse complement strand
GAAACCAAATTTAGTAGTTTTACTTGGGGAAAGAGCCTGGGGATGTGATGGGGGGGGGGCTAAAATGAGCAAAAACCAGTGTTTGCTAATACATTTTGATATTTTTGCCATAAAAATAGTTGTTATGACTGGGGATTATCAGCATTTGTCCCTGCCAGTCCCATTATGTCCCTGTTTTGCCAGCAATTGTTGCTGGCCTTCCCATATGCTCCCACAAAGCCTCTGGTGCCTAGTTAGTCTCCATCTCCCTCTTAGATACAATTTAAAAATGTGTCTCATTACTCAGTATGTCACTTCCCATACTTGATCTGCTGGTGTTGCAGGTTTTCTTGAAAATTTCCTTCAGTATGTTAGTTTGTGGTACATCCTCTATGTACCCATGATCTTGTATTTCCTGTTTTTGAATTTCTTTCCATGCCATCTATGCCCTAGCTGTGTGCTTGGCCCCATTATTACGGTTTGCAGCTATATTTATAATTATTTCTGTAATTAACAAAAGCATTTAATGAAATCCAGGGGAAGAGTTACGGAGATGAGAGAAAGTGACAGAAATAACCAAAAAATTAGCAGAAATATACATCTTATCATAAAAATCTATTGTTTATTGTAGGTCACATGCAATAAAGTTGAAAGATTTAAATATATTTTGTATTCTTTAATATTTCTGTACCTACCTGGGTGATATATTGAAATGCTTCTCAAAAACAAGGTCATGAATGACTAAGGAACAGTCAAAGGATGCACAAAGTTATTTTGAATTTAAAATATGACACTTACAAAACATCACATCTGTCAATCTATGCCATCTTATACCTAATACAATTCCAACAAATTTTTGTATTATGACTTTTTTTAACATGCTTATAAATAGATACTTTAATCTTTCTTTCTTGGTAGTTTACGTCCAATATCATCTGCTGCAGATCCCAGATTACAAAGTATGAATAGGTTTCTTATCCCAAGAAGTTGAAAAAAATGCAAGTAACTTTGGTCATTGGGACCTTCCTAACTGTGACATTACCAGCGGGGATCTTTTAAATGCTGACACTGGAAATACAATAGTTTTTTCTATTTTAACTTTTCTGAATTGGCATTGCATATGTGGAATACTTTTATTTTGACACTCCTTTCCAGATGTGGGAGTGAATGCCCCAACATTCCATAAAAAGATGACAAAGAAATGGAGGGGAATAACGAAAGGAGAGTTTGTTGGTGACACACTAAGACAGGAAAAGGTTTCATCTCAGGTCAAGGCTGAGAGAAAACCATTGGTTACAGTTTTGTTCATATTCTGCATACAGACCATGTAGTCACTTACCTTCCATTAAAAAGTATAATGAGGTTGTTTACTGCAGCCCAAGTGGACTGCTGGTTCTGACCCGTGACCAGGTGTCTATCTAGAACCACATGGACTGCATCCTCTGTGCTGGCTGTGAAATGTGACACATTCATACTGTCAAATTTGTTGTCACAAAAGTTAGCAGTGCATTGCTTTTATTTATCTTAATTGTGGCACTACAAAGGAAGGACACTTTAAAACCATCACTTACCATGTTTACTATTGAAATGGCTCAACTGATACTCACAAGAAGATTGACTCACCAGTGTAAGAGCCACCACTGTCCTTCACAAAGTCTTCCACTATAAGTGGCAGCTTGGCAAAGTCAGTCTGCCGCACTAACTCAAACACAGATGGCTGAAAAAGACAGAGCAGAACATGTAACAGTAACAAAGCACACTTAAGAGTTATTTAAAAATAAATGTTATTTGAGACAGGAAAGGGGAATTAATTTGGAGAGACTAGTTCAATTCCAAAATGTGAAATCATCCTAAAATTCTTTTTTTTTTTTAAATAGTAAATTTCACAGCGCAAAGAACATATTTTCAGGGTAAATATTCTTGTGCTTAAAAAAGGTCCGAACTTTGCGTGTGCTGATAGTCCCGGAGCCATAAGCCAGCCTGTGTCAGACATCCGATATCACATACCCCCGTCAGGCTGTAGCCACTGAAGATCCAGCGCTGTCCCTCAGTGGCACAGCACAGTGCAGACACCCCATGACCCACAGCACACACCGGTTCTGAGGTATGAGGTCACACACTGTAATGCACATGCCACCAGTACAAGACGCTCATACCCTCACTTCCTTCTGAGCATTACAAAGCATTACACACTCAGTGAATTTAGAAGCCAAAGTATGACTGTTATATACTGTTAATGATTTTGAAGTGCGTATTTTCTGGGTTCAGGAAATCCTAGACTATAGTACGCACTTTGCTGGGATGTGAAATGAGCAAGAATGCGAGCCAGTGATCCACTGTGTGCCAGGTCACTGAGGGCGCCGGGGCAGTCAGGGATCAGCAAGGCCTGATAACGTGCTCCTGCCAAACAAACCATACAACATATCCAATGTATATTCATTTTTAATAAGGCCATCACCTTTTTCATACCTCTGTACAACATGCTACATAACCACATAAGCAATGTTGTCAACAATATTTCAGTCGTTGAACCTTGGGTATCATGTTGTAAAACACTATGTATGAATATTAATGCAAAAAATACAATGTTTACCATCTATGGACTCCAATTTTGCTGGGTTGGCGTATGGCTTTGCACTGAATTCCTGAATCCATCTGGATGAGCTTTCATCCACCCCAACAAAGTCAATAGATTTGCCCTGTAACAAAACGAAATGAAAAGCTAACATTTAGTGCTGCGTGATGTATCATTTCATTATCATTAGCACAATATTGTTCTTACGCTGTGCTGGTTTTCGTTTCACTCACCCCTGGCGTCGCAGTCTGTAAATTAAATACCGGGCTGCACAGACTGAAAGACTGGAGAAAGGACTGTGCAGTTACTCCTGTACACAGACGGAAATATGTAGTAACACACCCCAATTACAAGACGATGTGCTAGTAGGCTAAACTTATATTACAATATCGACACAGATAAATACAGCTATATGAATATAGCCGATTCAATATATAGTTATTCATAATGACCACATCTAGGCACATTTAAGCAACGAACTGCCGTTACCAATTCTAACGAATTCACGGATATTGCATCTTATTTTTAGTATGTAAACTAACCATGTAGAGCTCCACTTGCCACTATGAGACAAGTAGGTTTAGATGACATCTTCAAGATCTGCTTAAAAGCTCTCTGGACAGCAGCGGTAGCTGTTGCTGAGACTAGGAGGATCAGTCAAATGGCTAGCTATGTATATAATTAACTGTGGCCAAAATAAATTTCTCCTTGTTAAGGACAAACTCAATACACCCTAACCAAAAAGATAAATAAATCACATTTGGATAGCTGTGCATTCCGTTTTCAAACTAGTTTAATTCCTGTGTGCTCTGATTCTTCATCCCTCTAGGAAACAATAAAGGATGAAGTGGTTCCTGCTCAGTATTTCAAATCTACTCTTAAGAAAGTCAAACGCTGACTCTTTATAAAATTCACAAGTACAACCAGCAATTAAAGCGACATATGTAGTCGTATCACATTGTAAGCTATATAGGCTCTTTGGGCGAAAAGTATGTGACGTATTTCAATTAGACATGAAACAGGTGTTCTGCCCTTTTTCCCCGATTCTAAGTGCTACAGCGCATGCGTGCATCCACATTACGCCGTAAATCTCCGAAAGCGTTAAGTTTTTGCCGCTCCTTGTTGTTTGTTAAATGCGGAGGTTTGTATGTTTGTTGGTTTATCTTATACATTATTACTTATTTGTTTATATTTGTGTTTATTTCGTGCATTAGACACATCGGGGTGATTGTTATTATACTGCTTACGTTCTTGCCCACTCCGAATTCTGTACTATGGGATCAAATTCTACCGTAAACTCGGTTGTACACGTGTATTTCATTTGCTGCTTGGGACTACTTTAAACGGTGGGCTTTAAACATGCTTAGGCTAAGTGGGGTTGCCAAATTGTCCAAAGACATGCCAAGGCTAACTGGGGTCACTGAAATTGCCCATGAGTGTGTGAGTGTGCCCTGCGATGGGCTGCCCCCCGTCCTGGGTTGTTCCCCGCCTCGTGCCCATAGCTTCCTGGATAGACTCCGGACTCCGCACGACCCAGTAGTAAAAGCGGTTTGGATAATGGATGGATGGGGGAATACTGCAAAAAAAGTGCTTTACAATTTTTTTTAAATGCCAAAGCACATATGTCTGCACAAGAAACAATATCTTTGTATTTATGTAGCAGCTTACAAGGAGGAGAGTAACCATGTTAAAAAATTGATATGCTCTTTCATTATTCAGTCACCTGAAAATAAATTTCAGGACAAATTTTATATTTCAAGGTACCGTTGTTCTTGTACCCTCTGACCCTATCTTCAAAGGAGCTATGCAATGACGAATGTGATTGTAAACAAATAGTGATCATAGAAAATAAGGTTTGGGGAAATGGTGTTTCATATGTAAAATACACTTACGTTATCGGTTGACATAATGTCAAAACATTCCCAAATATGCGAAGTTGGTCTTTTTTCTTGCAGGTTCAATTTCTAGATACTACAATTACCAGACACTAACACAACTCTCGACAATAAGTCGGAGAACAACATTTCACTCCAGCGAGCGAAACCGCGACTCTATCGATCACGTGATTATCCTTAAAGCGAGACAGGCGTCAACACGGGGTTTTCCTCGAAAACTGCAGTCAGTACCCGACGCTCGATTTCCGCTGCCACCTGGGCCGGAAATCGAAAGCAGTTCGGACTGCAAAAATGATCAGCGAGCAAGTTCGCGAGAAGAGATCGGAATGGTGAATACATTTGTAAGTTTATGTATTTAACCGTATTTAGGATAACGTGTTGTCGACGTACTACGTTTACTGAATTTTGTGATGTCTGAATGTTTGTTCAGGGTTGTGGCAGATGTCACGATCGACTTGTATTATGTACTTTGCAACTAGTATTACATATTATCATGATTTAAATTATTACACACATTAGTATAAATATGAATCGTGCTGTTATTATGTTACCATTAAAACTAACAGTGTAATTACTTTACTTATATTCATTAGTTGCATTGTTTTTTCTTAAAAAATCAGTCCTCGTAATTTCGGTGACATGTTACTTGACGGGGCACAAATATTTAGTAATTACTGAGAAAAAAGATGTCACAATTCATTAATGATGAACGAACATAATCTCACTTGTTTTATAAAACATGCTTTACAATTCATTAATGATGAATTAACGAGATCAGTATGTAGCTAAGACTTTGTTTTTGGTTAATTAATACTTAAGTAATAGCATAATACTATATTACTCGTCTCCCATGAAGTGTTAACTTAATTTTCTTAATTTAAAAAAATGTCATGCTTTTTATTGAAGTCCTTGACATTTTTCAGTATGATCGTTTGACATAATGCCGTCTGCTCGATTCTTCTTTCAGTTCCTTATAAAGGATCCATTTGTATTCAAGAACCACAGCGGTAATAATCAACCCGCAGACTTGTTTCTAAGATATGAAAGTTATTCTGATTACCATTTGCGTACTACAACTGTATTTACAAGGTATTTCTTTTATTTATTTATGTAATAGTTCAATCTGTAACCAAGTTGATCCTGAATTTAATTTGGCTTATTTATATTCCAAATTGATAATTTGATAAGTTACAATCATTTATGCCATGGAATCCTTAATATATCTCGGTATGACTGTTGCTCTATTTAGTTGTATGAAGCTGCTGTATAGAACCCTTATAAGTATGTGTCGTATATTTAACCAGTTATATATTTTAATTGTTATATGTGCAACCTTTGCTTCCTAGCTTTGAACAGCCTGCCAGCCCCTGTGAATTTAAGTATCCATTCAGTGAATTTTGAACACCTTCTCCGATGGGAACCAGGACCAGGAACTCCCCTTAATGCCACCTACAGAATTAGGTTCAAGTAATGTCCCATTTTCAGAATCAGAATCATTGTTCAAACTGAATATTATAACTAATAATAATGTTTAATTAGTGTTTAGTTTTTAAAATATGCTTCTGTGTTTTGAGTAATGCATGCTTTTTATGATGTTGATAAGTTTGTTTCAGTGTTTGGAGGTTAGAGGCATTAGGGTACAAAGCAAGAATTGTCTGTTAGAAACATTTCAGGTTGTTTTCCTTCAAGATTTATGTTGGGTGAAGGGGGACAAATAGAAAATGATTGGAAGACCTTTAGTATAACCTAATTTCTTATTTAAGGTTATTCCCTCTTGAAGACCAGCTCTGGGACCTTTGGTTATACTAATGATGTTTTTTTAAAGTGGAGGCTTTAACCAGTCAAACCTATCAGACGTGAGAAGGCCAGGTGCACAAATATTCTCGACAATGTAATAAAAAGCTGTTATTTTGACATTGCAGGCACAATATTTCAGGCCCTCAAAAGTCTCATATTTTGTTTGTTTTATTTGGTTACTTATGGTTAAGGTTAGGGCTGGGTAGGGCTTACAGGTGTCAGTTTTTATTAGGGTTTTTCCCCATAGAAAAGAATGGAAGGTCCCCGTTTAGATAGGTACACCAACGTGTGTGTGTGTGTGTCCTGTGATATACTGGCATCTCCAGCCTTGTGTCCTCTGCTACCTGGGATAAGCCCCCCGTGACCCTGACCAGAATAACCAGTTAGAAGATGAATGCATATATGATTGTATGAGGGAGTGTGTGCCTATTTAGGGACTAGCATCTCACCCAAGAGGCCCCCAGTCTAGTGCCCCATGCCTCCTGAAATAAGCTTGAGATTCACAGCAACATTTTCCTTGGTAACAGTTATGGAAGAAAGGTAGATGGATGGATGTATGGATGGAAGGATATAACGCACGTAGCAAATCCAAGTTGCTGACTGTTTACTATGTCAGTGTTAAAAAAGTATTTCGTTACAAATCCTAAGCATTAAAATAAGCTGCACTATTACAGAGTGACATTTAGCAAAACTCTTTTGTTCCAGCAGCAATAAGAGGTACCTTCCCCCCACCAGTAATACAGAGATGAACCTGACAGGCTATCTGGAGGATGTCTATTTGCAGTATAAGATTATGGTTCGGGCGCTCCACAATGGCATGATGTCTCCCTGGACCTCCAAGACCTTTACACCTTGGACTGACAGTAAGACGACTTTTATATTGGGAATGATGGTATGTGGCCTAGCGGGTTGGGACCCTGTGCAGTGATATCAGCACAACTGATAACTATTGTGCTGTTTATCAAAGCAATAAAACTGGTCTTCTTTGGGCTACATGGGGCATCAGCTTTTGGGGGGGGTTTATGCTCTCGAAATGGTCATAAAGAGAGAGCTTTCTTCAGGAAGTCATCGGTCTGTTTTTGTTTTGAGAAACAATGGGTATTCCAAGCAAGCGATTAGCAAGAAACTGAAGATATATAAAAAGGAGCACAGCACATCCTTCACAGAGCAGCACAAACCGACTCTAACCAGGATGGAAAGAGAAGTGAGAGGGCCAGGTGCCCAACTTTGCAGAAGGATAAACACATCAGTGTTTCTAATTTGAGAAACGGATGCCTCATAGGTCCTCAGCTGGCAGCTTTGTTAAACCATACCTGCGAAAACACAAGTGTCATGTTCAACAGTTCAGAGGATACTCTGAGATTCTGGTCTTCTAGACACGGTTTAAAAGAAAAAGCCATGTTTAAGACTGGTCAATAAAAGGAAAAGATTAAAACGGACAGAAGAACACGGACTGAAAAAAGTGTTATTTGACAAACCTAAATTTGATGTGTTTAGGTCACTGAGTGAGGCACAGAACAAGTGAAAAGGTGCTGAAGGAGTGTTTGACGCAATCTGGAATACACGATGGAGCTCTGCAATGCCATGACATACATTGTGGATGGTGCTTGAATGGAGTCAGTTTCATCCTATAACAGTAAAATGACCAAAAACAGTGTTCCAAATTATGCAAACTCTTTTTAGTAGGGGTGTAACGAGATCTTGTGTCACGAGATCTCGCAATATTACGACATGACGAGATTTCTCCTCGGAGTGAAAAACGGTCTCGGGAAGGTGCTGCAAATCACTATTATGGGCTCATGTTCCATTCAGCCCAGGCCATAAGGCAACAAAACTTCTTTACCCCTTGTTCCATTTCAGACACACACACAGACACAATGTTTGCATTCATGTCTTTGTAGGGACTATCCATTCATTTCTCCGGTAAATGATGAACTCTAATCTCAACAATGACAACCTTATCCTACCCAGCCTTAACACTAATAAAAAGTAACCAAACAAAATGCAAATATAAAACTTTTGCCATTTATAGTTTTGATTGCAGTCAGATTTTTTTTTTATGAAATTGGGTTTCTCCAATGCAGTCCTTACTTGAATGTCTTCTTCACAGATTGGACAATTAAACAAATAAAGCAGCGCAACATTACAGTAACTTACAATAAATAAATAACCAACTTATGTGTACTGTTAGAGCATTTATGCCATTTGTTTAAACTAATTGAAATTAACTGAAAAGCCAGTTCTCACTGCTCTACGTGATATTCAGGAGAAATAGCAGATAACGCCTCGGAACTGTCTGGGACACAAACGTCGGGACCGGAATGCGTTGCTGTTGCAGCCACAGATTCAGTTGCGTAGCCTTGGTATCCTGGATGTATAACTCGTATTTTTAACCTCGTATTTTCGCATGTGAATTCGGACCGTCGAATTTCCTATGCATATTTGTAATGCATAAATATTCAATGTTAGAATTTCAGTGGAATATATCATTCAGATTGTGATGACACAGATTTACTTCCATAGTTATGCTATAGCATAATTTGTGCTTTCTATGACTTGTACTGGGGTCACACTGCAACCATAAGGTGAATTGCACTTCAATTTTTGATTATTAACCACGTTTTAAAATTTGACTAATTTATATTAGTATAACAATTATTATGTATGTGGTTGTGTTATGCAAAACATGACTTTCTTTGAGTGTGTGCAATAAATCCTAATGCCTCGTCCTGTTTAGCTGTTCTTGGACCCCCTGCGTTGTCTGTGGTGGGCTGTGGCAATTGTCTTCAACTGGCCATAAAATTCCCCAGAAGAAAAGAAAACGGTCTGACTGAGAAAATATACAATGCACTCGAATTTACCATTTTTCTTAATAAATCAGAACAACAGGTAATAAAATAACTGCTGAAACTGCCTTCTACCACCCCACAGACTAAAATATGATAGACACAATAGTCTTTATAAATAATACTGTACATATAAGTATGTAGAGTTAAATATATCTCCTATATCCTTTTATGCTATATTATTGTCCATTATCAAATATTATCCTACATCATCCATTATCCTACAGTTTATTTTTGTATTATTATTATTATTCTATATTAATATATCAGTGTCCTGCTGCCTATTTTTCATGCTGGCTGAATGTTCTCCCTAATATGTCCTGTCAGTGTTCATATAACTGGTAGCAAACTGATAATGAATCCTGTTGTCTCTCACAGACCATACAGGTCAGGACCAAACAGTGGAATTACACAATCGGTGACCTGCAGCCTGGAGCGGAGTACTGTGTGCAAGTTCAGCCGTCACCTAGGGCTCTGTCCCAGCAAACACTCTGGGGGGCCGATGGGCACCAAAGGCTGATGCAGCAGTATTTGCCTTCTGGCTGGGCATGTGCATTTACCAGCCCTGTCGCTCAGAGCAGAGGTGAGGCAGCCGTTCCTTTTAGATAGGAAGATTTTGGAGGGTGCGTCGTAGACTGCTGGATAGAACTGCTGAACTGCCTGACACATACGGGGTTAAGCCGGGATGGAATGCCCGTCTTGCACAGCGGGCATCTTCCCAGCAAAATTTATCGTTTGCCCTGTGCACTGCAGAGGTTTCAGAAATTGGATCATTATTCTTTGGATTAAGGATCCCTTATTCCAAATGTTCCCAGTGAAATTACCTTATCAAGCCCTGGGAAATGTGATGTATTACATGCAGCACCATGCTGAGGCATAGTAAATAGCCCCTCGTGGTGGATATAGTTCTTATTAATACTCGTCTTGTGTACCCTGTTTGATCCTGGCATCTCTAGTTATCGTGTAAATTACCCACCTTATTTTCTGGCACCTCCCTGTGTTTCCCTCATTGTATTTGGTTACAGCGCTTGAATAATGCCTGTGTTAGTCCTTTCAGGACTGTAATAACAGTGCAGCATCCCCTTGTCCTTGTCATTCAGCACCACTGCGATGCCTTGGTCTGCCTGGCACTACAATATTAATCCTGTAGTGTGGTTGGGGATGTGACTTGTGTACTATTTTCGTCTCTCTCTGAAGTGATATAATGACATTTATTTCTTTGCGTTTCTGTGGCCAGTTCCAGGTCTCTTGGTGCTGTTCGTCATAGTGCCGTTTCTGGGAGGACTCTTCATCCTAGGCCTCATCTACACTGGTTACGTCTGTAACCCGAAAATGCGCCATCCCAGGGTCCTGGTAAGAGTCATGGCTGTGTGTAATCCAGATGCCCTTATCCACCCTTACGAGCCACTCCCAATTCTTACCAACTCCGCTTACACTTCTAGTTATTATACACATTGTATGCAGCCTTTCTCCATGCATCCATCCATTTTCTGCTGCTTATCCAGAAACCAAACAACAAAGAACGTGTTTCACAGTGTCCTAGATAGATGCCCGAACCACCTCAACTGGCTCCTTTCAATGTGGAGGCCCAGTGGCTCTGCTTTAAGCCCCTCCTGAATGTTTGAGCTCCTCCCCCTTTATCTAAGGGGGAGCCCAATCATCATACAGAGCAAAGTCATTTCTGCCGTTTGTATCCGCAACCTCGTTCTTTTGGTCAGTTCCCAGAGCTCATGACCACAGGTGAAGGTATGAACATAGATTGACTGGTAAATCGAAAGCTGCTTTCTAGCCCATCATTACTGCCAATGCTATGCTGAGCAGTCTGCCAACCTCCCTTATACATTTGTCATAAACATAAAGTTATAATTTGGATATTACAAGCCATATTAAGGGCTGAACTGTGGCTAGTAGCGTACAACTTTCAGTATCATAAAGAAAAATTCACACACAGGTGACTTGAGCAAAACTAGTTCTTTATTTTAGTTTTTGTGCAAATTCGAAAGCAAGAATTGAATGGCGTGTCCCCTGCGACCCAGGTGGGTAAAGCGGCACAGATACAGCGATCACTGTATACTTTGGTGATTTTTCGCCCTTCTTCACCAGTGAGAGAGCACACACCTGTAAAACTAATGCGCTTCACCTAATCAACACAATATAATTATAGCCTGCATTGGGGTTTCCTGCTCTGACTATATAGTGCACCTGCAGCCCCTACTTTCACATTTAATAACAGTAAATTGGAAAAGTGCTAATTAATTTTCTTTGTGTCTATGATATATATATGTAGTGAAAAGTTTGTTATGTAATGATGTTAGTATGACCATCAACAGATCTTTCAATTGCCTATTTTTGCTGCCAACCGCCTGTAGATGAGGCGGCGCCGCTGTGATCCGCACCTGAGACGGGCAGTCTGGCTGCTCCAACATAGGCATTGAAATCAAAATCGATATGCTCCACAGCTGCCACACACACATCTGGCAGCCAGTGTGTCCTGGGTTTAAAACCCGATCGTTAATGCCTGGGATCGCACTCTTGCAAATCCGTTAACATTCATACAGTGAAAAAAGCGGTGAAAAGTTTGGTCAATGTTAATTTATATTAACAAAATAGCTTGAGCTGAATTAGGTAAATACTGATTTTTGCCATAAATGAATACAGTTCATGCAACAAAACATGATACACAATATTTTCTTCAAGGTGTAGTGTGATTAGGAGCAAGAGAGTAATCGGTTCCCACTCCCATCTCCTTTTGTGCAGACCTCCCTTCCAAAGGCTTACTTTATGGAAGATTCTATAGTACTATTCCCAGACCCTGTAAGATTTGAAATAGGAAGGACAAGAAAAAGCACAACAGAAGAGCTTCAGCCATTTAAAGACAGTCATCAGGAGAAGATGGAACAGAGAAATCATTATGAGGAAAGAGCTATGAGATACTCCAGTATATCGAGCTCCAGCAAGGAGTCTTACAGTGCAGATTTCAAGACTTCCATAACCACCACTGCTCCACAGTATTCTGGTACAACAGCATCAGAAATACAAGAAGCTCCTCTGCTCTCAGTACTTTTACTGGAAGGAGAACTCGTGGATGAAAATGAGGGTTGCATGGAGGCCATGCCTACTAGTTTGCACTCAGGTTCTGAGACACTTGAGAATGATGTAGAGGAGGAGCTAGAGCAAGGTTGTACAGATGTGAACCTGCTGTCTGTGACACTGGGAGCACTGGAAGATCTGGGCACAGAGGACAGTGAGCAGACAGAGAGTATCCTGAATGAGAGACACTTAGTGATCATTCCTGACTCGCCTCAGCCCTTTGTGCCCATCGGCCTCCCAGCGAGTCTGCTGGGACTGAGCCCTAAGGTGCTACAGAGGAACACGTCAGTAGCACAAGGGCACTGTGGGCTTGTTCTCACTGACTGCCCGGTAACAACCTTTGCAAAAGGGTACATCGGATCTACACGAGAGAAAGAGGAAGGCGAGGAGACAAATGAGGATGACGATGGGAAGTGTTCAGGCTACATGCAGCGGTAGCGCATGCTGAATTTATCTACGCGTTCAGTACATGGGTATTGCCTTCAAGCAACTGCAGATGTAAAGTGTATTTGTATTCAACAGAATGTGGTTTCGCATCTTTTTGTTATACAGTAATCCCTCACTTATCGCGGGAGATAGGTTCCAAGGCCGACCGCGATAACTGAATTTCCGCAAAGTAGGGACACCATTTAATTATTCAACGTGTATTTGGACGTTTTTAAACCCTCCCTGTATTGTTTACAACATTGTTTGCAACTGAAAAAAAAATTGTGATCGGC
Source organism: Stomatorhinus ivindoensis (assembly GCA_019775895.2). Classification (NCBI taxonomy): domain Eukaryota; kingdom Metazoa; phylum Chordata; class Actinopteri; order Osteoglossiformes; family Mormyridae; genus Stomatorhinus; species Stomatorhinus ivindoensis. Next base: position 10,975,086 of record JABFEB020000020.1, on the reverse strand, counting down.
AGTTGCTGCCGCTGCTTCTTTTTCTGGTCGGCCCGATTTAGAAAGGGGAAAGCTGTGATTTGTCGTCTCCCCCCCATGTGACAATCACAGCTCGTGCTATAACGCACGTAGTCACTAAACTTGTGTTGTTCTAGGAAGACTAGGAAATACTACTACTGTGTATTTAAAAACCCGCGAAGTCGTGAATCCGCGATTAGTGAACCGCGAAGTAGCGAGGGATCACTGTATATGTTCTAATGACCAAATTGTCATTCTGAGAAAATGAGACTGCCGGTAAGACTGGTGACGAAATGTCCAGTTTTTCACAAACAAGCTGACCCTCAGAATTTTCTGTTCGTAATCCCTATCATTTCTATGCATTTGACTAAACTTCAGACATGTCCACATTTATAACGACATTTGTTCACTGGAAAAAACATCTACATGTATGGGTCTGATAAAAGAAAATAAAAATTCAATTAATTCAAACATAATCAAATATCTCATCCAAGTTTCGCAGCATCGATGGTTAAGCCACTGAAAACTACCACAACAAGAAGCACTTACTACTGGTTTCTTCAATACTGTGGAACAAATGGGAGTCACAAAAAGATGACTATCGCGCAACACAGCACCATCTAGTGCAATGTACTTTGCATTTCCCTGAATGTCTGCCCCAAAAATCATCTCAGCAAAAGAAATAACAGCTGGCAGTGCTCACATAAAAATACCCCAACGTGAAGCACTTACTGCGAGGAGAAACAAGTCAGTGCATCTGTTAAGGTACTCATATGTGAGAATATCATATGATGAGAGTTTGGTGGTCCCTGCTGGTTGCTGTCCCACCGTTGTTTTAGCTTGTCAGCCAAATAAAGAGCTGGAAATAGCTGCAGTGTCATCACTAAATCATGC
>JABFEB020000020.1:10953803-10963884 GCA_019775895.2 Stomatorhinus ivindoensis | reverse complement strand
TCTTCTTCTTCTTCTTCTTCTTCTTCTTCTTCTTCTTCTTCTTCTTCTTCTTCTTCTTCTTCTTCTTCTTCTTCTTCATCATTTATGTTTTGAAATTCAACAAAATACTAGCACTTCATGCTGCCATACTACTAGGGGGAGCTGCAAACATCTATTTGGAGAAATATAAAAACCTGGGGGGTGGGCAGTGAATATTGAGAATCCAGCACAAATAATGTGTTTATGAAGCTGACTGTCATCCATTCATTATTGAAAAATATCGTCTGTCTTCATTGCTGCTTTCGGTTTCCTGTTGTGCAGTGAATTATGTATATTTCAGTTCGAAGTCTGCATGGGCACTTATAGACCAGTATACTGGGCTATTTTGGTTTATGCAGTACTGTAATTTGAAAAGTGTTTGAAACAGCTGTACTGTATTTTGAAATGTATAAAATTAAGTAAATAGTGACATCCCTTGTTTACCTTCATGTATAAAATATTCAAATCTCAATTAGACTGTAATAGATTGAAGTTGAGCTCACAGTCACAATCATTCTTGATAGAGCTGCACAATGTGCAATATTAATTTTGACATTGCATTTTATACACCTGCAGTTTTCAAGTTGCAAGGACCACAATAATCAGCAGCAATTTTACTCTGTCATAGGTAACAAAATTTAGCCTTGCAATTTTAACAATCGTTTCCTGATAATGGAGTATTTGTTTTAAAAAATCATTTCAAATGTTACTGCCACTCCTTTTGCAGGGGCTCTTTGATCCAATCATAATTATTTTTGTCCTTGCTTGACTCTCTCAAAGACTGCGTGGTGCATTTATGAGAAAGTTTCTGAAAATGAGTGAGGAGAAAAGCAAACAAGAACTGGTTATCAAAAGGCATTCACCTGAATGAAAATATTATATTCCTTGGAGATGATATTTGGCAAAAGCAAGTGATTTGTTGGCATTGATTTGTGTTTGTTGACAACACAACACCACCAAGTTATTGACACTGTGGGTAGATAGTAAGCTCTCTTTAGCTGTGGTTTATGTAAGGTTTTATAATGATTTTTTTCTCCATTTTTGTTTTATAAATATCACAGTATTAAACATAAAAAATCAAACATTGTGATTGTGATTTTTTCCAATATCATGCAGCTGTCATTTAGACAGATGATGAATATGAATCTCAATGCTCTATGGCTGAAAAATCCATGCCTGTCAAGTAGACTTTTTTCCAAAATTTGTGGTAACTGAAATGTGAAATAAAATCTTGCTTCTTTCTACTTCTCTGAATACGAACAAGGAAATTCACATAATTGAAAATAAGAACTCTAGTGACTTTTTTTAAAGGGATTGCATTTTACTTTTTGAACTCTGACAAAGTGTGGTTCTAATAAGAAATCTTTTTTTCAGGCTATCTCAAAGGAAAACAAAGAAACCCTTCCCCTCCAGATCGAGCCTCCCAGTTTCCCAAAAGACAAAGTATTTAAGTGAGTTTTTTGGATCTTCCAGAATTTCTTTCTTTATAGAAACTGAAAGCAGACATTAAAAAAGCAACAGAGGGTGTAGTAGTTAAGGGGATACGTGTGTTTGCTTGTGTAACTTTCCAGAGGCACTATTAGAATATGCTGTGGTACCAATGAGTAATATTGTAAATATTGATTCTGATACAAGACCTCTTTTTGTTTTAGTATTTTAATTTAATAAATATGTAATATAGTTATACTTTACTATTAATATGTGTAAACTATTAAATAAGATGAAAAAATGAATGGCAAAAATCTTTAATTAGGCTGCTACATTATGAAGTGTTCCATCTCATTTGTACATCTAGTTTTAAGCATTTTTTTGGCATTTTACAGCTAAATATCTTCCAGGAGAGTGAGTATACACAAATGGTGAATGCTGAAAATGCCCCACAATTTTTCTCTTACTGGCAACAGCGTCACTTACACTTTGTTGCAATAACAGCCCCTTGTGTATCACAAGCTGTAGCGAGTATGGAAAATAGCCCATAATCATCCATTGCTTTTTTTCCACATTTCTGTGTTGTCTTGCACAACTGTGTGTGCTTTGTTTAGTGGGATTTTCCACCAAATGCTATTCCCAGCTCTCAAAACTTTGCTTTTACAAAGATTGCAAATCACTATGCTACTAGTTGCTGTTAAAAGCATAAGATACTCCCAGATTGACCCCTACCTATCTGATGTTTTTTTGCTCCTCAAACTGCGAAGGGTATGTGCATACCTTCACAGCAGTTGCAAGTCACTGTGCTCACACCCACTGAGTAGCAAAAAAACTGAGTATCAGTGTTAGCATTCAGCTTCAATAGTACAAAAAAACACATCAAAAATGGGGAAAGAGCTGTTGTGCAATTGATTGTACAAATAGATTTAGCATGAAATAGGAGCTACCTTTTGAGAGACTGCCAAAAACCAAGTAAGTGTCGGACGCCGACCCGTTAAATAGGTCTGGATCAGCGGCAATAACAACCTAAATCAGTGCATCTCTGATTGTAAGTTGCTAAACAAAAATTACAAAAACAGGAACTTAGCTGAAATAAAAGAGTTAAATTTTATAGTTAGAATGTAGAAAAGCATTATTACTGGAGATGTGTTTCGCTGTACATTGTTCAGGGTTTACACTGAGATGAAGCAGGTCCAGGAGAACCTCAGACACCCATGCTTCCAGCTCACCGACAGCATGGAAGAAGCTGACATCCTCTGGCTTTTCTCCCACATCCGGGATTACAGGTGTGTCCTTGCTCAGCCTCCACAGTGTTTGGTGCTTATCACAGTCTTTTTCAGAATTCCTTATAAGGCACAATGATTCGCATGACTAATACAAATGCTTACTGCATGCTTCCAGAAAGCTGAGTGAGGATCGACCACATGTTCTTTTGAACCAGTTCCCATGTGAGACCATTGTCACAGTGAAAGACTGCCTGGCTGCGATTGCACGGAGAGTAAGGGATGGCCAGGGAGCTGAATGGCTTCCTAAGACTTTCAACCTACTGACTGAGCTGCCCCAGTTCATCAGCTACTATCAACAGAACCAAGAGAGGTTAGTCAATCAGCCATTAGCAACAGAACCAAGAGATTAGTCCATCAGCCCTTATCAACAGAACCATGAGAGGTTAGTCAATCAGCCACTATCAACAGAACCAAGAGAGGTTAGTCAATCAGCCATTATCAACAGAACCAAACACTTAATCAGCCATTATCAAGAGACCCAAGTGAGAGTTCTTTATACAGTGATTTGATCTCAATATTTAGTTCACATCAAGGAAACCTTTGGTGAGTTAAAGGTTTCCCTTAAGAAGCTCTAATTCTCATTATTACAATACCCAGCATTGTGGTTCCATTTGAATGCTATATATATAATTCTGGAAAAATTAAGAGACCACAGCACAGTTTTTTTGTTTCACTCATTTCTCAATTTATGGGTGTGTCTGTGAAAAATATATTTTTTGTAAACTGCAGCCTGGTTGTTCTTTGTATCTCATGAATGATGGGCTTCTTGCTTGGTGTTTGGGACCGCAGTCCTGCTTCTAGAAACAAACTGTCCTACCAGTGCACTTTACACCTGCCTTTAATGTTTCCCATTCCTTTTGAAGGTCACTTAATGTCATCATTTGAGTCATGAGAAACTGTCGGATAAGGTAACAGTCATCTCTGGCATTAGAAAGTCCCTTCTGCCTTTTACCTGGCTGGTTTCTGGTCATTCTCAGTGTCTCCTGCTTCAGCATAGCCTTCTACTGACAGAACCACAGTTAAACTAGGATTTAAAAAATGCATAGGTTTTTAATAAAGAAAAAGAAAAAAGTATAGAGTGGTCTCTTAATATTTTCCAGAGCTACTCTTCGCAGTTATGGCAGTGTTGTTTATAATAAGGGGTATGAATGTTCTGAATGTGCTTTGAATGTGTTGTTTGGGTCTCAGGGGGCTGGACAACCATTGGATCTGCAAGCCCTGGAACTTGGCACGGGGTCTCGACACCCACATCTCCAGTGACCTAAACTACATTATCAGACAGAGGGAGAGCACCCCAAAGGTAGAGACCTCATCCATCTCAACCAAAGTTAACTCTAGGAATTCAAGAAATCAAGTGTCTTTCCACTGCATTGGCCCAGAGTGTTCCTCCTGCTACAGCACAATACAGCCTCAGCAAATCATCTAAAAACAGTGGTGCTGTCATGCAAAATCTCATCCCACTTACAAATTCCTTCCCGATATGATGTGCATGTAGTGGCTGCCTGTGGATGCAAACCCAGCAGATCCGTCAGCTGTGATTGGTCTGTAAGCTCAGCCGTGGGCTTTGTAGTCTTCCCCAGTTTTGTAGATCTCAAACGTGTGGACAGAGGTTAATCGGTAGGTAACAGAGCTGTCTGCAGCGGCGATAGCAACCTGCTCACTCTGTCTCCTTTTGAATAGGCCATGAATGTGCTGCGACTGTGGCTAAATATACCAGCGTGTATTCATTTTTGTGCCAGGTGGTATGCAAGTACCTGGAGGATCCTGTGTTGTTCAACAGGGAGGATGTGGGTTTGGTGAAGTTTGACATCCGCTATATGGTTCTCCTGCGCTCTGTCCAACCTCTGCGTCTCTATGCTTACAACGTCTTCTGGCTGCGCTTTTCCAACAGGTATCCATGCCCAGTGCCTCCCCTCAGGCATCCACCATCAGCAAAATATTAATACATTCATTGTGTTCATGTTACTTTATAAAGGTACAACCCCGATTCCAAAAAAGTTGGGACGTTGTGCAAATTGTAAACAGAATGTAGAACAGAATGCAATGATATGGAAATCTCATAAACCCATATTTTATTCAGGAGGCTGTTGCCCCCCTTTCCAGCTTTTTTGAGAATAATTTTGTTTGATAATAATAATACTTTATTGATCCCCATGAGAAATTGTCTTTAGCCCCCCTCAACTTGCTCTTTGTAGAGTAAGCTGTCCGCGAAGGGCAGGTGACCTTCTGATTACAGGCACATCAGGCTTAGCCCACTGAGCCGCACGCTGCTCCCCTGAATTTTTCTGTCATGAAGTTCAAAACGAGCCAGTATTTTTCATGAAATAGCAAAATGAGGATTTGATATGTTTTATATGTTCTGTTGTGAATGAAATATGACTTTATGATTCGGTTTATCATTGCGTTCTGTTGATATTTACAATTCGCACAATGTCCCGACTTTTTTGGAATTGGAGTGTATTTGATATATAGACACATCTGACCCATGATCAAACTTGATTAACTACAGTGGGTTCATTAACTTTTATCCCTCTCTAAGTTGTATTTAAATTTTGTTCCACAGGCCCTTCTCTTTGGACCACTTTGACGACTACCAGAAACATTTCACAGTCATGAACTATGCAGAAGGAGCTCAGCTGAAGCAGGTGTGTGATCTCCAGACTCTAGTATCCTAGGGACTGTCCAGATCAAAAGACAGTTCCCTCCGGACAGGTGACAATGAGACATGTTGCATGTTTTTACTACCTGTAAACAATGACCCATCACGACTTAATATATCTTATGATTGTGGGTGGAGATGGAGGAATACTTTGGCTAAGGTTAGGCGGTATGATGGAGCAGCAGTTCTTTGATGCCTTTCAATTTGGTTTTCGGAGGCGACGTTTTACAGAAGCAGCCCTTCTGAAAGTTTATAATGTTTTAATTGCTGCTGATGCAGGCCAGCACTCTATGCTTGCATTGTTAGATTTTACTGCAGCTTTTGATAGTTAACCACTGGATCTTAATTAATGGATTACAGCTGTTAGGCATCTCTGGATCTGCTTTGGACTGGTTCTCCTCTTGTTTGTTGAATAGGAGTTTCTCTGTCGGCTCATCCGACTCTGCTCTTTTGACATGTGGAGTGCCACAGGGCTCAGTTCTAAGACCTGTACTTTTTTCATTATATATTCTTCCCTTATCGCAGATTCTTAATTATTTTAAGGGTATTTTGTATCATCTCTTTGCAGATGATATTCAGATTTATTTTTAATTTAAACCTAATCAAATTACTTTGGTTGATTGTTTGTCTTGGGTTAATGATCGGCTGAATAGTAATTACTTGCAGTTGAATTCAGGAAAGGCTGAGGTACTAATTGTTGCTCTTCCTGATTTCCATTCGGAGAAAAAAGGAGCAATGACAGAAAATGTTTGAGAACCACTAATATAAACTAAGATTTGTAGTATAAAACATACATAACAGCCTTAAGAATTGTATATTTCCACAGGTTCACTATGATGAATTCATACCTATGTTTGAAATCCAGTACCCTGAACATCCTTGGAACGAGGTCCAGGTAAAAAAATAAATGCAGCTCTTAGAATTGTAATATATGGCAATTTACAAAAACTCAGAAGGCAGAGTGAAGTCCTTGAAATGACTTTTTAAAATTTTATATGTCTGTAATTGATATGATACTATTATAAGAGACCATCAATATGCATCTGTGCGTGCATTGACATCATGGAACCATCCATCCATCTAGCAAATGCTTATCATGGTCAGGGTTTGGGANNNNGGGCTTAGGCCTATTCCAGGCAGCACAGGGCACAAGACACGGATACCAGTCCATGAATGGGATGGCAGTTGATTGATAGGCATACATGAGAAACCCCGAATACCTGAAGGAAATTAATCTGACCATACAAACTCCATACAAGACCTGTTCCTTTGTCTTCAGTGGTGTAAGAACTGAAATGCAAGTCAAGTCACAAGAAGCCTATAAAGGCCTTGTGTCATTATCCAATAATGTAACTGCCCTTGGCCAGTTTTCATTGGTTATGTTTTCATCTGACAGTATGGACAATTAAATGCCTGTGTATATGTATGTCTGACCTTCTGGCAGAAGGAGGTGTTCAAGGCATTTGGGGAGCTTTTCCAGGCAGCCTCCGCTCACCCTGCTCCATATGGGATCTGCGCTTACCCCTCGTCCAGGGCTATCTATGCCATTGATCTCATGCTCAAATGGGCCCCAGGTGGCCAAGGTAAGGTCCTTGAATTACGGGGGTGTAACAGAAACTTAAATTCTCAAACTCTTTGGGAGACGTGCAATATATCTACTTCATGCGTAAGCCATATGTAAAGGGTATACTTTGACAGTCTGTGTACCATACAACTGTTAAAAACCCTAAAGAATGTTAGTTTCTGAGTAAATCTATAGATTGCAAACATAGAGGCATTTCTCATATACACTGATGAGCCACAACATCACGACTACTTGTAATACAAGACACATTATGAAGACAAGCTATGAATTTTCTATTCATGTTAAGTTACTTTAGTAGCCACAGCCATAAACAATGTAGATCACTAGATGCAGTAGCATTAGAATGCAGATAAATACCTAGCTGTCAAAGCCTACTGTCTACGGACAATGTGATCTCGCCACTGTTAAGGTTGTTCTCAGTGAGATCGGCTCTCGAGATATTATGTAACCATTGTTGGCAGCAAGCGCTAGATAAGACTTCACTAAGCACCAATATGGCGGATCGTGACCTTTGCTTGATACGGATGGTATAGTGTGACATCACCTGCAGCCCTCCTGTGGAACTTGCAGTTGTTGCCAATGAAATAATGAGGTCATGTTGTCCAGCAGGTGAGAGAATCATGACTCCGCAGATCCTAGAGGTCAACTTCAGTCCGGACTGTGCCCGTGCCTGCCAATATCATCCCCACTTCTACGATCACATGTTCCAGACACTCTTCTTAGACCAGACTGAAGATTGTCCTGTCACTGTCATAGTGTGACGCTCAAATGGACCGGCAAGAGAATTGTGATCTAAAGATGTTTCCTGGCTAATAAAATTTAAAAAGTGGTTTTGCTTTCATTATGATGGGAGTACATCCGTCAGTCTGCCTCCACTTTCCTTTCAGATCATCTGCAGCCATAACATTACTGGTCTTCTTGTTAGTCTGTTTTATGAATGCTTCATATTCGACACATACTTGCATATTTTATCAAGCAAAAAAATGAAATCAATCCATGGCCATACAACCAATGGTAATTTTACCATTTCATTATTTTTTAGAACACAAAGATACCGACATACCAATAACCAAAACCTTAACACTATTCTTACTTAAACATATTGTAATCTAAAGCCAGAAATGTATAACATATTAAAAAGCCATTGGCCTGCTCTAAATTTATCAAAACAATCATTCAAGTGTGATCAGTTGTCTTGCCTTAATGCAGTGTTTCAAACCAGTCCAAGGGGACCCCCAGACGGTCCATGTTATTGCTCCCTCTCAACTCTTAGAGAATTGGGAGAGAGCAAAAACATGGACCATCTGGAGGTCCCCAAGGACTGGTTTGATAAACACTGAATTCATGTCTGCCTGTTAGTCTGTGTATGACCTCGGGTGCAAAACGCAAATCTTAAATATCTGACTTCTTAGGACAGCTGGGTAATTTGCTTGATGTTTATGTAGTGTTAACTGTCCGCCAATATTTGCATTAGAATTTTTAGGGTTATTGTTTTTCTTGTCCCAGATAGCAAAATTCTTTCCTCTCACCCTGATACCACAAAAAAAATGTATCTGGTTTAGGACTAAACCAGCTGATATTAATTTGCATTGATAGGGGGCTGGAATTCTTTCTAAATACTGACAAAATTTCAGCGGGTTTCTTGGCTTTCCATGCCTTTTTGCACCTTGTATCATTATCTGATCAGCATCTAATGCAGAACTTCAAGGTACTATCAGCTACCATCTGTCAAGGTCAGTTTTTGGCCATTTATACACATAATAGGTTTTGTGTGAATGACTATTGAGCCCATTTTACACACTCTCCATTGGCAGCGAGTGTCAGGTTGAAATTCTAATTGATTCTTTTACAAAACATTAAAAACGGGTCTCCCAGACCAGAAGACAAGACCAGGGCTAATCGATAACATTAGAATGCATAGATTTTCCTGTTTTCTTAAAAATGGTTTTGTTGTCTTTTACACGATGTGGGGTATTTACAAAGGGTTTGATATGCAAAGGAGATTTTATAGTTGAATATAGGGTAGATATGATAAATAATGTGGAAACTTTACCACCCATCATGTGCTGCATTTGTGTTTGCATTCAAGTGGAGAGGGAAAATGGCTAAATAATGCTCCTTATACTATATTATACTAAACTAATTGAAACAGATTTTTTGGCGATATATTGTTATATTTGTATTTCCCCTTTTCTCATGTTACCATCTTTTTAAGTATTGATGCCTCTATAGAAGATGGACCATTTGGGCGGCTAGTTAACAATGACCACAGGCATCCAAACTGTAGGATGAAAAAAATTTGTGAATGAAAACCCACAGCTTTGTTTGTATACATTGAATGACATTGATGAAGGAGATGAGATTTCCTATGTCTATGGAGGTGATGATTGCCCATGGAGAACACAACTCCATACTCCTGGAGCACTCCCCGAGGGACACGGTCAAATGCCTTCTGTAAGTCCACAAAGCACATGTAGAATGGTTGGGCGAACTCCTTTGCACCCTCCAGGACCCTGCCGAGAGCATAGAGCTGGTCCACTGTTCCACGATCAGAGCAAAAACCACACTGCTTCTCTTGAATCTGAGGTTACAATCCAACAGACCTTCCTCTCCAGGGCCCCTGAACAGACCTTTCCAGGGAGGCTGAGGAGTGTGATCCCCTATATATAGTTGGAACACACCCTCTGGTCCCCCTTCTGCCAATCCAGAGGCACTCCTTCTGATGTCCACACGATGCTGCAGATGTGTGTCAACCAGGACAGCCCTGCAACATCCAGAGCCTTGAGGAACTTCAGGCGGATCTCATCCACCCCCAGGGTCCAGCCACCGAGGAGCTTTTTAAACACCTCAGCGACCCCAATCCGTGTATCATTCGTTCATCCATTTTTCAATATGAAACCAAAACAAAAAAAAAAACGGAAAACCACTGGTATTTTCAGTTTTGTTTCCAAAACCAAAACGACAAAACGTATAATGGCTCGTTTTCCGATTTCCCGTTTTGTGCTCGAATCAAAAATGGAACAAACGGATAACGAACCCTCGTGTCCGATTTTGTTTTCTTCATTTGATACAAACGCCGTGACCCGGAAATGACTGTACTGATAG
>JABFEB020000020.1:10941942-10953703 GCA_019775895.2 Stomatorhinus ivindoensis | reverse complement strand
TTCCCCCCCCCCCCCCCCCCCCCCCGGCCAGGTGCCCCTGAGACTGCAGGGAAACAACTCTGAGTGTTCAGGGAGGGTGGAGCTGTGGTACAGGGGATTCTGGAGATCCATCTGTGATGATTCCTGGGACTTGAGAGACGCCCAGGTGGTCTGCAGACAGATGGGCTGTGGGACAGCGCTGGAGGCTCATGGGAACTCTACCTTTGGGGAAGGCACCATTTGGCTGAATGAGATGAACTGCATGGGTGACGAGCTCCACCTGTGGGACTGTCCCTACACTCTCCAGAGCCAGAGGGGCTGCACTCACAAGAAGAATGCCGGTGTTACCTGTGCAGCTGCACCTGGTACTTTGATAGCATATTTTAATGTAGTTTTAGCCTTAGTCTTCTGAAGAAAATGCAATTTAGTTTTAGTCATATTTTAGTCATCTGATTTTTTTTTTTTAGTTTTTAGTCTTTAGTCAACAAAAATTACAGGATATCCAGTCAACTAAATTTGCTTTAGATTTAAAAGCTACAGTACATAGAGCTGATGAAAAGAATGGGTTTAATCATAGTCCAATACATCATTTTCAGATTTCTTTGGAAATTTCACTTTTTGTATGTATACATACAATGTATGTATAATGTAAAATTTGTCTCTAGTAATTTTGCTGTTATTCCACAGGACATTTTGATTCTTGTTTCATTTTTCATCAAATGTGAAATTTAGCCATATGTCAAAATGTATTCATCTATCTAAAGCTGACTATGGCATATACTAACCTTAAACAGTATACAGTTTTTCATACTGTCATCCTATCTGGAGACTACACAGCATTATACAAAGATATAAAGGGTTAAAGATATAAAGGGTTAACAGACAGACATTAGAGACAGAACTTCATGGTTTATGCATGCCAGTTAGATCAATATTATCCAATCATGTGCCACTACATTCAACAATAACTAATGATACTACTTCTGATTTGATCTGTTCCAAACACGTCTCTTCCTGGTGTTTTTGTCTCAGTATATTTCATCATAGTTTTTGGCATCATAAATTAATTTTTATTTTATCATCATCTGTTTTATTTTTTACATGGAATGTTTATTGATAAAAATCTATGTTCCTGTTTGCAGATGCACCTTTGTCACAACTGGAGGAGACAACTACAGGCACCACAGGTGAAGTTGTTATATAGTGATTTACTTTGTGATATTTATAAAACCACAGATAGAAAAACCAGATATGGTCAATTGTATTTGTTTATATCTTTCTAAACCTATAAAACCATCCTGGTAACTCCTAACTTGATGGGAAACCTTACACAATGACATTTAGTGAACATTTGCAGAGGACTGGGTATGCTTTTTAATTGTATTTTTGCTGGCATGTTTGTTAAAGTATATAAGTTGAACAAATCATTTGGGGTTCTTTCAGATTCATTTGGGGCTGAAGGCTCGTGATGCATCAGATTTAATGCCAGCACTTTACTTGATGGAGTACAATTAATGGAGTATTATGTGTTAAGTAACCACAAACTAAATCTTAGTTACATATTGATTTAATTTTATTACCTCATTAATGAACCATATTTTCTGAAGCAGTTGCTATATCTGTTACTAGTTATGTTACCTCTGTAAACATTTGTGAAGTACTGAAGGAACGCCAAAGACATTAATAACACAAGTTAAATACTGACCTGTTTGTTCTTTAATAATGAATCATAATGTACCTTTTATCTCAAGTGGTGATTATATTTGTTCATGATTTCTTTATGATTGGTTCTTCAGTAGTAAATGAGTTATTACCAAGTATTTGTGTCCTATCAAGTAAAGCGTTACCACCATCTCCAACATTTCTGGAGAAAATAGTTAGGATTGGTAATGTTTTACACAGCTTCATTGTGATTATGTGTATTGTTCTCTGAGTATCAGAACTACGCCCATCTATCTCCTGAAGTCTGTCCATCTCTTTTCATTTGTAGTCAGAAGCCCCCCCCTGTCAAGCCAGTCCGTACCCCCTGTGGTTCTGCTAATCCTGGGCCCTCTTCTCTTGCTCCTGCTGGTAATACTGGCTGTCCAGATGAACCAGAACAAAGAGCTCAAGAGAGGTGTGGAAGGATGGAGCAGGAGCAGCATTTAATGATATGTGCATGACATGCAGTCATTTTGCTAATGAGCATACCAATATAATAAGGCTGTAATGGTACACATATTTGTAATGTACCATTTGGTGCATCATTTTAGGTTAGGTAAACAGGTGATTCTCACAGAATAAATATGAAGTACTTAAACAGACTTACATCAACAAGTTTATTTTTTAGCCATTAAAAAGGATGAAGTGTTTATAAGGATAAATGTAAAATCACCTCTGAGGGTCCAAGGTCAACTGGCCACCCAACTTCCCGCGAGGCTAATATTACTGAAAAGGAAAGAGTGTGATCGGTGTCAAAGCCAAAATCCATCAGTGAGTCAGTTCTCCATGCCAGCCTTTGAAGTCTGTACTCAGGATGTTATAACTTGTAGGTCACATCCACAATGTCATCCCTCTATGGGACTGAAGCAGGACTCCAGCTCAGATGGTGCCCAACCCAAGTACCATCCGTGGGAAAGAAACATGTCAAGAAAGGCAGAGAGCATGAGTAGTCAGAACATGTACTGACACATTAATGAACAAGCATAGTAGATAAAAATGGCAGGTATAGCAGCACAAACAGCCATTTTCTCAGTCTTGAAGCGTTACGAATTGTGATAGTTTGGCAAGGTTACTCAGCTGTAGGAAACACCTTCGATACTGCATCCACATGTGTCTTGAATGAGAGGCTTGTGTCTAAGATGACACCTAGGTTATGGGCTGAGCTACTGAGGCAAAAGTTCAGCTCTTGGAGTGGAGTGTGGAGATCATAACATGCCTCCAAACAACGGACCCTCAGTTCTGCTGGCCATACTCGATAGTAGACAACCCAGGATTTAGACAGGATTTTAGTTCATTATGAAATTAAATAATCAAATGAAATTATTATACTTTATTGATCCTCATGGGGAAATTCTCTTTTCACCTATCCTGTCTTGCTCTCCATGAGAGCGGGCTTTGCAGTGAAAGGCAGCCGCCCATAGTGACACTGGGGAAGCTGGGGTTTAAGGGCCTTGCTGAAGAGCCTACAGACATACTGAGGCCAGGCTTGAACTGGCGATCTTCTGATCGCAGACACAGAGGCTTAGCCCACTGAACGCTCTGATGTTATTTATTTTAAAAAAAAATAATTTTACATATTTATTTCTACAATGTGCAAATATTGCATTTTCCATAATTCAGACACATGGCGAGACCCAATGCCTTTTTTACAACTGCTCCGAGTTGTGCTTGTGTTTGCAATTTTAATAATAAATACTTGTATTGAACTGTTCGTTTTGTGTACCGTTACAGCCTTAAAACATTGTTTAGTTGTCTCTTGAATGCTGATATATTAAATGTTCTTTATCAAAGTACATCACATAAGCTTTTGAGACCCTCCTGCTAACCACTAGTGTTCCTGTGTCCATTCCTACAGCTCTGCACCAGGAGAGACCCTCTCTTACACATGATGCAATTTATGAGGAGATCTATAAAGGTAAACTGATCAAGGCAGAAACCTACAGAACAGGAGTTGATTTGATTGTTCTCAAAATCTAGCAAGACAGGCATGTACAGAAGTTAAATTGCCATAAATAATTGTATCTAATGGTATTGTATGGGGAGTGACTGGAAGTTGATAATCTGCTGCATAGTTATGTTTCCCATCCCTAAAAATGAATTTATACCGTTATATGAAACTATATTAAACAATTAAAAATACTAACAGTGTGGCATAGTGCCATTTAACTATAAACTGTACTCTTGTAAATGTCACATCTACTTTAATGGCAATTTATTAACTTTGATGGTCCATCAGATTTTGATATATTGTGTCTCCTGTGGTATGCTTACTCTCTGCTTAGATTTATCTATTCACCTTTATCTAACCCTAAGAGCTCAGGTCTGAATTTTAACCTCTGATATTAACAGTGAAAGGGTTGCTGCTGCTGCTTCTTCCGACTAGCTGAGCCGATACCTGCGGTGCTCAGTTTTTAATTCAGCGGGTCTGCCTTGATGAAGTCACCTATTTCAAAGATAAAGATCTGTCAGATATTAATACTGGCCTGCTATTTCAAATTATGCAGTCAGAACGCAGAAACCACAGAGGGCTTCATACCTGCAGATCTACCAGTTCCTCAGAATAAAACACACGTGAATCAGCAAGAGGATGTTGATGATAGGGGTGTTAACTTAGTATTCTAACCCCACACACACACCCTGCCTTCTGTCACTGTAAAAGGCGACAGTTACACACATAATGATTTTCTCTGTTCTTCATAGGAAGTGTCCACTCTGAAGAGCAGCCTTTTGGGTATGAAGATGTGATGGATAGTGAAGGAGACCTTCTTTCAGGTAGGGGCTGAGACCTGTGCATTTCAGGGGTAGTACGGTGACTACAGTAGAATTCTTTGTGTGCTATAAGAATTATATGAGGTAAAAGGATTAACTAACCCTTAATTTCAATAGGAGGATTCTAACATTTAAGTAATGATCATGTTTTACTTCAAAAGGATCATATGGGAATGATGAGTTAGAATTTTATGCCAATGCAATCCCTGTGGAGAATACTGATAATCTGTCAAGTAGGTCTCTACCATGTACCAGAGATTCTTTCAGTTTATTATATTTTCTCAGCACTATTAATCTCTTTATTGTTAAATGGACTGTATCTCCATTGATTTTCCATACTAAATTATACAGGTACAATAATGAGAGCCTGTGGGTGTTGATGCATATTACATATGTAGATCTCGTATTTCTCTACCATCTGCAGACAATCTGGTACAACATTATGATGATGTATTCACTGTGGGCCAGAAGTTGAGGAATTTCTTTGATATATTATAGTCGTACTGTTTTAATAATCATTTAAAATCATGTGCTGCAACCACAGACAGTATTTTGGTCAGTTATTTAAGAGATTATGAAAGGTAGTACACTTAAGTGTGATTTAAATGCAGACACTTTCTAGGCAGTCATGTGGCCTAAGATTGATTACGTATTTAATTTCTTTTTTGTCCAGGCTCAGGGCTGACAGGAATGAGGGACACACCAGAGGTCTATGATGATGTTGTTGGTACAGAGCAGATTGCACATGTTTTACCAAGTGAGTTTCTTTTTGCATACTAATAAAACTACCTGTACGTTTGTCACTAACCACTGTCCCTTGTCCTGTCCCTGAAGGTGAAAGAGCTTTGAGCACACTGCCTCCTGGGGACAGCCTCCCCGAAGCCACTGAGACTGACTATGATGATGTGGGGGGGAGCCTCTGAAATTGAGGAAGCATCTTTGTGTATGAGTTCCCTTTCAGAAGAAACACTTTTGTAAAGGTTCACATAAAGAGCTATTTTTCTAAATTGGCTCCATATACTATGGAATATTATGTAACGCTGTATAACACTTAGTGAATGTAATCCTTTGGGCAAATGATGCAAATATGTAACCTGCAAAACATATTGTAACCTTGTAACCTTCAGAGAATGTAGACCGATTACTGCGCAACAATGCAACCAAAATAAGTATGTATCTGCACCATATGCTAGCTTCGAAGTTTCTGCATCTGTATCTTATTTTAACCCTGGTTGTATGAAGCTTAATTAGTGCTGCAGCTTATCACCATGTTGAAGGTCAAAC
Organism: Stomatorhinus ivindoensis; assembly: GCA_019775895.2. Lineage (NCBI taxonomy): Eukaryota > Metazoa > Chordata > Actinopteri > Osteoglossiformes > Mormyridae > Stomatorhinus > Stomatorhinus ivindoensis. The sequence goes on along the minus strand of JABFEB020000020.1, from coordinate 10,947,970 downwards.
ACATTATCAAATCACTAGATAAGCAACGTGTAGCCAGCTGAAGTTACCAAGATTTGCTGAAGACAAGGGAATCACATGAGTTCGGCAAAAGATCACTGTTGAGCATGTAAAAAATTTAGTACAAATGGTCGCACCATAATTATGTTCAGCTGAGGGACCAAACAGTAAAAGAAATGCCTGACAACCTTATCACATAGAGGTGTGGATCAAGGGAGAAAACAATGATGGTGAATGGTTGAGGGAAGGATGATGGTTAAAGCACAGCACAATTTCTTCAATTAAACAGTTAATGATTGGGGTTTCTCCATGAGATAATGATGTAATATTAATATTAGTGCTGCCAAACGATTAACATTTATCAGATTAATCACAGGGTTGTTGTGGATTAATTTTGATTAGTTACAATTAAATATCCTTATTTTTAATCTATATTAATCGCATTTCATTTGCATGAGCAAACAGACTCAAGAAAAAAGGGAATATATACGCACTTAACATGTTTATTGAACATCTTGAACACGAGTCGGATGCATTCCACTTGCCACAGAAGTGCAATACCATAGACCCATATTAAAAAGCAAGATTATTTGTTTAGCTGGACAACTTGTCAGATTTAAGGTACCTCCGTTTAAATGGTCTTTATCTTCATTCGCTTACAATTAGCCAGAACTACCGTAAATCCGACAAATAATCCTAGTAATCATGAAATTCAATTCTAGCCCGGTTAATTCCCATTATTAGCAATATCAGTTGATAACACATTACGGTGCTTTACGCATAAAACTCCGTAGCAACACGTCCACAGATAAACTGGACCGACCAATTTAATGAGCCACAAATGAGAAGTATATATACCTGATCAGGGACTGTATGCAGTTCCTGTTGAAAAGTAGCCCTTATGAGGTTAACATCTGTGAGGTTCAGAAACCAGTAGTGGGCCACAATAGGGCCAGATCTCAGACAGAGCCTGGCCACTTGTGGCTAACATAAGGCCCAGCTCTGGCTCAGATGTTAACCTGATGCGGCAACCGAGAGCGGTCCGCTCAATCGCCGTCATTCCATGCGGTATGTGGGCCAGATGAAAATGCGTGATGTGGGCCACATCTGGGCCAGAAAGATTTTGCTATCTGGGTAAAACCACAATTTTGCCTTCTGTTGGTAAAGGGCACAGTCATCTTGGTTTCTGAACTCGGGATCCTCTGCGCTGCTCCGACATATTTCTCAGATTTCCTAGAAACGGGAACGCGCATGTCGTCACTTCTGGCTTCAAAATTCTGGATCTGACTCGGAATACGAGTTGCAAGGGCAAATGGAACGCACCAAAAATGCCCCAAATGGGTTGACAGAGACATTTCAGGGTTTTAGAGTCATTCTGCACTGCAGATGGGTTAATTGCGTTATAATTTTTAATCAGATTAATTATGATGATGGTTAATTTTGACAGCCATAATTAATATGTAATGTTATTATACATAATTATTATTGTGTGTTGTGGTTTGGACAATTCCAGACATAAATTCATCAGTACATTATGCAATATATCCACCTTTAAATGGTTAATGATGTGATTTATCATAAAATTAGTATTACATTATCTCATAGTAGAAAAAGAGAATTTAAAGAACAGTTTATGCAAAAATATTTATTCATAGTTGGAGATAAACCAAAAATATGAATTCCATGCACACAGACAAATATAAATACATCTGTATATTACCCAAGCAAATGAACATAGCAGACATATATCTGACAAAAACAAGAAAAATAAATAAATTAAATAAAATATCAGCTGATGTGAACAATCTCACATCAGGAGTTTCAGCTCCTCTTCAGGTCAGTCCTTCAGTGTCAGACTGGAGGTTGGTGTTGTGATGGTCATGGCTGTTTTTGTGGACGCTGTTGTCAGTCAGTGGTCTTCCTGTTGGCCAGCTTGCTGACATGGTTCCTGACCCAGTCGTTCTCTGGATGAACACAGAAGGACCGTTTTCTCTTGGTCACAAACCTGCAGACAATCAAAAAGAAAATTCACATCATGCAAAGGTAACAGACAATGCACATGTTCTTGATAAGATATATCACTGAGAAATAAATACTCACACAATTGCTCTTTTGGGACAGCTGCTGCTGGTCTCGTAGAAGGAGACAATCTGATTCAGTGGGATCCTTGTGTTGTAGTACTTCACACAACAGGAAGCAGCAAGACTTGGTGTATCTACGGAAAACAAACATTCACTTTGACTTTAACTATTGTTAAAAAATAATATCACATAACCTCAGCCAGAGTTCCTACATTATACAGCAAATACATAATATCAGAAATGTTACACACACTTATTAAAACAGGCACCTTATTACACAAGAACTTAGTCCATAAGTATAATCTACAATTATAGTAGACATTTAACCACCTCTCCTGAACCATATAATGATACAAACTGACTTGTTTTGAGGTTCTGAGACACTTACTGCTGTAGACAAGCTGCACAGAGCAGAGCAGCACCAGGAACAGAACAGCAGACAGAGTCTTCATGGTTCCCTCACTGGATCCCAGCTGGATGGATGCAGAGTCAGAAGGAAAGAGACGGACAGAGAGAGAGGAGCAGCCGTGTGCTGGAGGACAGAGAGGAGCTGGGCCTGGTCTGAGAGGCGCCTCTGCTCTGTCTTATATAGAGGCAAAGCTGCATTACTTCTCTGAACCCTACAGGAATTTCCCTAAGACTTTACATTGTTAAAAGGAACAGCCGATGAACAGAAGATGATTTTGCGCTTCCTTAATTAAATGTCTTCAATGACCATTTCCTTTGCAGGTTTCACTTTTAGGGCAGCAAAGCTAGCACTGTATTCTTTCTGTTATTTATAAAAACTACATACTTTATACTATATACTATTATATACTTGTGTTTCCATTAATAATTTTTTTTGAAAAATAAAAGGATATTATTGGTAGATACTGGATATTACTCAGAAGAGACATTTACAGTCAGAAAAGAAATACACTTTAAGAAGTATTACATGGATAATTGCAGGCTGGATCTATTTGTGAACGGATTTTCTCAACAAGATAATGCCTTGTACCACTAGAACCATTAAGCCAGCACACACCCTTTCTTTGATAACACCAGCATTTGGATCAGCATTTACTAGCATAATTGCCTTAGGATAAAAACTGTTTTTTATCCTATACGACAACTGAAGCGCCTTCTTCTCTTTCAGGTGAATTTTATGAGTATTATATCAATATGTGCCTCTCTCTATAAATAGACAATTTTTTATTCACATAAGAATTAAAGTGAAAGTAAACGTGTGTTTTTCCTGTTCCTCTGACAATGAGAGGCATTACCTCAGAGCCAAAGCAAACGTAAGAAGCAAGTGTGAGTATATTCTGCTTACACACTGTGCATGGTGAAAGAGTGAATGACATTCAATACAACAAATCTTCTCTTGAACTTCATTTTCGTGGAAGAAAAAAGTGAGGAAGGAACAGTTATTTCTTTTACTTCCCCATTTTGAAGAAAACAGGCCTGGAATGCCTGTTAAATGGATGTCTTGTGCCTTTTATAGACTTGTAAAATGAGTTTCCCATCTTTTACTTAATATGAACTGGTTTGCATATCCTTTAGCTTTATTTGGGGGGGTAGATTATTCATTTTACATTTACAATGAAAAGCAGGGAGGGTGTGAATGGCTCAAGGTTGGGGAACAAGAGCCTATGCTCACGTCTAATCAGTTTTTAAGGTTAATTGTGGTTCTGTTTGCCATATGAAATCATTCTCAGTGTTGGGGAAGTTACTCACAAAGGTAATCCATTATAGACAGAGGTGGAAAGTTCAGATCCAGAAAGTACAAATCCAGGCCAGAGGTTTTGTTTCAACCAAGCAGTTGAGTGTAAAGAATCAGAGTTACAGAGTTCTCCACTGTTTCGCTGAAACAAAACCTTGGTTTGGATTTGTACTTTATGGACCTGAATTTTTCATCTTTGTCTGTAATGGAGTAACTTCCCAAACACTGATAATGAGGAATTCAGAGTTATTTTGAACTGAATATTTAGGGGGGTGACATCATCAAACCTTGCAATTGCTTATTTGCGCAGCAAATTATCATTAAAATAGTATGGAAAACTGAAATGATCATAATTACATGATTAGATCATCCTTTAAATTAATATATTCATTGATAAACAAAGCTGGAACATGTTCATAGGAATGTTTTATTAATGTTGGACACATCCTCACCCCATTTACTGAGGGACCATCTGCAGCATCGCTGACCACAAGTCCCTGCGCTGGATAGTGAGGACAGCAGAGAGGATCATGGGGGCTCCAATCCCACGTAAAACCAAACCGTACAGGCAACGTCATGCGCCGTGCAGGCAGCCTGGTGACAGAAACCCTTCCCACCTCTCACATGGACTGCTCACCCTCCCACCATCTGGTAGAAGTTTCAGGAGCATCCAGACTGCCACTCTCAGACACCGCAACAGCTTCTTCCCCCGGGTAGACAGGCTCTCAATACCATGCTGTCCCCCAAAGACCAAGACTGCTTCCATTAGTCACCCCTAACATCAAAGACTACCCCCACCCCCACATACCCTTCAGTGATTCTGCTGTTTGTTGTCTGTTTGTCTTTTATTACACTTTCAGATTCTTTAATTGCACTTCACTGCACAAATGGACAAAATCAAATGTAGTTTTATACAGTGAACTACAGCAAGCTGCGGTGAGCCAAGGGGCTGAACTGCAGGAAACGTGAGGAAACAGCGAGCAGAGAGGAGGTGGTGGATTCTGGCTCTGCCGCAGGGCTCACCTTTGATTAGCGAGTGTCAAGGAGCTGGAGGGCTCTGTGTCAGTGGTGGGTTCACCGTCAGCAATGAGAGACAAGGAACAGACAAGCTCCACCTCAGGTGCTGCAGTCCCGACAGCGACTGCGGGACCTGAGGAATAACCAACAGGCCCAGCCCCTGACTGCTCCCTGGAGCCCGGATTCAGGGGAGGTGCGCTCACCTCCTGCAGGGCCCCAAGGAATTCCCAAATGCGGGGTACCCTCCACAACTCTTCTGAGGTGGTTAGATGGTCACTGAGGTAGGGAACCAGGCATCCAGTCCCATGGCTCCCTTAACTCAAGGAATGTCATCACCCAGTGCCAGGGCGCCCAGAGATAGGCATAAGAAGAGCTGGGTAGGTTGCAGGGTCCAGTCACCCTGTTATGTCGGCAGATGAGGACAGCAAGACCGTACCCAGCTCTTTGCAGTTCACCCTTATGAGGATCTTTATTTGGGGCACAGGTAGGTTACAGGAAGGAGACAGCCAACACAAACAGGGATTAGTGACCGGACTGGGGAACATAGGACTGGGAGGCATTTATACAGTATGCAACAAAACTGAGTACAAGTACACCCTGGAGGATTCCATTAAAATGGTAATAAAATAGAAATTCTGTGCAATTAATACATATTTATTCATTTGTAGCCAGAGCCAAACAAGAATGAAACTAATTAATTTTGAAAAACAGAAATTTTTCATTAATTAAAAAATAAAGGTCCATGTTTAAGAACCGAGAAGAATAAATGTCAGTACACCCTAATTCAGTGACACTCCATTCTCTTATGTGTTAATATTTTGTATGTCCACTATTATTTCTGATGACTCATTCGATCTTCCTGGCCATGGATGAGTCTACTAGTCTATGGAGAGATTATATCTGCCGTCATTTACAGGTATTTTCAGTTGTTTTTTGCTGGAGGGGTTTTGTTGTGCTACCTTCTGCTTTAAAGCACCCCAAGGTCCTTATTGGGTCAGAAGACACTTGGCCAGTTCAAAGATGTCACACCTCTCATGTGATTTTTAGCAGTTTGTTTTGGATCATTGGTACGTTGAGAAATTCCTCTTCGGCCAAACTTCTTGGAATCATCTTTTCTTTCAATATTTTGATATATAAACATGCATTCATGGGACCTACCTGCAAATGTCATGTCCTCTATCCCTTTTGCACTCTTGCAGCTCCCAGTGTTGGGCATTTCAGGTCCAGAAGC
>JABFEB020000020.1:10909480-10923897 GCA_019775895.2 Stomatorhinus ivindoensis | reverse complement strand
CCGAAGAACCCACAGCAAAGCCCAAAATGACACGGGGAGCACATGCCCCCCACGCCGAGTCAGGGTGGGGACTCAGACAGCGGTCCCAGAGGTGTGAGGCAGCAGTGCTAACCAGTGTAGCATCACACCGTCCCCGAAATAAAGACAATAAAACCACACTGGAACGTACTAAAACTGAGTTACAAATGAAAATTGCAAATAATGTATAATTTATTGGTGTTGGAAGTAGAAAAAATGGGCAAGTGTAAGGATCTGAGTGAGTTTGACAAGGGCCAATACAAAATATTAAAATTAAACTAAAAATCTATAAACTATAATGACACTGGTATGTGCTAGAGAAACATACCTGAAGCAGGAGTGCAGCTGCTGTGCCTTTGCAGTTAAAACTATGGTCCACAAGCCGCTTGGTTTGCTTTCCCACTATATCCAAAGACTGCTAACAACACGGCGCCGTTCTGACTTCCCATCCCTGTGTCCCATGGAGCTGTTTAGTGTCATAAAATCGGGTTTCTGTACTACTCATTTTAACCGTCCTGAACAAAATGTACTACGTTTTTTTTTCCATTCAAAACTTTATTTGTAGTTATAACTTCCACGTCACTAAACATTGCACAAATCTTAGAAAAACAATACATTTTTGCCATTAATAGATATGAAAGATTAATAAGATACATTTATTTTTTTCCTTCAAAAAAAGCAAACAAAAAAAAAACTTGAACAAGTGCAACACAAAAACACAAAAAGATGAAAATACACATTTTAAATAATTTTAATGGTAAAGCTCCTAATGTAACATTCATGAGAGTCTCTCGCCTTCAATGACATGTATGAATTTTAGCTTAATGGCAGCACAAGTGCTGATATAGAGGCTATTGGGAAATGATTCCTGAGGGAATAACGACGCCACAGGTGGAGGACAAGCAGGTCTTCATGGAAACAGGCCACCAGCCTGAAGGCCCATGAATTTCCATTGCAAGAGTGTCAAGCTGGTGCCTGCAGGGATGGAAACACTGGGCAGTCTCGCAAACTTCAACGGCGCCAGAAGGAGGCCACAGGAATGCCGCCTCCCCCCCTACTGCCGCCCCTTCCTTTCCTCGACTTTGCTGATTAGCGTCTGCACCCAGGGCTCGCTGGACGGGGCACACATCTTGAAGCCACGACGGGTGGTGAACCTGCCATGGAGGAGAAGATAGGCATAAACAGCATGTCCTGTATATCTGTACCATGCCCAGCATTTTGGACATTTTTATTTGCATTTTATTCGCAAAGAAGAATTAAGCCTGTTTAAGGTAATTTATTAATAATGCTAAATGTTAAAGGTTTACTCAATTTAAATTTCTGTGCTGATCGTTTCAGACACATTTACATGAACTTGAATTGGTCACAAGAATTTTTAAATGCAAAACCAGTTTGAGAAACACTGTTTAGGGGCTTATGGGATCCATTATAGTCACAGACAGGGACTAAGGCACACCGCTCAGCTCGATTGTTTATCAAGCCGCCTCATTGACTGAAACTGCAGTAAATCCAGTGGAGCAAATTGGGCGTGCACTGACTGAGACGGACAGACGGAGACTGACGGACTTACACCACGGCAGCATTGGGGCACTGCTGGCTGGTCTTTCTGTAACTGCTCACTTGTTGTGGCTTCAGTTCTTTTGTGACAAAGGAAAAGCAGCAGCTCTTGGGTTCGGTGGCCATCCGAAGACCTGAAGCACATGCAGACAAAGGCTTTGGTCAGGCAAAGCACTCACACGTGATTTTAAAAATGACCTTGAGCATTCTACTACTACTACTACTAATAATAATAATAATAGTGATAATAATAATAATCCTTTCCAATAATCCAAGAACATCCATCCATTCATATTCCATACCACTTATCCACTATAGGGTCGCAGTAATATACATGACACCTTCATCATCATCCTTATCATCATCACCCCCACTGTTTCTCCAATTGTGTGTTGCAGTCACTACATGCCTAGTCAGACCAGACCCCCCCTAACTTTCCTTACACAGACTATTAGCATATTAATGTTTCAAAAGCACACATATCTATATCTACTACATGTATGTGTGTATATATAGTATGCACAAGGTCAATGACATAATGGATCTTACTTGAGAATTACGCACTCACAGTTAAAATCCAATAGGTTTACCAGTATTCCTCACAGACAGGATCAAAATGAGAAAAAACACGAATATTTCTAAAGCTTGCAGCAGGATTAGTAGATGTTCCCCACCTTCTGTGAGCATCATGGCGCTGAGCAGCACCACAGCCAGCGGGAGCAGTAGACGGGCGGCTGACATGTCGACTCGGAGCTTGAGCGCGGGCTTCTTGTGATCTGGGCTAGAGGAGGCTGCTGGCTGCTCCAGGAGAGGTTCACTGGTCTGAGGATCTGCTCTGGCCCATGGAGTTTTATAGATCCCTCGGTGATGCGGGGAAGACCCCTCACTTGCGGGGGAAATCCTCACTCTCTCACTTAAGTGAAACTCTCACTCTACAGGAGGTTATTTTTGGGGTGAGAGGCGGGACAGTCCAGCTCTGTGCTTTCTTCCTTCACGGCTTTGTTTGAGCTTTGCTGATGTCACTAAAATGGATGTCATCATGCGAAGGCCTGTCTCAACTGAATGTCTAAGCTCTCACTTCCCTCTTTCAGTACCTCTTTCGATTCAACATCAGCGCCGTTTGAACTGAATGGACGCTAACACACAACACACACACACACACAAAAGATGCACAGCCTGTTCATGACAGTACCATGTTTTACACACATTCCAGACATGCTCATAAAAATGGCACAGAACCACAATACTAGCTCACATTTATCTACCTGCTACATCTGAAAGTTTCCACGGGTTAAGGGGTTGAACAACAGCTTGTGCATTTGTGCTACCTCTCCCACTGACAGAAGGAACAGATTCAGATACAGATATAAGAGATGTGAGATACTGTGAAAAGCTGATATGCCCTTTCCTTGGCTCCCACATAGTCCATGTAGGTGGGCCTAGCAATTCCCTCTGTCATGAGTGTTTTTGTTTTTCTGACAATGTGTCTTTTTTGTCTTTTGGTGTTAAAAGCATAATGCAATACAGAGACAATAGCAGGTCAATGGACAACTTTGTTTCATATTAAGTGAAGCTTATGTATTTGGTTGGAGTTGAAGGGGTAGACCATGTGTTAATGTGCATGACACAAGGAGAATATGCAAACTCCACTCAAATTAAAGAGTGGCTAGATTTGAACCCTGAACCCTAGAGGTACCGAGATTACTGACTGAGTCATCATGCTGCCATTATACTTCCCGATCTTCTTTTTATTAATTATTATTATTATTATTATTATCATCATTGTTGTTGTTGTTTTCATTGTTGTTTTGTTTGTTTATAAGTCATTTCTTAAATTAACTAGTAGCAATGGTTCAGATCACATTAGTCATTTTGTTTAATGCTGATTTAATTTGATTGAGTGTGGATACTGTGCAATGCGACTAGTTAGGCCTTAACTAGCTGCCACTAGGCACCATGTGCCATAAAGGAGCCCTTAAATCGTCACCTTAAGTCTTCATTCTACTTCAGTTGACTGTACATCAGGCATGGCCTGGGCATCGGGAAGTCCGGTAATTCTCCCAGTAGGCTGGTCTTTCTCCTCAATGTCAGCATTATGTGGCCTGTACGCTAAGGTGCCCAACCTCTTGGTTGATTATGTAGCATTTTCTCCATGCAGATCGCATCAGAATATAATGGACAATGGGCGTCATTCACCAACCATTCTTATGAACAAATCTGTTCTTAAACCCCACAGTCAGAGTCAACCCTTGTTGTCCGACTCTGTGTCTCTTCCCTGTTTGGCCGGCATGGCGTTGCTGCTCATCCCGTGCCTCGTGTTGTCAATCTTTGTGTTTTCCCCCGTTAGCTGTCTGGCCACGTGGCTCAACACATTCTGCATATCACTGCCTCTGATTCCTGTCTTATGTTTGAGAACCGCCTCCTCTGTTTTTCTATTTTTTTAGATTTTGTTCCCTTGTGTTTCAATTGTATTAGTTTTCTAGTCCCTATGTTTCATTTGTATTCGGTTTTGGTTTCTGCCCTTGAATGTTTTTACCTGTCAGTTTTCCCCAGTGTTACTTTCTGTTTCCTTGCTTGGTTCTAAGTTTCCCTGTTTTATTTCCTTTGAGTTAAATAGTTTCATCCGCGTCCTTTTCCCCCAGTCTTTGTTAATTAGCCTCACCCATCCAGTGTTAGTCTTGTTACCCCTTAGCATTTTAGTCCCTGCTTCTGTCCAGTTCCCTAGTGGTTCATTTTTTTGTGATGTTTGAGATTAGACCTTAGCATAGTTTTGGGTATTCTGTTAGCTGTCTGTTGCCTACTTGCCTAACCCCCCCCCCCTTGTAAATGTAGTCCTTGTGTACCCCTTTTTGTTTTTAACCCCTCGTGGTAATTTAGATTTTTGCTGTGTCCGTAGTGTTTTCTGTTTTGTTAAATAACCCCTGATCTTTGAGCCGCAAGTGGGTCGTCCACCTTTTCTGGCTATGTCAGGCCTCGTCCCTGCTCAAAACCCGCCTGGATCCATGACACCCATGTTCTGACGTTCACCAAAGCTTTCTTATCTGAATTTGCTCATAACTAAGAACAGAATCTACGCACACTCAAGACCATACTGAATGTGGTGTCCCGCTTGACGATATACTGCAGAATAGATTGGTGGGTATGCGCCCAGAACAAGGGGCTGCTGGAGATGCATGGCTCATTGGTAAGCACATTTGAACCATTTTAATCTCCCGTGGGTTTCTCTTCGCTTTCATCATTCGTGTTAGGAGATCGAGGGTACGCCCTTGCACCCTGGTTAATGATGCCACTGGTGGTGCCCCGGACTCCCCAGGAGATGTCACACAACCAGAGGCGCGCGCTCGCTCCACCATCAAGCAAACAATTGGAATCCTGAAAGGACGCTGGATGTGTTTGTTTACAGCAGGGGGCGAGCTGGAAGCTGGAAGCTGGAAGGTGTGCATATGCACAAATGGGTGCACTTGTATTATTCTCGTTTGGACACTGGAGCGCATGTAGCAAATTGTCTAATTCTGCCACAATTTCCGGTCCATTTTCTAATCATTGGTAATCTTGGCAGTGTTTTAAGTTCGCAGAATAATCATGGCCTGTTGTCTGTTATACAGCATGGCACTGAAACGGGTGTACCACTTCCCCGCTAGCCACCACTCCACGATGTGTATCCAGATCCACTGCTAGGACCAGAAAACAGGATTGCTGTAGTTAGACAGCAGATAATGTCACATTTGTGACTAATTTGCCCTAAAATTTCTTTATTCTTTCAATTTGTTTAGTCATGTCACAGCAGGTTACGCCTTAAATAAAACACTTGAAATGACAGGTTTCAGTGCTGACAGCTTAATATGTGCATTTATTTCTTTAAGTATTTCTGAAATTGTGGTGAGAGTAGCCGCAATCTGAATGAGACCCTGTGAAATCTTTTCTTGCTTGTGTAAGACTGCATCTGATATTACACGTGCAGTTGGACGGGATCTGAGGGCGGCACGTACTGCAAGAAGGCTGAGCGGTGCTCTTTATTGACGAGTTGGATATGTAAAGGCGATAAATTAAATAAGTTAAAACCATTGTAGTACACCTACATAGATGTTTCAGTCTGGTCAGCAATGCGCAAGCAAAAATTTTTCCAAGTAGGCTTTTAGATAACGACGCCTACGAGAATCTTCAAGCAGGTTTAGTTTTTGCAAACTAAAATAGCTTCCAGCGGTTTACAACAGTTACAGTTTCCAGTTATATTATGCTGTGGAATTGTAGAGATTTCAGGAAGGACCACTTACCTTCTGATTGTTACGATGGTGACGGGGAAGCCGGTGAAGGGAGCTGTGAGTGTGGGAAAACGGGGTTTATATCAGGCAGACACGGAAACCACAGGGCAGCGACAGACTAACATTAACGACGCATCTGGGGAAAATGGACTCGGATGCGGGCTAAATACACGGAACATATCAGACTGATGGAAAACAGCTGGGCACAATCTGGGGAGCACATGCGGTTGATCGGGGGTGTGGCACAGGACACTGATTCCCTGGTTGGAGATGGCCTTGGAGAAGAAGCTGCTGATATGGAGTCCTGGTCAGATGACACACCTGAGAGCACCGTCTGGCCAATAATGGCGCTGATGCGCTGGTTTGTCAGATAATTCAGGACCTGCCTGTCATATATTTCCTATGTCTGAAGATGGCTTTTTTGACATCGGATTTTAAATCAAACCATTCATTTTTCCACCTCCTGTAATGTGCGCCGTTCTCTGGACACAGGGTTCACAGATGAGGTCTGCTTTTAGTTACCTTACATTTCGAAAAGCAAGTGATGTTTCCCATAGCCCCGGATAGACCTACAGTGTGTATGCATATGAGCACCTAATGAGACTGATTAACTTCTTGCTAAAGCAAGCCCATCTGGGGGAACTGAAGACGTTATTTGCTGAATATTACATGACACTCTGTTTTTAGAATCCTACTCTTGACGATTTTATAAGTTAACCCAGAAATTCTGGACACATTTACCAAGCCTGTGTGCAGTGGATCATGAAAGTCTATAGACCTTTATTCAAGCTGGAGGTTTTTTTTTAAGTTAGTAATCGAGATAAATCGTGTCAGTCAACCTCCCTCTCGCACTGCCAGATGAGGACCGCGTCCATCATCAGGGATGCCAGCCCCCTTGCTCAAGCCCGCTCTGCATCCCTGCTCTTAGGAAGGTGCTGTCGGTTTATCACCATCTGCATCAGCCGCTGCAGAGGTCGCGTCTTTCCCCAAGGCATCAGGTTGCCAAACAACTAGTGACCTAACCTGCCCACTGCATAACCACTGCCATTAACAGTACTAATACAAAGTATTAGCTGGGGAAATGCTTGTGCATCAGGGGGAGTTATATGTACAATTTATCGCCAAAAGTATTGGGACACCCCTCCAAATAATTGAATTCAGGTGTTCTAATCACTTCCATAGCCACTTGTGTATAAAATCAAGCACCTAGGCATGCAGACTGCTTCTACACACATTTTTGAAAGAATGGGTCACTCTCAGGAGCTCAATGAACTCAAGCATAGTACCATGATAGGATGCCAACTGTGCAATAAGTCCATTCATGAAATTTCCACGCTACTAAATATTCCATGGTCAACTGTTAGTGGCAATATAACAAAGTGGAAGCAATTGGGAACAACAGCAACTCAGCCAGGAAGTGGTTGGCCACGTAAAATCACAGAGTGGGGACAACGCATGTTGAGGTGAACAATGTGCCAACTGTAGAAGTTGCCAACTGTCTGCAGAGTCAATAGCTACAGACGTCCAAACTTCGTGTGGCCTTCAGATTAGCTCAAGAACAGTGCGATGAGAACTTCATGGAATGGGTTTCCATGGCCGAGCAGCTGCATCCAAGCCTTACATCACCAAATGCAATGCAAAGCACTGGATGCAGTGCTGTAAAGCACGCTGCCACTGGACTCCAGAGCAGCAGTGTTCTCTGGAGTGATAAATCTCTCTTCTCTGTCTGGCAAAAATTCCCATAAACGTTGTGGACAGCCTTCCCATATGAGTTGAAGCTGTTATAGCGGCAATGGGTGGACCAGCTCCATATGAAAGGCTAAGCATTAAGAATGGGATGTCATTAAAGTTCATGTGCGTGTAAAGGCAGGTGTCCAAATACCACTCAAAAATAAAATCGAAAAACATTCTTAGCCTGAGTCTATTTTTTGTAACTTAATCACAAATAAGTAATTTCTTGATTTGTAGGGATTTTACCCATGAAAACCCCCCCAAACATAGGGGTAGAAATGAGTTGTTTATTTCACTTTCATAAACTGATATTGATGCATTCGTCTTTGCACATGTTCCCCTAACACTGCATCCTAAAACTACCTCAGCCATCATTTGCCAAGTGGTGAGCCAAGTTAACATTGAGTGACACTGTGATTTGGGTTCATTGTTACAGTCGCCCAAGTAGTACTGATCAAAATCTGGCATTTTCTGAGAGGATGCTAACTCAGGACTGGCTTACTGCAAATACACATGACACATTCCTGGATGTTCATATATCGCCAGGCCTGCATGGCGCAGAGCTGTAGAGCGAAGTTGCTCATTTATGAAGCGTGGCATGGATGACATATTAAAAATTAAACATTTCCTAAAACAGTGCATTATGCACAGTGTGCAAGCCATTTTAATATCATTAATGAAAAAAAAGATTCAAAAATCTACAGCTAAATGATAACTATAAATATTGATTTGAAACAAAACTGACATGAAAGTAAAACCACAGATACTTTCCATTGCCATTTTTAAATACTATTTAGCTAAAGTAATGATTTGTTTAGCTTTTCTGCAGTGTAATTGAACCATAAAAATAGCCAACAGCACAACATGGAGACATTTCATAGTAACTAGCTAAATCTTACAACTTTTCATCTATCACTAGAAATAAAATTTTAATTAAAATATAAACATTAAAAATTAGAGAAACATTTTAAATAAAGACTAATAAAACTACACTGAAAATTAACTAAAACTAAACTGCATTTCAAATGAAAATTGAAAATAATCATAATTCTAATACGACTGACGCAAGGACATATGCAAGTACCTTGGGAGTTACAATCTTGTATTTTATTTTAGTTTCCAGCCATCTGGGAGTCTTTTTAATATGACAGAGAGGAATCATTCTGGACTTTCTCAGCCAACTTTTCTTTGAATCCACTGTCGCTATTTTTGTTTTCAGTCTGATCAGATAGGGTAGAAAAGGTGTTTATATGCAATCTTCGGTCTGATCGCTTTTCTAACTTCCTGCTAATTTTCCCCAGCCGCTGAACAATCGAGGTGCATGTGCATCACAGAACAGATAAGCTGTACGATTGGCTGGTTGAGAGGCCATCCTAAAGACCCATACCAACAGTGGCTCTCCATGGATCAGGTTCGTCACCCCTGTTCTAGAAGGTATAAATGAAGGTGGTAGCGGGGGGGGGAAATGGCTCTGAAAAGCTCAAGCCTAACAGTCTTGATTCTGCAGTCGGCACATGAGCTACATGCCCTGAATTCAGCCTCCGCCTCGGTGGTGTTGGTTAACCACAGGCCCTTGTAAGGAGCGGGGGGAGCGAATGTCGCAGAATGGGAAGAGACACTTCCTGTCTCTGCCAAAGACCTCGATGGAGAATATCAAAACACAAAGAAGACATTTTTATGGCCTCGGCAGAGATAGTGACATTTTGAAGTGTCGATGACATTTGATGGTGAAAGCGCTCCACCCATGGCCTTGGCCTTTTGTTCCAACCTGTGAATTTTTCAAGCTGTCTTGCCCCATCTAAATACCACACATGTGTCTTTGGTGGAAAAAACTACAAAAAAAAATTGTGACAAATTTCCTTATGACTGGGTTTTGCAAAGGCAATTATACTATCTCCTAAAATACGTACAATATGAAAACAAATACCACAGTAATTCCCCTGCCATCTCTTTACTTGCCCTCTTAAGAACATGAAGGGTATTAATAGAAAGCAGAACAACGACTAAAAGCATAAATGCTCACGGTGCCTCACTGCCTCCAAAATGGCATTTCAATGCTGTCCCCCTCCCACATGCGGTTTATCTCACGTTTTAGGCTAAATCCTCACCTCACCCCAAACTTTTATTCAATCCAACCTATCTGGTTATTGCAGGCAAATAACTGCTAGGAGATTTCAAATTCAGTCATTTCAGGGTGCTCATAAGTGCACCTGGTACCAGAGCATCCTAGGCCACATTCCGATAATTGATTTTGTAATCATATTGTCAAATCTGTGTCCACATGTTTTGGACACTCAGGTGAAGCTGAACCGTCAAATGATCACCACCTAGTGGCGGGGGAAACCAATGGCGGGGGGAGGACGCTGGATAGACCTGGTAGACCCAAACAAATAGTGAGGGTGTGCTGAGATGGTCTGGCGGGAGGCCCTACCCAGGAGTTCTTCAGCTTGTACCGCCGGCAGAAATTCTCTTCTCTCCCGAGGGAGTGCGGCGACCCTGAACTTGCTGATTGCTGAGGTGGCAAGATTTGGATTAGCAGATTGGGGGATTAGCAGATTGGGGGATTAGCAGATTGGGGGATTAGCAGATTGGGGGATTAGCAGATTGGGGTGATAGTCCTAAACTGCAGCAAAAGGGGCCAGAGGATGTGTTCCCTGGAAAGGTGTATGCCGGGGGATTGGAAAGGAAGATCTATCCACTGGTCGAACCTCGGATCCAGGAGGAACAACGCGGATTCTGTCATGGCCGTGAAACACATGGACCAACTCTTTACCCTCACAGGCAGTGTGCGAAATACCCATCAATATTTGGGGGGGTCCCCATCTCTGTATTGTTGCGTAATACCATTTTCATTTTGAGGCTTTCAGGGGGTCTCATGGGTTAATCGGGGGGTGCCGGACCCCCCCCCCCCCTGCTCACACGGATACTGGAGGGTCTATGGGCTTATGCCCAACCGGTCTACTTATGTTGTGTGGACTTGGAAAAGGCTTATAATCATGTTCCTCAGAGGGTCCTTTGGGGGGGTGTTTCAGCAGTATAGGGTAAGAGGTCCTGTCTTGAGGGCCATCAGGTCCCGGTTTGCATCACCAGAAGTAAGTCAGACTCGTTGACCAAGGGGTGGGGAGGGTTCCAGTTCAGTGACCTCAGGGTGGCGTCTTTGCTTTTGTGGTTCTGTTAGCATCATTAGACTGTGACCTGCATTGTGCACTGCGGCAGTCTGCAGCTGAGCGTCAAGCAGCAGGGATAAGAATCAACACCTTCCAGTTTGGGGCCATGCTTCTCGGAAAAGTTTTGCCCTCTCCTGGTCGGGGGATGAGTTACTGCCTTAAGCAGAGGGGCTTAACTGTCTTGGGGCCTTATTCAAAAATGAGGGGAGAAGGGAGCGGGAGATTGACAGGTGGATCGGTGTCAATCTCGTCGGCATTAATGCGGACACTGAACCATTTTGTTGTGGTGCAGAGAACTGAACTGGAATGGCAAAGCTTTCGATTTGCCAGTCGATCTATGTTCCTACGCTTACCGTCACAAGCTTTGGGTAGTGACTGAAAGGATGAGGTAATGCACATCATTAAGTGCATTGTTGTTCTTAGTTTTAGTGTATGTAATATAATGTTCTGGGAATTTCAGGAATACTGGAGACTTTCCTTACCTTGATCCTAACATTCAGTAAACATTCCTAGAATGAAAAATTATTAGCGGGGATAATGTAATCTCAAATGACGCACCATGCTGGATGTGAGACATATTTAAGTTTGGTACGACAGAAGCCGGCAGACAGTCTTGTTCTCTGGTGTTGGTGAAATTTTTTGGGAACCAAAATGCTTCCAAACTGCTGATTTACAGTAAGTGACATGGGAGGGTCCCCAGCCTCATCTGTGTGCTGGAGCTCTCCAACACAAGCCATAACTAGCTTGCAACCATGATTAGTATAATGTTTTCAGTGTTAAACATCTGCTTGTGAATTTAGGTTCCTTCTGTGTCAAGAAATGTATTCATTCCTTTAATTTTGCCAACTGAACTGAATATGAAGCTTGTCAATGGCACATGACGGATACGTGAACTGTTACAGGCCGTGTCTTGAATTTTAATGTAGACCTGAAATGCCCTTCAACAAAAACTAATTAAAAATCATAATGCATATTGAATCAGCAAACAAATATCAATGTAATATGAAACCTGGAGCTGTCTGTCAATTCCCAACACTATTTTTAAAAGTTAGTAAGTCTTATTCACATATTATAGAAATCATCTTGTGTCCCCCTCACTAGTGTCTCACAACCTCTCGACCTTTGAGAACCGCTGTTCTAGCTAATGATAGGTCATTTGCCCCAGAAATGGTGCTGCTAGCCAGCGTGGATGGGTGCTTCTCACACGCCTGTTCTTGGGATGGCTTTACACTGCTGCTGTACCTGCAGCACCAGCTGAAACCACATCCAACCAGCAGCTATGAGACTGCAGTCTCGCCACCTACATCAGAGTGATGATTTTCCTAAACTGGTGGCGGCAGCATGAGCTCTTCCCAGAATTCCTCCTCTGGGTACGGCACCCCACCCCAGGGTTTTTCCGCGCCTGGTACCAATTGGGAGAGTCACAGATGGGCGGGTGGGCCATTGAAGGGTCTATATCTCTAATGGGTTTTTCAACTGGCAGTCAGATGTAAGTGATAATGCTGAAGATTCCTCCACACTCATTTCTGCCAGCATGCCAGGAGGCCGTGATAAAAAGACAATGGCACATTTTACGGGGCAGACTCATGGTCTGGAAGGTTCTTAGGAAGTAATTCAGGTGAGATGAGCACAGTATTGACCATTAGATATTGGTTTCATTGGGTGTCACAGTGGGTCAGCGCTGGGCATTTGCCTCCTGCATGGCGCTTTGTGGAATTCCCTAGATCTCCCTGTCCTTGCTTACATCTCCTCTGGTAACTCAGGGATCTTCCCTGCTATAAAGTGGTGGCTCTACATTGTGTAAAGGGTGAAACTGTGTGTGGAGTGGAGTCTCATCCAGGATGTCCCCTGACCTGTGCACTGTGAATCCTGGGATTGCCTTCAGGCAAGTGCAGTGAGAGAAGTGGTTTAGAAAAGGGAAACTGCACAGCTTGAACTGGAAGATCGTCGATGTGTCTGCAAAAATAGAAAAATGACGAGCACAATTGTTCCATCTGCTTTCGAAAAGACGACGCTGAAACGACGAGCGCGTTCACACACGCAGTGGAACCACAGACCTCAGCCGAGGCAGTGACCTTCCTGATGTGGTGAAACAGGTCACATGACTTCACTTCCTCATTATGAAGACTTCAGTAAGGAAACTTCCATGATCACAAAAACACAGTTCTGCTGACAAATGAAAACGTTTGGTTTTCTGAGTACCGTACTCCAAGCTGCATGAACAAGCATATACAGACACCGGGATTTACTAAGTACTGAGCACACTAGAAAGATACAGGGGAAGTAGCTTACGTCACTTCAGGGTGAGTCTGCTGCTGAATTTCTAGTGATATTTCTAGTGGAATTTTTTGGAGGACCCCGACCAGGGCTGAAATAAGGAAGCCTGTCACTGAAGAGACAGAAGCTAGTATGTAAACAGGCTGACTGTATCCTTTGCACCTGATATGGACTGAAATCAGGTTCTTACCAAGGACCTAGAATGACTGTCCGTAATACTGTATGCTTTCCTACTGTCATAAAACGTACATCACACAAAACCCATTATGTGTCATATGTAGTTCATTTACTAATATATATTTCCTGTAGGTCCTATGGGGAATAATTTCTAAAAAAATATATTGCCTAGAAGTAAGTATGGTGAAATCTGTACATCAGGGAGAATGAGGGTGAAATAACCAAACAATATGTTATCTGTCAGGTGTTAAGCAACTCACACTGAGAACCTGGACAGGTGGCTCAGATCAGAAAACACTCTTTTACAGCCACACACAATCCCTCACTTCTGCAATCCAAATGGCAGCAGCGTCTGACCTTTCTGCAGGGTAATAAAGCTGGTTAATATGGTGAATTCCTCAGGAAATAGAGAGAATAAAACCCGATTGAAACTAAGGAAGGCGAGGCACTCACAAAACACAGGGACTTAATGATTAGGGGGGAATATTTTTTTTTTTTAAAAAGCAGAATGTATGAGTGTGAGACAAGCATTAGAAGAGTAAAGCTTTTCCACCACCTGATTCAGAAACGGCGCGAATCGATGGCTCTTTATCGCCACGAAAATAAAATAATGAAAAATAAATTAACAGCAAGGAAAATAAAAGGGGGATGTGAGGCGGGCGAGCCGGCAGGGACTAGAAGCATGCAACTACAGCCGTTCAGGGGACAAGCTCTCCCTGCAGCAGGCCGCAACCCTGCCCTGTTCCCAGATTGGCCCTTAGGTGGGACCAGCTGGATGTCAGGGCTGTGCAGAAGAACCCCACAAAATGCCCACTCCCCCAGCAGAGGAGCAGAGCCTGGGGAACACCTCATTCTGGGTACTTGTGGTAAACGTGATGCTTGTTACCTACAACACCAACAGCAACGATAACAGTAACAGCAACAACAACATCAACGCTAATAATAATAATAATAATAATAATAATAATAATAATAGAGGCAATTTCAATAAAAAACTGATGTTCAAATGTGACAAAAAATCCCAAGGGGGGGGGTCATCGTATTAAATTTATCATTGTGGCCTGATATATATGACAGTAATATGGCATGTAAACATTCGCTCCTGTTTGGTCTGAAGTGACCACAGCATTAATAATACTGCATCAGCAGTGGGCAGGAGGGCAGCTTCTTCTCAGGTGTCACCAGAGGGATTAGGACGGGAAACGAGTGTGATAACACTGGTGTGGTC
>JABFEB020000020.1:10873626-10892323 GCA_019775895.2 Stomatorhinus ivindoensis | reverse complement strand
CTCACATTTCTAGTTTATCTTAATAATGTTGCTGTTCCGTCGTGTCAAAGCCGCACGGTGGCCTGCTTTTCTACACTTTCCCGTTCATGGATGCCAAATGGGAACCACATTCTCCTGGTTTTCAGGAAAGTTCAAGTGTCATTTCCTGCTGCTTTTAAGCCAATTGCCCGCCTCGCAAGACATTAGATGCCTCATTAATACACTGAGATGCACTCAAGGCCAGTGTGTCTTTCTCATCGGGCTGACGTTTCCCCAAGCAGCCCCACCCAGAGGCAGTTAACTTGCCACAAAACAATGCTGGATTTTACTCTTCTTCCGTTTCATTGATTTGCCTGTAAACTAATTGCTCGGCTGGCAGAAATGACCGCAAATATCTCAGTCTGTATGAGACACTTAATACCGGAGGGTTGCAGGGACCAAGCCCAGGAATAACAGGTGAAATTCTGCAGAGGGAGAGACTGCTACCTCTCATGCACTACTGTGCTCTTGCTTCTGCCTGGGCTCATGCAACAGGCCCTTTGACTGTCTGCCTCAATTTTCTTCAAAGCTATAATTTTACTTTTTTAACGATTTTACTTGTGTGGTGTGTGGAGTTTAAGTCAAATGAGGTGATGCTACGATTATACAATCCCAGTTTGTCCTAATAAGGTTGCTGTTCTTGGTAAGATCCCATGTAGAAAATTGTGTGCAGGTTTGGTCACCAGACCATAAAAAGGACATTGCTGCCTTGGAAAGGGTTCAACGTAGGGCTACAAGAATGATCCCTGGTCTTAGAGGAATGTCTTATGAGGAGAGGTTAGCTGAGCTGAATCTGTTCAGCCTTGAGCAAAGGAGACTAAGGGGGGACATGATCCAGGTCTGGATGCTGTTCAGCCAAATGGCCATTTAAATATTAGTTGAAATACTAGAACTAGTGGCCATAGGTGGAAATTTTAAATTAAATTTGAGGAAGCACTTCTATACACAGCACATAGTTAGAGTATGGAATAGTCTTCCTGCTAGTGTAGCGCAAGCTAAAACCCTGGGGTCCTTTAAATCAGAGCTAGATAAGATTTTGAGCTATTAGTTAAGTTCTCCCCAAACGAGCCTGATGGGCTGAATGGCCTCCTCTCGTTTGTAAATTTCTTATGTTCTTACTTTTATTTATGAAGCTTGTCTAAAGTGATGCAGAAATGAGGAGCAGAGAGCAGGGAGCAGGGAGCAGAGAGCCGGGAGCCGGGAGCAGGGAGCAGGGAGCAGGGAGCAGGGAGCAGGGAGCAGGGAGCCGGGAGCAGAGAGCAGGGAGCAGAGAGCAGAGAGCAGAGAGCAGGGAGCCGTGAGCCGGGAGCAGGGAGCAGGGAGCCGGGAGCAGGGAGCAGAGAGCAGGGAGCCGGGAGCTGGGAGCAGGGAGCAGGGAGCAGAGAGCAGGGAGCCGGGAGCAGGGAGCAGGGAGCCGGGAGTTACACAGCTGCGCTACACAGCTGCTCTTATTTTAATAATTTAACAAATAACACAAATGCCACTGATAATGATAAAAAATTAGCCAACAGGTGTCTTTGAAATAGTTCACGAAGAAGCGGCCTGGATTTAATACACAGATTCTACCTTACAAAGTCTTCCAGCATTTAAACTGCAGGCCAGTACTGCCAACCTTCACTCTGCCCTAAGCAGCAACATCTCATTTGGTGTGGAGTCCTTGGGGACTCTCAGACAGTCCATGTTTTTCCTCCCTCCCAATTCCTAATGGTTCCCTCCCAGTTCATCTCAAGGCACCCACATACCCAAACACCCACACACATTAGGTGATTTATAGACCGCACCATTTTTTAGCCTGTGGGAAAACTTGCAAACTCCACTCAGAAAAGCATGATGGGAACTGAACCCACATCACACCGATGCAATGACAGTAGCAGCTAGTAAGAGTTGCCCCAATGAAGACTGACTAGGACTCTTTATTGTGACATTGTGAGCCTGAAAATCAGGAGTAACACAGGGCTGTACCAGAACTAGACCAGGCCAAGTAGAACATTCTAGAGAGAAACAGAAGGCTGTTTGCCTGTAGTTCCTAGGATAGGGAGACACGTCTTACGTTACAGAAACATTAACAAGGCTGATAAATTTACATTATGCTGTCATTTCGGCCCAGGGACAACACCAATGTCGTTTGAAGGTTAGAATAATGGAGGCAGAATTGCGTTACAGTTTAACAATTCCGTGCCCATTATACTGATCTTTAAACAATGAATGCACAAGAAGGTTCGATCTATATATCTTCTGCCCGGACACTCGGCCTGGTAGCTGTCTTGAGGCACTGCTGTTTGCATGGAACCAGGCAGCAGACTGAGAGGCTCTTCTCATGGCTTACAGAGATGGGCCTGCCGACAGCAGACATGTACAGTGCAGTGGGACAGCAGCCACTGACGGCCTGCCCACTGCTCCTTCCTGGAGGCCCGCCGCCTTGCAGAATACACATCGCCAGTTAGCCCTGCTGAATGACCAGTAATGGAAAGGTCACATTCTCTGGCAAAATCACCGCTCTCTTTCTCTCTAAACAATCATCATAGCCAGTGCTTCCCTGAATGCATTGTGAGCATTAGAGTCATTAAATTTAAATATATTCAGTTACATGTCTGAGAAATAACTACAGGACTCGTTCTGTAACAAGAATGACTACAGGACTCGGTCTGTATTGAGTATTCAGCTTTCTGTTAGTGTAGCACGGACACATCACATAATAAAACATATGAGCTAAACTTGAATATTCAATGTATCTTAAGTGTATTTCAAATATTTACACACAGTTTCACATTTTTTCTAAATAGCTCAAAGCTCATGTACTTAATCTTCCAGTTCTCCCCTAAGACTATAGTTTCACATCTACGGATTATGTGAGATGACAAATTCTGCTGGTTTCATCCCCCAAAACCCACCAGGCAGTGTCTGCATTTGGCACGCAGATGCATCCCTTGGGTTCTGTACGTCACGCAATCCGATTTGTTTCCATGATGCAACACCACCATTCACAGGATGGGTGACTGCAGTTCGACTCTCTGAGCTTGATGTGTCACAGAAGGAGTAAAATCCGGTGTGTGTATAAAAACATCATGCCCCCCCCCAACACAGAAAGGGGGTCCTAAATAATGTATGCAGGCAAGAACAAGCCATAAATAATTGATTCCTCAAAAACGGGAGCAACAATTTTCAGAATTTCAACCCAGAATTCCTGGGATGCTTTTAATAAAATAAAGTGTATGTAAGGCCTGTTCCAAATCCAGAGCAAATCGTACTGCCAGGAGTTGACCAGGTATTCCAGCAAATATACCTGTGTACCACGTCCCAAAAAGACACCGCAGAGCCGGCCAAGAGGCTGTGCACCACATTCACTAAAGAAACACTCACATGCAGTTTTGTCAGTGAGTCAGTTGCTAGGTAACAAGCTTTAAAAAAAAGGCTTTCATAAGAGCAACTTGTGACCTCTTTATAAAAGCAACGTAGCCATTTGTGAAAGATGCTGTATAAAATGGAGGCTTTAGGCTGGGCTGCCCCCGGGTTCCCCGCTGTGTCACGTTACGGGCAGCGGGAAATCCCCAAGACAGCACAGCTTTCTGGGAGGATCCGTCGTGGTGCCTGTAAGAGGGGAATCAGCCAGAAAGGCACTGGAAGCTCTTTTGACGTGACGGCCAGCTTGCTGCCTACACTGGGCGAGCGGTGAGTCGCAGCTCACAGCTGAGAATGCGATCGGTTTCGCCGAGAAGCCCCTCGGGCGTCTGTGCATTGCCGTGTCGCCCTGCATCCCCCACCCCTCCCCTCACCCCACTGCCGGCGCGCACTCCTGGGTTTACTGACAGCGTCGTGTAATTAAAGAGTGTTATTACAACTGAGTCATGGCGGTTTACAAGGTACACAGACAGAAGCGGGGAGGGAACAGCCTGCACTCAGACACACTGAGCAGACACCCCAGCACGACACAGACAGAATCTGGACTGCAGGAAACAAAGTGTTTTAATCTTTCACACAGACAGACACGCTGAAGAAGGCCAAACATTCCCTCCACCAGTGCTCACTGGGCGGTCGATTGCCAAGACATTTATAGTCAATCATGATACAACTCCCAATCCCCATCGATCAGCATAGGACCCCCCGCCGCCGTTTGGCAAAATATACCATCACGATTTTGTAGCTCGCCAGACTACAAGCCATGGAAATACTTCAGTTCCAGCAGAGCGGATTCGTGATGGCCGAAGGCATCAGACAACTGGGGATGCGAGATGGGCAGTGGGACGCGAGATGGGCAGTGGGACACGAGATGGGCAGTGGGACGCGAGGCAGTGAGGAAGCGCCAGGCAGGCCACAGCAGAGGAAAATGGGACAGCGAGACGGCAGGGAGGCCTGGGGCCCAGGACCAGCCAGGGGGCCACAGGGGCAGATGTGGGAGTGCAAGGGGTCAGATCAGTGAGAGACGTGAACAGGAAGAGGGAGAGACAGAAAGAGAGAGAGAGAAAGAGAGAACTATGGCACCTATCTGCACAAGCTAAGAATCCCTGATCAGCCCCCCCGTGGCATGCCGAAGTTAGGGCCACCGTGGACACCAGCGCCAACCAACATGCGCGGGCAGCGCCAACATGATCACAGAGTGGCGTCACTGCTCAACAGACTCTGTTTATGTTGAAAGACTGAAATGTTTTAAGCTTTAGCATTAGCTGCCAAGGCTCTGAGCAGAAACCGCACAGGCTGAGTGTGTAGGTGTGAGATTAGGCACATTGGTGAGCTCCACGTTCTCACAAAGAACATGCAGCCGCAGGTCCTGCTCGCCTGTGTCAGCTTTACGCCACTTGAAGATTCAGGTGCCATGCAGGACAAAGCATTTAGCGGCATGCCGGGCAGAGCATTTAGCGACATGCAGGACACAGCATTCAGCGGCATGCAGGACAGAGCATTAAGCGGCATGCAGGACAGAGCATTCAGCGGCATGCAGGACAGAGCATTCAGCGGCATGCAGGGCAGAGCATTCAGCGGCATGCAGGACAGAGCATTCAGCGGCATGCAGGACAGAGCATTCAGCGGCATGCAGGACAGAGTACTCAGCGGCATGCAGGACAGAGCATTTAGCGGCATGCAGGACAGAGTACTCAGCGGCATGCAGGACAGAGCATTCAGCGGCATGCAGGACAGAGTACTCAGCGGCATGCAGGACAGAGCATTCAGCAGCATGCAGGACAGAATTTAGCGGCATGCAGGACAGAACATTCAGCGGCATGCAGGACAGAGCATTTAGCGGCATGCAGGACAGAGCATTTAGCGACATGCAGGACAGCGCATTCAGCGGCATGCAGGACACAGCATTCAGCGGCATGCAGGACAAAGCATTTAGCGGCATGCAGGGCAGAGCATTTAGCGACATGCAGGACACAGCATTCAGCGGCATGCAGGACAGAGCATTAAGCAGCATGCAGGACAGAGCATTCAGCGGCATGCAGGACAGAGCATTTAGCGGCATGCAGGACAGAGCATTCAGCGGCATGCAGGACAGAGCATTTAGCGGCATGCAGGACAGAGCACTCAGAGGCATGCAGGACAGAGCATTTAGCGGCTCTGCTGACGGCCCTCCTGTAATTAGCGCAGGCAGTGGACCTGGCGTCCAGCCCACTCACCACTTGCCTTGGGCCCCCCCCCCCCCCCCCCTGCTGACTGCTATATACTCCCCCAGCTGGGGCTTGACCCGTATCCCTAGCAGGTGGCATCAAGCCGCAGTAATGTGATCACAGTTAAAATAAGTTCAAATTTACAACATTGGGGGGCACAAATGTGACTTGATTTTAGCAATAATAGTCAGATTATAATAGCTGATGATAACTATGAGAGTTAAAATACCGACAAAACGGAGGCCCTCATGGTTAAAGGAAGTTCTCTGCATTTTAGTATTAAATTAAGAATGGTTCAGTATTCTCATATTAAATTCAGCCCATTCCCACCACATCCACATTTGTTCTCTATATTATAAGGTGAAGACACCTGTCGTGGGCAAATTAAAACCCACAATAAATTTGTGTTAATTTTGCACCTTCAGAGTCTGAAGTAAATGAAATTCACAGCGAATGCACACTGATCGACGTTGCGGGCCAGACATGAATCAGACCCTGACATTGTGCTGACACCGTTAGTCTGAGAAAAGCTCACTTCTCTGCTTTTTCCTGGTTCAGCCTAAAACCCTCCAGCACCTATATATCACCTCATAGATATCAGCTCTGCCAAAGTAAACACAAGGCAAAGAATATCCTCTGGAGGCAGCACACACACTGCTTGCTGCGGAAAACTCTAGTTTTGCAATCCAGCCTGTTTCCAGTCTGGTCTGTCTGCTCTCTGTCTTTATGCAAACTGCCACAAGTATGCAAACTATTGCTTTATGAATGGATGTTTTCCTGGGAGAGATACCATTAGGATGTTGTTTTCTGTTCCTATGCCATAGTTTCATAATTTCAGTTAAAGCTGCAGAAAAGGTGGATCGTAATATGTTTCTGGCACTCGATTTGCATATTTAATCACGGGAAATTTGCTTGACGGGGAAGAAATACTTTAGTCATTGAAACATCTGTCCTGATCATGAGTCATGTGATGGTGTCGCTTTAGTAAACATGGTATTTCAAGATGAGTAATGAATCTTTTATGGTACTTTCAAGTAATGGCCACAGAGAATGATAGTGGAAGTTCTGGAGGGGAGTTTTGAAACATTAACTGCACACTCATAGCCCTTGTGGTATCTGTACAAGGCACTCCTCAACGCAACTCCATTTGGATGCCCTGAGTACCTGTGCGTTATGCCACATCAGCGTATCAGTGGTCTCACCTTGACAAACAGCGCCCCCTTGGCAGCCAGGGCGTCCTCCCCGCCGCCGTTGGGGTAACACTGGTAGTGCGCATCCAGGATGGGGTAGCGGCTGGCCAGCAGCAGGCCGCTGTTGAGGAACTTGAAGCGCGAGCAGCAGCCCCGCCAGCCGTAGCGGCCCACGTCGCTCAGAAGGAAGGGGAAGTAGCGGTGCAGCTGTCGCCGTAGCTTGGCCATGGCCCGCCTGTCGAACACTTCCTGCAGGCACAGGAAGTCCAGGTTGGCGGGAAAGAAGGCGGAGACCTCATGGTCGAAGCCGTCGTCGGCGTGGCGCCGCTTGCGCCCAGTGGGCCGCCTGAACGTCGAGGTGCGGTGGGAGAGCGTGTTGTTGGACACGCCGCTGTCGGCCACGTGGAAGCGGGTCAGCGACTCCCGCGACGCTGTGCGGCTCTCCAGGCTGCCCACATCGCCCTCCCTCGCCTGGTGGTTGCCCTTCGACTCAGCCTCTTCGGGGTCTGGCTCTGGGGCACTAATGCTAATCTGGACCCCAGATGGGTGGATGGGGCACTCAGGGGGGCCCTGCTGCCCCGAGGCATGGAGGGGGCATTCAGGGGGGCCCTGCAGCCCCGAGGCGTGGAGGGGGCACTCTGGGGGGCCCTGCAGCCCCGAGGCGTGGAGGGGGCACTCTGGGGGGCCCTGCAGCCCCGAGGCATGGAGGGGGCACTCAGGGGGTCCCTGCTGCCCCGCGGTGTGGAGGGGGCACTCTGGGGGCTCCTGCTGCCCAGAGGCGTGGAGGGGGCACTCAGGGGGACCTTGCTTACCCGAGGCATGGAGGGGGCACTCAGGGGCAGTCTGGGACTCAGTGGGGTGAAGAGGGCACTCTGGGATGCCCTGGGCCTCCTCTCCCTGGGCTCCACTCCCTGCTTCTTTGAGCTCTGCCTCCCCGTTGCTCTCAGGCCGGTGGTCTAAGGAAGATGTCTGGCGCCAGGCCCCTCCCGCCTGCTGGACCAGGCTGCTGAAGGAAGCAGCGCTGATGGAGGTGTTGGTGGGCGAGTCAATGTAAATCTTGATCTGTGGACGGCTGGCGCCATTCCGGATGCGCCGTCCCACCTCGCGTGCCCGACTCTGCGTGCCCGCCAGGTTGTTGAAGCGCGCCAGCGAGTCTGGCAGCAGGCACACGTTGGCGCTGCTGAAGCAGAAGCTCCGGCCCGCGGCTCGCCACTCCGCCAGCCGCCCCGCCGCGCATACCCCATCCGCCGCCTCCATGCGCCCCTCACCTATTTGCCGGCAGCTGTAGATGTAGGGGTGGCGAACAGACTGCAGGGGGACCCACAGGAGGAAGCCCAACAGGGCAAAGGGCAGCGAGGCCACCAGCAGCAGCAGGTAGAGCGGGGTGGACACCAGTACACAGAAGGCCATAAAGTAGCAGGGGTCCTGAGAGCGGCGCCGCTTCTCCTGAGAGGTGGCCAGGAAGGACGCCAGCAGACGGTCCAGCAGCCAGTAGCAGGGGAAAATAAATCCCCACGACAGGCCATTCAGGAAACATAGGAAGGAGCTGGAGAAGGGCGACGTGTAAAGTACCATCTTTTGATTATGGAGCCAAACCAACAAAACCAAAAGGAATTTAAAAAATGAGAAAACAAATTGGCCTGTGCCCCCTTTGTAGGACAAAGCTACATGATTAGCTTTTCACCAGCATCCAGGCACAACATTGTCCCTTCACCCACCAACCCCCCAACCCCAACTGCCCTCCAGTGGATGAAATAGGTATTACACTCTGCCGTCAAAGGTCAGCATGGCCAAGGCAGGTCCACACAACATGCGTCCATCTTCACTTCTAAAGCCGCTCTTGGGATCCTAGGGTGCAAAGGAAAGAAGAGAGAGAGCAGATAAAACAGGAGTCAATCCAGGGTAGCTCTCACGTTCCATATGGCAGGGTATACTGGTCTGTAGTCAGCGCTAAAAATTGCTGTTCTAATGTAAATATTGACTGTACTGGTAAACGTGGCACAGAGAGCAGGGAGTGAGCGGCAGGGAGGCCTGGGCGGCAGGCTTGACCCCAGTGGAACAGCTCTCTCCCAACGCCCGGGGAGAGCAGATGCCTGGAGCGCAAGACATTGCGAGGAAGATGAAGTCACATACGTCCCACCCAAAGAGGCTCCATTGTGACCGCAGCTGTGTCTTTATTCACGTCTGTCCCTCTGCCCTCAGGGGCGCAAACAGACAGGAAGCAGCCATACGGGAGGCGGCGCACCAGCAGCACAGGGCATTTTGGGAAACGTGATGAGGGCTGCGCACAAGCATAAGCACGAGATCCCTTTCAATGGCTTTGACTTCAGTTCAGTGAATAAACAGCGCTCTTCAGAAAATCCCATCTCATCTTTTTGGTTTTTCAGTACCTTGCCCATCCCCCCCCCAGCCCGCAATGTAACCCCCCCCCCAATTACACAGCTATAATGACACACATATTCCTCAAGTGCCATTTAGATACAGAATTTTCGGTTCAGTACACACGATGAAATGAAAGAACACATTTCTCCACATGACCTAAATTCACAAGTGGGCCTGGATGTTCAACACAGAAAACATTATGCTAATTGTGGCTGTGAGCTGGTCAAGGCTAATGCTGGTTACAGTCGGTCATAATCGGCACTTCAGGAACATTTTGGCTCGCAATATGTAGGCCTTTGTCGATAAGACCGAGACTGCCTGTCGGGTCTGTTATACCGAACTCAGATACTGTCGGAAACACATCAACATGCTAACTCATTAGAGATGACATCATCCAAGTTCTGCATATTCCCCCCTGGCATTTAAGGCACTTTTACCAGGAAATTCAGGCCGGGTTAAAAAATAACTATAGGCTACAAAGGTGTTTATCACTACAGATATGCAGTCACACTCTGCAGTAGAGAACACAGAATTTAGATGGGATTTAATTCATTATGATTGTTACAATGCTATATTTTAAATAGATTTTTTAACGTATAGAACATGTTTATTTTTACAATATACAAATAAGCATGTCTTAGGTTTTTATTTTCAGATATGTTCGACAGACACATTACCTTTGGTTTACAACTGTTCTTAATTATATTTGTAGTATTAATAATAAATCATTGCAAAACAAATTCTGTATTCCCTGTTGTACCTTATTTACACTGAACTGTGAAGCCAAAACTGAATATTGTACCAAATCGTGGATTTTCTATACTGTCACAGCCCTACCCAATTGTGTAATTTTTTTTCATAGTTTGTATGAGGTCACTGCTGGAACAGGATGCAGACACGCCTCTGGCAGAGAGGGGGAATGGGGTGCTGTCCGCGGGGGGTCTACAGGGGTCAGCAGACTGCATTATGGGTAAATATATCTTCTAAGTGGGTCATATCCACTGAAAAGCACCCTCAGGCAACATCACAGCTCCCCCCACCCCCTCCTCTGGCCGAAACACCATCTGTGGTGTCTTCTATGCAGGTCTTCCATCTCCAATGCTCAGAACCACCCCCATCCAAGGAAGACGCTCGCCATGTGTCTAACTGTGTTTAAGCACCCTTTTGTGTTAGCATATCATATCCATCTACTGAATATATTACATAACACAAAAACACACAACACTGGCATAAATTCTACTTTTCCGACTCTGAATCTGAATCCTGACGGCATTTTTTTGCACTCTTCGACGTGTATGGGGCTCCCAAGCAGATTTATGGCTGGAATCAGAGTTTTAGACAAGATCCATAAGCAGGTGTGCGGCCTCCTTCATCATTCAGCCAACGTCTCTCAATGCTCTCCTACCAGACCATGGTTAGCAGCTTCCCCCTCAGCACCGAAGGTCCACCGTCTCACCCTATCAGCTGCCACCATCACAATGTGCCAACCAAGCAACACAACACAACCAAGGAAGCCCCAATCAGAAAGGAGGAGGTGGGGGGGGGGGGGCACTCAGAACAGGCAGTCACCGTCAAGCACGCCCCAGCTATAGGGTACAAAGCAGAAATCGTGGAGGACAGGTGGAGGAGTGTAGCAATGGAGTCAACAACCAGCCAATGACCAAGAGGCAACAGAAGATAGCTAGTAGCCAACAGGCAATGGAAGATAGCCAAACCAACAGTAAATGGCAAGCAGCCAGTAACCAGAAACCAGCCAAAAACTAGCTGATACAGTCCAGTAGCAACCAGACTGTTGGTTGTGCAAGCTGGTTCACCCAGACACACAAAAACCGAACTGTATGTGTGTATTAAGCAGAAGGGTGACTGGAGCCGCCATCACGCCCCCTCCCTCAACAGCACTCACACATCCAGACGGCCTTGCAATCTGAAGCCGCTCTCACTTGTACGTTTGAGCCAATTCGTGGAGAAATAGACAAAATGAGGAAAAACACAGTAATGAAATGGCTGGTGTACTCCTGTAAAGGGGATTCTTGAGTTGGAACAGCTGTCTGCCTTCTTAATATTACACTCCAGTAACCGCTCAGTGATGGAGATCTAGCAGTGTGTGCATGAGGGAAGGACATGACTGGAAGGCGAGGCTATGAAAATGTGCGTTTCAGCATGCGAGTGTTCCTCAGAGAGAGTGCATGTGTGTGTGCGTGTCTGCAGCTTGTGTCTGCTCATGTGTGTCTGTTCTATATAAGGATCTGCGGCTGCGCAGATAGATTCAGCCGCACTACTGTTTATATAAACTGTAGGCATCGTGCCGCATAATGAAATGCGCTTTATGAACATTGCACCTGCGAGTGAAGTGGACGGAGACCGAGAGACGGAGTCGGCGGAGGGGGCTGGTTTGGGGGGCAGACTGTCTTTTTGATCTTCCCCCTTTGTCCGTTGGCCGAGGGGGCGCTGCAAGGTGACATCACAAGATGAGACAGGCCTCACTGTACTGGCACTAGTACACAAAGCT
The DNA here is from genome assembly GCA_019775895.2 of Stomatorhinus ivindoensis. Classification (NCBI taxonomy): domain Eukaryota; kingdom Metazoa; phylum Chordata; class Actinopteri; order Osteoglossiformes; family Mormyridae; genus Stomatorhinus; species Stomatorhinus ivindoensis. Next base: position 10,880,621 of record JABFEB020000020.1, on the reverse strand, counting down.
CAGGGTCGAGAGCAGCCTCAAAGCCAATTATCCAAACAATAAAATTCTCTCCTGCAGACTTTGCTGTTGGGGCCAAATGAAGCATGGAGGCATCGACAAGCTCATTGGAATTAGCGTTCCTCATTAATCAAGTACGACGATTGTTAGGGAGGTGGCTACATGGAAACTATCATAGGAAGCAAGGGGCACAGACATCACTGACAGGACAACTAGGCAATTATCGAATACTCACACGGTGAGAGCAAATAGGACAACATACTTGAACAACATGTTTTTAGTATGTGAGAGAAACACCATGTCATACAGGGAGAGAATCCCATACAATAGAACTGGGGTAGGATCTGAACCCATACATAGAACCGGGGTAGGATCTGAATCCACACAGACGACTAAGGGCAGGATCTGAACCCACACAGACGTGATGAGAATCTCTATAGAGAGATCTTGTGTAGGATAAAAACTCACATCCCTAAAGATGCCCATCCATCCATTATCTATACCCACTTATCCTACTGGGTCATGGGGGGTCCGGAGGCTACCCAGAAGCAATGGGCACGAGGCAGGGAACAACCCTGGACGGAGGGCCATACCGTCGCAGGGCACGCGCACACACACACACACTCCAATCAGCCTCAGCATGTCTTTGGACTGTGGGGGGAAACTGGAGTACCTGGAGGAAACCCCACGACGACACAGGGAGAACATGCAAACTCCACACGCATGGAACCCAGGCAGAGACTCAAACCCAGGTCCCAGAGGTGTGAGGTAACAGTGCTAACCACTGTTATACTGTGCCGCCCCTCCCGAAAGATGTCCTTTAGTTTAAAATTTCAAGCCTAGTTAGTTAATACACACAACACACATTTTTCATCAAATGCTTATATCTTTAGCAGAACATGCATTCTATACGTAATCTGTCCACACCATGTGACTTGAGCTAGTATCGGGAGGAAATTCATTGTGAAGTCTTAAAGCGCTTATGTAAGTCGCTCTGGCTAAGAGCGTCTGCCAAATGCTGTAAATGTAAATGTAAATGTAATGTGACACCACACCTATTAAACAAAGCACACCTTTGGCCATTCAAAAGGGGCACCTGAACAAAAGCCTGCTGGTGGTCTTACCTAAATAAATAAACAAACAAGCAAACAAATAAACAAACCTGCAATGGTATTATGAATTTAACTTGTATTTAACTCCCTTTTAAGTTACATGGTTAAACAGAAGGGACTGAGACTGGGAGATGGAGGAGCAGGGTTGCAGTATGATAGGGTCGTATCCACTCGTCTCTGGATTGTGTCTGTGTTCCTAACATTTCTATTATTTGGACCATTTGGCTGAATTGCACGATTGCACCTTTACACTGGACCATCTGAATCATCATCATCCAGTACTCTTGGACTACAACCCATTTAGTAAGAACATTCCAGATTGCCTCCTTTCCGAGTGAGACTATCATCACTGTCACTTCACACTTGTAAGGTTTTGAGTATTTTGAAGATTGCTGGCTGGATTTTGTGTTTATGGTGTCACAGTAACATTGTATATATATTTGTAGGTGTTTGAATCGCTATTAACCTACAGCACTGTGCAAATGTCTTGGGCAGTGAAAGGAAACGTTTGAAGCTATTTATCTGAATAGTAAGTGTATATTTTCTCAGGACAAAAAAAAACACAATTTAACTTAAAAACATATACCAATTAAGAGTAATACAACAAAAACTAACAGGAATTTCTTCTGTTTTTCCAAAACGTTTCTGATATTTTGTCGAATGGCTAATAGAACACCTCTTCATTTCTCAAACCTCTCCTTAGGGGCACCTCAGCCATTTAACTGTATATATTAAATTATACCACCAGCTTACTTAACTCATTTAATTAGCTTTACTAAGTCAGCGAGGTATTGATCAACCATATGAGGTGCATTGGCAGGTAGCTGCATATATTCAGGTGATTTTAAGAGAGGTTCTTAAATGGTTCAGCTAACACACTTTAACAGGCATGATAGCATAGTCACCACGTGTAGGACTGACTTCCCCGGCTACGGAACCTTTGCTTGTGACCCAACTTCTCCGTTGGATATCCCCTCTGGCTTTGTTCGCTCCCGGCTTTATAAATAAACCTGTCATCTCCCGCATTTCGGAGTCCATCTCCTCCCTGCTCTCTGCACGTCACACATTACTGTTTACTTGAATCATTCTATCACTAACAACATGAGTGAAAGGGCTGAAGCGTACCGGTCTGGGGGCTTCTCTCAAAAGTGCCACACCTGCAGCTGTCTGTGCTAGGGGCCTTGGGGACAGGATATAGGTGATCGAGTAGTATGTACCTGTCTGAAGCTGGAAAGGCTGAAGTCCAAGTGAGAGATCAGCAGTTGTCATTACAGCAGATGCTGGGGAAAAATGTGTAAGAACTCTGCAGATGCTCAGAAAGATGTCAGAGAATGAGAAATTACATTTTGGAAGCTTTTTGTGGATCGTATAAAGGCCTGTGAACAAACTTGGCAACGCAAGCTTTTAGACTCTTGGTTAGGTTGTACTGGGATGATTGCAAAGGCGGAAGGAGCAGAGCAGCTGTAGAATGCAAACACCCAGTGGCCCTGGGCAAAAGACCCCCCCCATTCTCTCTTCTCTTCTTCTCTTCTCTTTCCTGCGAAACCAGAATTTTTAGTTTAAAAGCAATCTAGATGACACGAATCCTTCACAAGATCCTGTAGTCTTTTAAAGTAACCAGGGTATTCCGCTCACTAGACCCCAGTCTGGATATTAGCAGATATCAGTCACCAAAGGAAATTAACTGTTGCCACTATTATTGCTGATGTTTGAACAGCACCCCTTTAGTTCAAGGAATGCCTCAGCGATCTTTCGACTGATGGAATCAACGTTGGTGGGGCTGAGGGCGCAGTGTTCTGCAGATATATTAGCCGCTGACACCTTCAAGGTCCATGGAGCAAGACTTACAAATGCCTAAGGAAGCCTTTCAAGGACAACATAAGACTAACATTTGCCTGAAACTGAAAGTATATTCCTGAAACTTTCCTCCAAGCCCCTGGGCCACATCGTGTTTGCTGAAGGGACAGTGGCTGACCCCGCCAAGACTTAAGCTGCTCAGGACTATCTTATCTCATGGCATGTGAAGAAAATTCATCAGTTTGTTGGGAAAAAGGCCTGGTATCACTAATTCATTCCACACCGTGCCAGTGTCACAGCTACCCCATCTGTCTGCACACTGACATGGGGTCTGGAGCAGTTTTAGCAGAAATGAAAAAATGAAAGAATGTGACTATGGCAAATACATAAGGAATGCTAACTGGCTTTTGCTCCTGGAGACTCACACACTGGACGCTCCATTCACAGTCAGTCGAGCTCATGCTAAGCCCTGGTGTTTTGTTTTGTCCCTTTACAGTGACTGTACCTCTTCATGCCATGACCTCGGCACCTCTGCCCATAGACCTCAGAGAGGCTCATACTTCCCACTTACAGGAATTTTTCATTGATGAAGTAAATAGGGGGATAGAGCAGGAATCTAAGAGGAATCCCTGGCATATCACTGGCATGTTTCTGCTAGGGCGCTTTTAAAGCCATGGCTCTCCAGTGCCAGTGTTTCCCAACCTGGTCCACCGGCTTCTTGCAATTTGTAGTAATAGTTTGTCTGTGTGTTGTATACTTTATACTTATTTAGCCTGCAATAATTACTGGAAAATACTGCAAATTAATCTAACTTGCATTCTGATTAATCTGCTGAATGGTGTATAAATAATGAATTCTTATTCCTGGTTGCTATAAGCACTCAACTGTATTTACAGCCCCTGTTAATTAACGAAAAACGCTTTTGTATATTGGCTTGCAAGAAGGTCAACTTTGTATCAGAAGGTAGTTCTGCTAAATCCAGGAAATCTTTGTACTTAGATTATGAATTGCAGATGACAACATTGTCAACAGTATAAACACTGAAAATGATGTTCGAATGGTACTGAACTGAAGCAATTGCTAAGTTCCAGAAGCTTCTAAAAGAGAATAGGCCCCAGCAGGGATAAATCAATGCAGATGTTAGCTGTCTAGCTCTTCCTTGAGTAGTTAGCGAACTTCACCGTTCAGATACTACTGAGACAAAAACAAAAGAGAGAACAGCCGTGTTCTTGTGGAGAGGATAATGGGAAGTGTAATCACACAGCGTTCCAGCTGGGAAGTCTTAGCAATACAAGCTCAGCCTGCAACCAATAAATATGCCATAACTGCATCTGAAAACGGCTTTAAAAGGCAAGCAACTGTTTTTGTATTTTTTTTTTGTGTGTTTCATTTAAGTCATAACTTCTTTATTCCTTGGGGAGGTGTGTGGGTCAGTGGGTTGGCCTCTGCTCCTGTGATGGGGAAGCTGCTGGTCACATGTCTGTGGGCCCTTGAGCAAGGCCCTTAACTCCCAGCTCCAGGGGCACCGCATGCTGGTAGACCCTTAGCAGTGACCCCCCGCCCCCCAAGCTTGCTCTCATCTATTTGTATGTATATATGTCTCACGGAGAGCAACACAGAGTAGGCCTAAAGCAAATTCCCCACAGGAATTAATATAGTATTACTGTCTCGTTCCATTACAGCACAGTTCTGATGAAGCATGTGTTACCCAGCCTTCTATTACAATGAGCTAAGCGACCTATCAGAAAGTAACACTGTGTCATGTGACCATGAGCATTACCCACAATGGACTGGCGGGATGGAGAACATTCCATGATATAATTACATCAAATTAAGATATACTGTATATGTTTAGCAAACTGCAGTCAGCATTTGTTCAGTTCTTTCCTGCCTTACTGTAACTACCAGTAGGTCTCTTAATTAAATTAAATTAAATTAATTAAATCTTAGTAACATAATGGAGGGCTTCTAATTGAGAGTGATGCATTTAGAACATAAGAACATAAGAACTATACAAACGAGAGGAGGCCATTCGGCCCATCAAGCTCGCTTGGGAAGAACTTAATAACTAAGAGTTGTTAAGAGTTTGTGTAATTCAGCTTCCTATATCAAAGCGCTGAACACAGCAGAAACAATGGCATAGAATATTGTAATCAGGTATGGTCAACTAACAGCACCAATATAAAATATTTGGCAGTCACCAATCTGCGTGCCCCATAGTTCAGTCTGAACTCCCCAGGGCCACAATGTTTATGCGGTATCACATGCTGTCAGTGATGCAGCTGACTGACAGGCCCAGCGTCCAATAGTATCTCTGTAAACCGTCACATTGAGGCATGGAACCTTCAGCAACAGCACAATCAACTAATACAGACTAAAACATGAGCATGAGCAAACTCACAACCACGGACAAACTCAAAACTACAAACAAACTCACTCGTGATGCACTGGGGTCGTGCAGATAGGTATATTCTCTTCAGAATACACAGACACTGCCCCACGGAATGCGGTTATATATAATGAAGAGATTAGAATTACAGGCCTATGAAGCGTAGAGACTGCATGACCTGTGCCTGAAAGGCTGCCTTCAGATCAAAATATAGCCTTTAAAGGGGAAACCCATCACACAGAGTCTGTGTTCTCACAAACAGTCCATTTAATATTACATTGTGCATTAAGTAGTTAAGGGGAACTCTCTCCTGTTTAAATATGGACATCAAGAGTTACATTTCTGAGAATAAAGCATTTCACACAAGGCAGGAGAGATGTTGAGCTGTGAAACTCCCCAGTGTTATGTAGATCGTAGACAATGGTTTGACAGCAGACAAGCAAAGCCATCCAGCACAACCTGCTACAGGCAAACATGTAATGAAACACTCGCCAGGCAGGTGTTAGAACACATAGACCATGACTAACATCGTCCACTTACATATTTATCGGCTCGCTTCGGCACAGCACCAGCCAGGCGTCAGGACAGTGAGGTCACATGGCCACTTAATGGTATGACAACAGAAGCCAGCAACCCTGTAGATGAAATCTGCGATCTGAGAGCCCCGTGCCAGGAGGGCATTCCGCGTATGCAGGTGGGTATGGAACGTGGTCAGAACGCTTCTCAAGGCGAGAACTCAAATGCAGAATCTCATGGGAAAACCTCAAGCTGCACTGAACAACCCCCGGCGGACACTGTTGGCACGGATCAACCCAGTAACTAAATATCTACACTGAGGTCTCGTGCTTCACCAAGAACCTCTCTGCAGACAGACAGACAGACAGACAGACAGACGGAGAGACGGACGCGCGCACAGAGAAGGAAGCCGGGTACGAGCGGAGGGGCTGTGAACGACAGAGCAGGAAGCGAGCGCACCACAGAGCTGAGCCGCACACGTCCGCGGCCCTTGCGCCTTCTGCAGCCAAAGAGCATGCAAACACAGGCCGGCTTGCACAGATGCAGACAGGCAACCACAGGTAGACAAATACGCATGTCTGCTCCCGTATAGATCATTATGGGAGGGGCATAACTGTGTGAACTCTGCACCAGTAAAACCAGGCAACAAAAAACTAAATAGAAAATAAAAAGTTTTTTCACAATTTAAAAAAATGCTTTTTTCTGTTGTTTTCTGTTTCTTTTCAAGCCTTTCGTGGTTTTCTATCATTTATTTGGGAAAATTTCCAAAGTAGGTTAGAAAAAAGGGCACACACTGTCACACAAACACACACACATGCACGAACGCATCAACCACCACTGCTCAATGCCGTCCCAGTGTCATAGCACTTAACACCGCCGTCTAACACAACATCCCCGCGGCAAGGCTTTCCCGACGGTCCTAAAGAACAATTATGCCCTATTTACATATGACTCCCACACTCAAAATTCGTGCGCACGCACACACACACACACACACACACACGCAGGCGCGGGGTTGCTGTGCTCACCACTATCTAGAAGGAGAGCCGTCCCCAATCTTTGAATAATCTGCTCTTTGTTGACTCGCCACTCTCAGCATGCACGTTTGGTCTTTCGTGCCACTTTGATACTTGTCTCGCTTTGAAAGATGAAACGGTGGCTCAGACGGGGGGGGGGGGGGGGGG
>JABFEB020000020.1:10854544-10867784 GCA_019775895.2 Stomatorhinus ivindoensis | reverse complement strand
TTTTTTTTGGTTTAATTTTTCCCCCCCCCCCCCCCTCCCAGAACGTGTTCACCATGCTTTGTTGTTGTGATCACACCAAGTTGCCCCCACGTGCAGCTGTCCCGCCCAAAGTGCTTGTCAACCAACAAGCATTTAAGTCCTTCCCTGTCGCCCAACCTCTCTGCCTGCCTCACACCGAGCTCACAAAGACAAGGAGCGAGTGAAGAAGAGCAGGAGCCTGTAAGCAGAAGGTTCTAAGTTCCAGTCCTGGGAAGAGGAAATGAAACTGAGATGTCTAGGTAGCTATTCATGACTATAAATGAGTAGGTTATGTAAGTTGTTCTGGAAAGAGCTGTCTGAGAAGTGCATAAATAACAAAGGACAGGAAACAAGAAAGAAAATGGAAGCTGACAGCATGCTTGGGCACGAGTGCTGCACGCTGCTTCTGACCTTAAAAGGCCTGTGAGCAGGGTTTGATGAGTGACTGCTAAACAAAGGCCAATCGCCCAGACAGAAGACAGCACTTCTTGCAATCAGATGTCACCATGCATGATTGTGGGTTAGCTAATGAGCCATCTAATACAAAGGCCAGAGGCTAGGAACCCCACGACAATGGTTTGTTGTTTTTCAGACTGAGCATTCCAGGGGGCTCGAATCGAGAGTCATTCCATCCGTATCCTTCCAGTGCACCACCAATGAAAACCTGTGTGAAGCCAGCTCCTTGATTAACTGCCACAAAGCTGACTGAGAAGATTGCCTTGTTACCAGCAGGCCTGGGTTTTGCACATCCATGATAATTTCTGCTGGAGCAGGATGCAGTTCACGTCGTGACATCAACTACAGCCAGACACACTCACCATGAATGACAGGAGTCAACTGCATCAGTGAAACTGCACTGTTTTTTTAAGTGCACCTAAATGAATTGTGTGCCAAAACACCCGTACACCTGCTTCGAGGCTGGTTTCCCATGGCTATGTATCTGGCACAAGGGAACACTGTAACTCACCTTAACTTTAGACAAATGACCCAGTGTCAGGCTAACTTTGGCAATTTGTTTATGAGGACTCCCATAACTGAATTTCACCTAATTTAACACTGACTGCACTCTGACTGACTGACTGACTGACTGACTGACCTCCCACTGACTGTACTTTGACTGACTCACTGAACTCCCATTGACTGCATTGTAATTGACTGACTTCCCATTGACTGCACTCTGATTGACTTACTGAACTCCCACTGACTGCACTTTGATTGACTAACTGACTGACTGATTTAATGAACTCCTATTGACTGCACTGTGACTGACTGACCTCCCATTGACTACAGTCCGATTGACATACTGAACTCCCACTGACTGTACTTTGACTGGCTGACTGACTTAATGAAATCCCATTGACTGCACTCTGACTGACTGACTGCACTCTGACTGACTGAACTCCCACTGACTGCACTCTGACTGACTGACTGAACTCCCACTCACTGCACTCTGACTGACTGACTGAACTCCCACTGACTGCACTCTGACTGATTGACTGACTGAGCTCCCACTGGCTGCACTCTGACTGATTGACAGACTGAGCTCCCACTGACTGCACTCTGACTGACTGAACTCCCACTGACTGCACTCTGATTGACTGACTGAACTCCCACTGACTGCACTCTGATTGACTGACTGAACTCCCACTGACTGCACTCTGATTGACTGGCTGAACTCCAATTTACTGCACTTTCACTAACTAACTGACTTAAGGAACTCCCATTGACTGCACTCTGATAGACTGACTATCATTGACTACACTCTGACTGACTGACTGACTAACCGTCTGACTTACTGAACTCCCACTGCCTGAACTCTGACTAACTGACTTCCCAGTTTACATCTCATTCAATTGAGTTCATCTTGGATAAATAACTATGACCTAAAATGGATTCCACAGGCCAGTTTTCAAAATGAAACTGGACTCCACCATATCCACTTTCACCACCCCCCAATCTTCCTGGACCACCTATTTTATTATTTAAAAGTGACTAAAATACGCAGGGGATCTCCAATCACCATGAAAACAATCACAATGAAAACTATTCTCAGTGATGCACACAAATAAACATATATGATCTGGGGCATAAATACTGCCATCTTCGTTATACATCTCACTAAATTCAGGAGGATGTTTTCAGATGTCTTTGCAAAACTTCACAAGCTTTCTCACGTTTATTTTAGCTGCCTTACATCCTTTGTGTAAAAATAGACAGAAGGGGGAGAGTGGTAGATGGACTTCCATGCCAACCAGAAGGCACAGATATGAGGCTCAGTGGGACGTCGGACAGACGGGTGCGGAGTGCCCCGAACCACGCCTTTATCCCCGGGAAGCGATGCGATAGGGAAGCGTTACACAACTCGCTTCTTAATCACATTCATCCCACAATCCATGGCAAATCCATCCATTTACGGAATGCAATCTACCTCATTGAGGGAAAAACTAGTATAGATGCCTTTTTCGTTGATTACGGGACCAACACTATACTTTACGGAAGACCACTGCACTTGCTTCACAACTGTGATGTTTGCATTTAAAGTACAAAATTTTGCTAACAGAGGATCTATGTTCTTTGTACAGTCCAGGGGGCACAACAGGCATCCGGATCATACCACTAAAGAAATCTCTCATCACACCAGTATACATATCGCAACAAAGCCGACGCTTATTCAAGTGTAACGCCAAGCAAGTATACAACACAGAGGCGTTACAATCGTGCTTACAACCTGCAGGGAGGTATGCTGATCACTCCCAGAGCCTCACTCGAGAAAAAGAAATCTACGAAGAAGCAATTACAGACATATACATAGAACTATATGTACAGAAATTACCAATAAGTTATTAGAGTAACCGGCAAATGGTACGTGGTGTGTTATATGTATTATCCGTTGAGAAATGTGAGAGATACAGCTGATGTTCTGAAAAGCACAAACTCTCCGTACACAACGTCTTGCTCTTTTCACAAACCCATGCAAATCATCGCACCCGCCCTTACCCAGTACAGTGGGCTGCAGTACTCGGGCTTAATCGTTTTTCCGGGAAAAGGTATTACAAACTGGACATATTTAGATGTAAGAAATAAACGCGCTGTCACAACAAATGGCATGAAAGAAGCGTCGGCAAATGTTTATCTGCGAAACATGGGCTGATGTCTTCGGTTAAAATGAACGCCTTCTCTTCTGACTTCTTACTAATTTCCATTTCAGAGTGATGCAAACGAGAGGGACGCAGGCGGCGGACTTACAATATCATCAATGGGGATCATATACAGGTGGGTCACTTGCTTAGGATTTCTGGATTTGCCCTGCCCCTGGAGCGTTCCGATCCGCGATGGAAGTCCACTGCCCAGCCGCCGATTTCACGTCGACGGACTGCATGAATTACTTTTCTAGCACCACCACACTTTGAACAGCTCCATTGACGTCAGCCTCCTTGAGCGACGACGCCACGCCCTACTCATTACCGTCATCGCCAATCCCAGCCCAGAAAAGTAACCAATCAACTGACTCCATCTACCCTCATAACAGGCACCCTGCTACAAACACACATACACCGACTGGCCACTCCTAGTAGCGATTGACCGAATGTCTGTCATGTAGATACAACTCCACCGAAACAGATGACACAGATTGCCCCTAAAATACAAATCGCTACCACAAATCTAATCATAATTTGTTCACATAAATGTAAAGTATTCAATTTCTTAAAGAAAAAATGTAAAAACTATTAATCTTTACATTACTCATACTCATGGGATTTGCCGGTATTCGCTAAGTTTTAATTAACTACACTTCCCAGAAAGACCAGGGTGTGCCACAACTCTGTTTCCATGGTTACTGCGAATGCCGTTTCTTTAAGGGATTCAAGGTAGGACACCGTAATACATCAAGTAAACATTATTAGGCGTTATTGGGGCGTGTAAAAATAATTTTATATATACACACACACACATACTGAAAGACATTAATTGGCAGGCATTTTACTTCCATATGTACTTAAATATATATAGCATATATTTCAGTACATACGGAAGTAAAATGCCTGCCAATGTCTTTCAGTCAGTGATCACTTGTAAGAAAAACGGTCTTGTTAGATGTCAGCTTAAACCACAGAAGGCAATATTATGTTTTACGCGGTTGTGGTTGCGAACATTCAGATCCGTTTGAAAGTTAAACAAATTATAGTCGTAATGTTAGCCATGAATTTAATTTAGAAATAAAACTTGAATTCTGACACTCAGATTTTTTTGGATTTTGGATGTACGGTACGTGATTCCCAGCTATATCGCGGTTCAGCCATCGCGCCTCTTTTTGTGAACTCATATTGAGCTTAAAATGTTTAAAATTGTACATATTCCATTATGTATACAGATAGAGAGAGAGGTATGTGTGTCACACACACATTACATATTATTATTATTATTATTATTATTATTATTATTATTATGTCATTCATATTCTTAGCCCGACATCATATATGTTTACAAAGTGTATTTTAATAAGTTTACATATGTGTTTAATGCGTGTGGGAGGGGTGTTTTAAGGCTTACACTATAAAGAAAAAATGCAAATTTATGTAGTATTTCTATATCGCGGATTTTCACCTTCCGCTGATGGGTATGGGACGTAAGTTCCGCGATAGGCGGGGGAATCACTGTACCGCATATAGAACACATTTCCATTTTCACATTTTATATAACACGTGTTTTTAAAGGTTATCTTTACAATAAAACCAATACAGTGAAAGCCACTCTTGGTGTATCAGCTTGTCACTACTAAGCAGTGTATTTTAATATGTCAACAGAGATTGCTTTCAGGGCCTGCCATCACTTAATAGTATTTATATATACCGATTTTTCCCAAATATTTCAAATAGTAAGTCTTTGTGATATATTGCCTAAGGTCTGTCGAAATAGCACTTGTGTGTGTGCCCAGTCTGCTGCCACCATTTTCACTGTTAAGGTATCTGGGAGGAGTAGAAGACAGTGTGGTCTGCATGCTGTGAGCTAAAAACCAAGCAGGCACAGCTGGGAAAATTTCACAGCTCAGCCAATCAGAGTCAACTTCCATGAGGTATGTAAGAGGAGCAAAGCCATGGAGCTGATCGCTGATCGCACAGGTGTGCACCTTCCTGTTCCACTTCCCAAACCAGCTAGGCAGACAGCTGGCTTACACCAGGCCCTCTTGCTCTCTCTGAAGCTCCTCCATCGCTGAGCATTCTCCCCACACACCAGGTGTGAAGTTTTCCACAAGAGCCCAAGGATGAATTATGGAGAACATTTTGGTCATATTAAGATGAGGTAGTGAACGCTATTTTGAAACACCTGGATCTTTAAAAAAGAAAGAAAAAAAAGAAAACTTTTAAAATACAGGTTTTATATATGTTTGCATGTGTGTGTGTGTGCGTGTGTGTGTGTGTGTGTGTGTGTGTGTGTGTACTTTAGAAAAACTGTAGATACAACTGTGACAGGAGTGGCTGGCCAGTTAGGCAGCCTAACTTGATCCCACACACACCTCCCATAGTCTGTGGAGTCCAACCTGTCAGCCCCCCCTCAGAGCCCAGTTCTTATTACTGGGGCATCATTCTCTCAGCTTTGGGTGTGACTTTCTTGAACCCTTATTTCTTGCTGTGAATACAGCACTAGCCTCACTGGTCCCAGTATACACACATGGCATTATTCTGCAAATGAAATAATCCAGGAGTTGTGCTTGTGAAATAATGTGACGACATAATACATTCAGGTGGTAAATAGAGTGATGAGCATTCATGGGGAGTAACCCCACTCCACTATGCTTTCAACACAACATCATTTTGTCATTTGTTATTCATTTATAACTCCATACAGTTTCATATCTATCTCTAGAGACTCATGAAGGAACCTAATTATGGGGGTAATCAGAGTGCCTGCAATGTAACACTCCCTTACGGTGGACACTAGAAACTATGGCCTTGTGAGCAAGAAGATAAGAGTAACTACTATATAGCCACGTGTGACAGGATTTAAAATGAAAAACAGATGGAGTCTGAGTATGAGGATCCATACAACAATAAATAATTAGAAATGATCTAAAGCTAATGAAGTGAATTAATCAAAGGGGCAAAGCTATGCTCTCAGGATATTTCTGATAAACACTGCAGACGAGGCTTCTGCTCCTGTTTAATCTCTGTATCTCTTTCATTTCCTTTCATTTGTATGCTCTCTCCCTGTTTTTTGATTACTTGGCATGATTACATGAGGAACATTACTGCCAAGGATGTTTTTACATGTAATAAATCATTAATGTCACAGCAACCCGCTGCTTTTACTGCTGGTTGGCTCTGAGTTTGGTCTGTAATCCATTTTGTATATCCCCCAAGCACAAGGAGACCCACAGAGAGAAACAGCACCAAAAGAGTCAGCAAGATGCAGGCTGAGGCATTACGCTAAATAGAAAGATGGTGCTTGTTAATGTGTAGCATATAGCACTCCAGGTTTGCGGTGTGCTGTGTAGCGTGTATAGAAATGTATGTGTATGTTACACTAATGAGGAGATCATTAAAGAAACAAGAAATGTACACATAAGTCCAAACACACTACACTAATGAGATGAGGAGAAACAGGCAAGGAATTTGTCTCCAGTTTTTTTCTCTTGCTCTCAATATACTTCGACAAAAACACGTATAGCATATCTGCCTTAGAATGACAAATCTGTGACCATAGAGAATGAATATGGAAGCTTATAAGCTTCCATAAATGAATAGCAAGGAGGTAAGTCAGTGTTTAAAGCCCTAGTTAGTGACTAAAACCTGCTGTTGTGTTTATCTGAGGTTTCAGCTTCGTCGTGTGACGCAGGGCTCGTCTGCTTCTGGTTTATGAGGAATCCTGCTTTTTGTGTTGGTACAGTAGGTGCATGTCCACCCGGCTCGATTCCCATTCCTTCTGCTCTTCTGTATATCGCCGGATAATTCTGCCAACCCATTCTTATGACTGTGCTGCTGCTGGAACCACGATGACTTAGAATGGAAAATGTTTGGACGAATCTTTAGTAAATCGCTCTTGGTTTGATGCTTGATGCCCTTTTAAAGGAGCAATAATTCCCAGATATGCAATAACTTTCTGGTGTATAATTAAGATACACTTTGGTAGATTGTGGAATGTGGATTAATTTACTGACTAGATCTGTCAGATTATATTGCTTAGACCTTTTGAATGTTTACTTCTAGTTTATCATTTAAAGCAGCTCAGAATATAACTGGAAGGGTAAGACTGTAACTGGCTAGTGAACAAGCTCTTCTACGTACAATATGAATTAGACTTATGTGTCATGTGGAATGAGGTCAGGGTCTGGTGCATGCTGCCTACTGCCAGTCCCCTAACAATGACAGATAGTTTCTAATTTCTTATGCTGTGGGGTCGGAAGTCAATTTATATACCAGAGCTGCTCAGTTTTTAGCCTATGATGATTGACTAGCATGGTTCACTTTGTTTTTGAAGGCTGTTTATTAAAGGTTTGAAATGAGAAGAAGCTGACGTGTTGAGGTGCTCACAAAGGTACAATGTTCATTTCCTGCATGGTCCAACAGCCTGGTCCTTCTCTGGATCTGGTATGTCTCCACACCCCACAGTGAGGATCCCAAGGAGATAAGGCTCCTCCTGGTATTAATATAGTAGCAGTTTTCATGCTCCACCCGCCCGTCCTCCTAACTTGTCTGTCCCCCTGTGGAATTATGACAGCGCAGCTGCCATGGCCGGGAATATAGGTCATATTTTATCTAGATCTTGCCCACTGCTGGGCGTCACCCAGCTTGCAGCTCCCACTTCTCAGTGATTAGCTTTCTGGGTAATGCCGAACTCCCGCCCAGGTGCAGCCTCCACATGATTGACACCTTCCATTGACGAGCAGTAATGGAGACCAGAGCGCAGTGACGGCCCTGTTTCATGTACCTCAGTCTGATGTGGGTCTCCAGGCTGTCCACAACAATGTGGCTTGCACCATCAAACTCCTGCATAAGCACACAGGTACTCCCCGAACCGTACACATGCACCTACCCAGGGCATCGCTCCTCCTAAACATCACCATAAACAGCACTCTGCTGCC
Organism: Stomatorhinus ivindoensis; assembly: GCA_019775895.2. Taxonomy (NCBI): domain Eukaryota; kingdom Metazoa; phylum Chordata; class Actinopteri; order Osteoglossiformes; family Mormyridae; genus Stomatorhinus; species Stomatorhinus ivindoensis. Next base: position 10,859,686 of record JABFEB020000020.1, on the reverse strand, counting down.
ATGGTCAAGTACACCTTAGCCAGACGGAACCTGAGCAGCCCCGATTCCTCTCATGGGAACATAGGCCCTTTTCAGACAGCCGCTTTTGTGCCTCGCCACACACATATAGATGTAGTGGAGCTATACTAAAATAATAATAATTAATACTTTATTGATCCCGGTGGGGAAATTATCTTTACACCTCCCTCAACTTGCTAATTGTAAGCAAGCTGTCTGGCACCCATGGCAGCGTCCAGGGAGCTGGGGGTTAAGGGCCTTGCTCAAGGACCCGCAGACGTGCTGAGGCTGGTTTTGAACCGCCGACCTTCTGCTTGCAAGCACACAGGCTTAGCCTACTGAACTTAGCCCACAGGCTTAGTCTACTGAAAAATGACAAAAGCACATTCAAACCAGTAGGTAGCCCATATGATCTGCCACGGGGGATTAGTACACAAGTTTGCTGGGCTATCAGAGACCTAACAGGCTGCAATAGGATATTTGGGAGCTCTCAGGAGTTTGCTGGGCTATCAGAGACCTAATAGGCTGTAATGGGGTGTTACGGAGCTAATAGGAGTTTAGGGGGTATTAGTTAACTAGTGGTAGTGGCGTGTTCGTGATTTCATACTTATGGACGCATACAATGTATCTCCTTGCCGAGAGCACAAATAATGAGATTAAAGCTCTTTGCTGATGTTCCTAAAGAGCACCACGCCATTTGCCAGTTGTTTTCGCTCGTGCTGCTACTGTATATCCATACTTCTATTGCCCCACACTGCCACTGGGGCAGAGTCGCTCATTGTAGCAACTGCAATACATGAATATAAGATACAGTGAGTAAAGTTATGACTGTTTTATGTACAAGCAGGACGGGGAGGCTGAAGCTGTTTGTGTGAGGTGGTTGCAGGCTACAGAAGGTCCTTCTTCTCCCATGTAGTGCCCCTTCAGCCCTGTCCTACTCACCATGTGTGCCCAGTCTGGTGAAGGACCGTGGCCTACTTTGAGCAGCCCTTCAAATTAGAAAGCGAGGCTCTTTCCTTGGAGGTGCAGTCACACTGGGACCCTGTTTCCTGTAATAACAGACTGTCTGTCTGTCTCCCTCCCCTCTCCATCTTTTCCTCCACAGACCTCCCTACTCCAGCCACAAATTTCCTCACCCAGCTCATAACCTGCGCAGATCTACATCATTTTGGCTTCCAGAAACTTACAAGTATTTTTATCCACGGTTTATTATTGTTTCCAATCTGCTAACACTGCTAAGGGAAAAAGATGCTAAAGATGATAGATTCACACAGAAGCTCCTGTAACAATCTGCATATTTATTTCTTAACCGTGTTGTGTAGCTTTTTACACAGTAACACAAACAAGGTGTCTTTATGTATTTACAGTCTCATGTTTAATACTTCAATGTGTCTTTGTACCTACAAAGTCTTTTCCATAGTAACACTGCCTGTTTTATGCAGTCAGTGTGTTGTGTTTTTGTGCAATATCACCAACGTGTAATTTTCTGTTTCGTTTGCAGGGTTTTTATACAGTGCCACCACAGTATTTGTCATTCTGCTGTGTTTGTTGTCTTTTTATACAGTAACACCACTATATCTGTCAATTTCTTTTGTTTCCTGTGTTTTCATATGGCAGCAGTACTATATCTATCATTCTGTTTCATTTTCTGTGTTTTCTTGCATTGACACTAATCTGTCGTTCTCTTTCGTTTGCTGTGTTTTGATACAGTAGCTTGACTATACCAGTCATTCTGTTTCATTTCCTGTGTTTTCATACAGTAACACCTCTGTATCTATCATTCTGTCTCATTTGCTGTGTTTGCATACACTAACACCACTATGTATGTCATTATATTTCATTTGCTCTGCTTTTATACAGTGGCACCACTGTATCTGCCGTGTTATGTTTGCTGCAGGCAATGACACATCTGTATCTTTTATTCTGTGCTACATTTGCTGTGCTTTTTTAAGCCACATTCCAAGCAGTTTTCATGATTCCATGGATTGCCTCTCCTCTCACCCAGAATGGTATTTTGTGTCCATGTATTTGTTTTTTTTTATATAGAAAAGCACCTTCGTAATCCAAAGAGAGAGAGAGAGACAGGAATTAAAACTGTCAGGCAGAGTGAATCCTTGAAAGGCTGTGAGAGATCTGGGCCATCGGGCCGGCATGTATGTTCAGCATCCAGTGTTAGGTCGGGCACAAGCCTGTACAATTTTTTTATTTTTAATCTTCAAAACGAAGCAGGCCCTGTCATTAAGGTCTCCCTGGGAGGGCTGACCCTGCCCTCAGTGCCCAGTGCCTCCCTTCTGGTGTTATTTAGGGAGTGGGGTGATGCAGCACAGCTGTGTAATTACAGTGGAATGAGAGAGCAGTTCTCGGAAGGGGCCCTCCCATCCACAGGAGGCGTGCATGTGGCAGGAGGTGCACCATACACCCAGGGGAAGTGATTGTCTGGGGGGCTCAGCATGCAAGGAAGCTATTATTATTATTATTATTATTATTGTTGTTGTTGTTGTTGTATGCAAATTCTTTCTTATATTTTACTGCGCATGCACAAACTCAAAGGTAAAGAGAAGTTTCTCCTCAGGAACTTCAGCCCTTAAAGGTTACATTTACAGCTATTGAGCTATGTATTACACATTTCTAATAACTGCTTGAATGATGAACGATTGCCTTAATGAAGAAAATGACTCTTCTCCGCTCCCTGCAGGACTACTGGTGTGAGGGTGCTGCAGCTCTTACTCCTGGCCACCGGGGGGCGATACTGGGCTATGGCGCCACCTGCAAAATCATGTAGGTGTGTTAGGTGCCATGAGGAATTTAAAGCTCTGCCTATGAGTACGCACAAAAGAAGCTCAAATGCGCTCGGGCAAAAACCAGGTTTCATTAAAGAAAACTTGAAAGACAAAAATGCTCATAGTTATTTATTTTTCATGTAGTTTATGTATTTGCCATGGAGACTTTAATTTGCATTTTTTAAAATATTTTCTATCACCTCTTCACATCAATTGAAAATGTTGGTAACTGTTACTAATTGAGTGTGAGTTAGGCATCAAACATGTGCATGCATGGACAGACATATATAGTCTGTATTCATGAGAATGTGATACAGCATAATGGCGTTCCCGCTAATGATTCTGTACGTGGAAGGATTAGAAGAGAACGAGTTTTCAGAAGTCATCGTTGTCTTTTATTTTTTATTTGTTTACTGTTTGCACATGTGTAGTGTCAGTTTTGCAGTTTATATGTACCTGTATGTTTGTTTACTCTACCAACTTCAGTGCTGTATGCACAAGAATTTCCCCTGGGATCAATAAAGTTATCTTATTTTGCCCATGATGATGATTGGCTTATAAACTGAGATAGACCTCAAAGAGCTGTTCTGTTACGATTATGTGCTGATGTGCGTTTCATGTGAGAGCGAACTGCCTCTCGAGTCTGGGCTATACTTGCGTGTATATAGGTTCTGACCACGGTTGGCCTTCTGGCCAACCTTTCCTACAATACCAACCTTCAGATGCTCCATGCCTTCTGTGCTGGATGGCACTCTTTCCATAAGCTGTTGGTGAATAGGCAAACATAAATACTACATTTCCAGTTTGTCTAATGTAATCGGAATAATCTACTACACTCAGACTGTGATAGGAGCACCTAGGGCTAATTAAACTGTTTTTGTCAATCTATTAATGTGCAAGTCATCCGTGATGCCAGCATGGCATTAACAAATATAGTAGCTCAATGGTCCAGATTCACTTATAATCCACTCATTTTAAGTCTCACGTACCACATCAGTATCTCCCAAATGCTCTGGCAGAGCACCACGTAACAGGGCACCCCTTAATATAGATGCCACACACGCGTCAAAGTTTGAGGGCGAAGATTTGGGTTTGCATGCAGCGCTTACATTCACACAGGCCGTGTGTGCAGTGAATGGTTTCTTTATGTCTTTCTTTTTTTATGTTGGATATAGTGCTTTCTGTAGAGCTGACAGAATTTACTGCAGCAGCAATCTTTTGCCACTCAGCAAACTTTTTATTCGTTATACCTGTGCTCAGGCCCTCAAACTGAACATTTTTCATGCCTCTACTTCTCACTGTTCAAATCTCCTCTTTGTGGATTTCTTTTTAGTTATTGTCGCTATGGTCAGACTTTGCAACTAGAAGGCCATAGTTTTGTATTACATGAGAGGGCAGTCTGTTTGCATTGACAATGTATGATTATTTGTGGGAGGTAAGAGGGCAGGATCTCATTCACATTCATGTACACACATCTACAAGATAGTTACAATTTATCAAAGGGAGATTGCTTACGTATGAATGTGTGTACACCACACAAACTGGAGGGTTATATATTTTTTTTGCATGCACCATTTTCTATTTCAATGCCTACACTTTCGTGATACGGTATACACAAAGTTTTATAAATTTGTTTGATATATTTCAATCAGGGCATACACAAACAGTTATGTTGGTTTGTGTGTTTTTTACGGGGGATGAAGCCAGAGACAGCAATGCAAATTAATCTAATGTCATGCAGAGTCAGGGTCTGTTTCTGTGAGATAAGGGACTGTAACGGTACACCTTGGGCTTGGAATCGACAGCGTGTCCATATCGCTCTCTGTCCACAGCTGAAGGACCAGTCACTGTGTGCTCTGTATAAGGCATCCCTGGCCTGTGCAAACCATGAAGCCGCCCAGATCTACATACAGTGCAGTCTCACCGGTGCCGCGCTGCTGGATGACAGATTCAGGTGTGAAGCGCTCCTTGCCCCATGCACAAACCTCTTCCCACACACAATATCCAGCGATATCCCCTTACCTCATCAGTTCATCCGTATGGTTTGAAGAGACCCACACAGTAATGCAGTCAGCTTCTGTCATCAGTCAGCCTGTGTTAGAAGCATGCTCAAAGATATTAAATATTCACATGGAGCTTAATGGTATGGAGTAGTAGGAAAAGCGTGTGTTATTGATCATACAGAGGAATGTGGTCAGTGATGGTCACCTGCATGACATGGGTGTGGTGGGGGTGCTGACTGTGCTGTCGGTCTACAGCAGAGGTGGATATTTCAGGTCCAGAAAGTGAAAATCCAAACCAGGATTTTGTTCCAACCAACCAGCTGAGTATCTGTGACCGTGACTCTTTATACTCAACTGGTTGG
>JABFEB020000020.1:10842245-10854444 GCA_019775895.2 Stomatorhinus ivindoensis | reverse complement strand
TATACTCAACTGGTTGGTTGAAACAAAATCCTGGTTTGGATTTTTACTTTCTGGACCTGAAATCTCCACCTCTGGTCTACAGGGGGGTGAGGGACTAAAACCAGGGACTCTCCTGAAGCTACCTGCCTGCTGCAGCACAGCTCGGACACTCCAGCATACCAGCATAATCCCTCAGCCTCCACTCCCCGACCTCCACGCTTCTCCCTCCACCCCTCAGCATCAACTCCTCAACCTCCACTCCTCTGTCTCCACCCATCTGCTGCTTTCTCTCCCTCGTCGGTTGCAGAGTCAGGAGTCGAACCCCAGGCTGCTCTTTGGATCTTACTGAATACAGCATGATTTTGCACAAGTGGATGCTGATTATGGTGCTGTGTGATTTAGCCGCTTTACCAGCTTATAACTGGACGCCCCACCTTCCAGGGGCTCTGGTCACCACGCCTCCCGCCTCAGAATGATTGCTGCCTGCTCGCATCCCATTTGCTACCCTCTGTGTTAGGATGATGACCCTACTGGGCTGCTAGCAGCAGGCCGTTCGCATGAAATGACTGGTGCAGGAGGTGAAATCCCTTAGAGAACAGATGAGTACATAGTGCCTGCATCACATACCCTCAACTACATACCTTTTCAAGAGTGTTAATCACTGTGTATCTGTGCATGATTATAAATGGTTTCAGCTAGAGACAAACTAGGCAGAGGTGACTGACAAGCCAAAAAATGAAAAAGACATACAAATATGTGGCAGGTGTTTGATCTCTGTGCTCTGTAAACAAACAACAATTAAATGCTGGAAATGTTGAATCAACTTAAAATATATTAATATATTTGAAGTAATCGATCACACTAAATATTTGAAGTTACATCGATGTAAACAATTTATTCTACCCTGTAAAAAATAGATTGAACCATGAATGTAGAATAAGAAAGGGATCTTTAAATGAACAAACATTTTCAGCTATTGGAATTAGAAGAAGCATACCGAACAGAGTGCCCTACTCAGAATGTGCAAGTGGTTGTAGTTTTGCTGAGCTGCAGTCACTATGTTGTTAACTCGAGTTGTTAGCCATGGCTGTTGGGGATACCATACATTAAATACAAGTAAAACACAGAAGAAAACAGTAGCATATCATAATTGACAAAATATGACATGTGCTGTTTATTGTAAACGCTTGGAACTGTAGTTGAAATGAAAGGAGTTGGGGGACAAAAATGTGCCAATAATTTGTTGTAAAATAAATTAAAATAATGCTTTCAAGTAATTGTGCATCTCCAAAAGCCCTGTTGCTAAATCTGTAGTAGATAGCATTATTTCAGGAGCTGCAGCCAACATTAAATGACAGGGCAGAGAGTGTGCTGTCAGCAGACTGGCCAAGGTGCAGTTTACGCTGCATTCTCTAATGTATGTACATCTGCCCCCTAGTCTTCAGTCTGCATCCTACCTTTTCACTGGAATTGACATTGGAGCAGAAATCCCAACACCCACATCTCTATGGAACCCACAGAATGTGTGAGAGCTGCAGTAGACTGATATCCCATTCAGGGTGTCCCCTGAGATAATCCACACTCTCACTGTGACCCTGTTCTGGGTTAGTGGGATGGATGGATGGATGGATGGTAGGAGCAGAAGCATGTTAACTGGAATCTGACGAGAAGGCTCAGTGTGGACGAGTACACCCTCTGCTGGTTAACATCCAGAAAGCATGTGTCGTATGCAATTATGGGAGGTTGTTTCTGAGTCTCCATTAGCAGGTCTGAGCACGTTTTTCCAGTCTGCCTATGAAAGTTTCACCATTCTCCAGATAACCAGGACAGGGTTCTTGCAGGTTTCAGTAAGTAAAATTTAAGACCTGTTTAATACCTTTTAAGACCACTATGAGTAAAATTTAAGACCAACACGATGCATTACTAGAAACATTCAAATAATACCAGAAATTCTCATATTTTGTCATTCATATCCTTAGCCAAACATCCACATATCATATGTGTTTACAAAATGTGTTTCAATAGGCTTACATGTGTTTAAAGCATGTGGGGTGGGTATTTAAGGCTCAAACTACAAAAGTTTATTTATATGGTCTTTCTATATCGCGAATTTTCACCTATCGCTGATGATCACTATGTATACCCCGTATTTATGTGTGTGTAAATAAAGAGAAAAATGGGGGGGGGAAATAGTACTAGAGGTGGGCGATAAATCGATTTTATCGATTAATTCGAATTAACAGTTTAGGACGATGTGTTTTTATGAAAATCGAGTACTTATTTTACACGCGAGCGCCAAAAGCGGAACTAATGCGACGCACCGTTCTTCATGGGTACATTGGAGCGGCGCACCCAAACACTTCAGCGGATTCACAAACAACATGGCAATGGTTCGGTTTTGTGCTGTCGGACACAGACCAAACAAGTCCCGAAATCCCAGTGTGATCAGCTGTTTCCGGTTGTTGCCATTAGTCCTCTGTGTTTAGTCCGCGTTTCTGTTTGTTTTCCCAGTCTGGTCATTGTAGTGTCACTGTGTCTTTTTCTTGCTTGCCCTTTTTATTAAACATGGGAGGAGCGGTCGAGCGGGCATGACATGACAGATTTTCCAAGCAATTTTTATTCAATTAAGTTTTTTTCATTTCTATTTTGCTTTCTTGTCTTGGTTTAACTGTTTTAAATCTTGTTTTTTATAAAGCACGTTAACCCCTGTGTATGATAATATAAACATGTCTCATAAGGAGACCGAGAAACGTTCTCAATACCACACGAACAACTAAAAACTATATGCTGGAAACTAAGACATTCACAAGGTAATTCCATGAAAAGCTCTGTAAAAGTATAAATGTGTATTTTACGGTAAAATAAGCCAACAGGCTAGTAGTTGCCTTAACTGAAAAAATTCACTCCAGTCATCAGAGAAAAAAGTTACTAACGTACAACATAAAAACATTTACATTGCAATAATATATGGCATGGAATAAATAAACTTGTAACTATATCATTCAGTAATACAAAGAATAAAACAACATACCGTTCACATTGGCCTCAAGAACTAAGTTAATTCCCTTGCACTTCTTGTTATAGTTAAGCGTGCACCCGACATCAGGGGCTGAGCGTGCAGTGGCTGAGAGTGCATGTTCTGCAGCCACACCCTTCTCAAACTGGATGGTTGCCTAGCTGCAGTGATCACGCAATGGGATTTGTAGTTTTATCACCACGCAGACACCGGTGCAGACCAAAAAACATAACGGACGGATTAGTTCTACAGCATTTCACTATTTTATGCGGACAACGCTTCTTGGGAATGAACGGAGATAAGAATTTTAAGACTTAGGTAAATTAAATTTAAGACCTAGGATGAAAATCTTGGAATTTTTAAGACATTTTAAGGCCTTAAATTTAACTTTCTGAATTTTAGACTTTTTAAGACCCTGCAGGAGAGCAGTGAGCTTAACGATGGTGTGAGCAAGAACTGGACAGAGGCATGTGCCACAAACACACCAACTCAGGAATGGGGAGCAATGGGAAGAGCGCCCCCCTGTGGAGCACATGCTTTCCAGCGGCTCAGGAATCCCTCCCCATCACAGACATAACTTCCGATGCCAAAAAAAGCCAAATAAACAGATGGATGGCAAATAATGCAGTTTTCTATCTTAAATATGAGCGAATCCGACACCTCTTCATTGCCGGTTAAACGTTTTAATGGGGGTTCAAAGGCTTTTATTGCATTCAACGGAAGTACTATCTAGCTCACTGTAGTGCTTTAGTTTCAGTTTATATTCATTCTGAATGTACTAATGTGCTTAAGAGTCTGATTTCTGCTTACGCTTCAGATGATACAAGTACATTGTAGAGCTGGCTATTCCACGAGCAGCCAGAGGAGGGCACTCCTGCACAGTGAAACAAGCAATCCACAGTGCATCGTTCAGATTTAATGTAAGACATACTGAAGTCTGGCTCTCCATTTCATGTACGTCATACATTTCAAAGTCACATGCAAACTCACTGTGTTATTTGAATGTGTGTGTACATATTGCCTGACACTTGTGTACCTGGGAACTTGGAATAAAAATGAATGTGAATTTTGGTTTGAATGTGAGTTTAGCAGTCCACCTGTCCTTCTGCGTACCATCCTGAAGATTACCACGCACCGTTTTGCCGCTGCAGAAATTCTATTATTAACGGGTTAGAAGATGGATGGATAGACTGTTACAGCAGGGCATCACAACAGAAGGGAGGGACCATCCAGCATACAGAGAACTGAACAGAACATGAAGGGGGAACCACAAAAAAGGACCAGAAGGGGTCAAAACAAAACAGGAACTAATTTATGAGTGACCACAAAGACGGGGAGATAACCACAGCTACTGACACACAGGAATCGCTGAATACTGCAACTCAGGCCAAAGTCACAATGACTGACTAAGGAACAGAACGAGGGCAGGCAATTAAATACTCACACACATCAAGGGCTAATTAGGGGCAGGTGTGAACTATTACAAACTAGGGGCAACAAAGAGTAGGTGAGGAGGTGAGGTCAGTTAACAGAGGATCAATACCAAGTGTCAATACAAGGTAAATGAAGGACAAATAAAGAAAAAAGCAGTCAAAAATACAAACAGTTGAGGCTGAGATCAGGTAAAGCCACCTGCTTAGTCCATTAAGCCAGGCAACAGGCAGGGGAACAGGAAAACACTAGCTGTTAACAACCTGGGAAATAGCAGGAGATTGGAAGACCAGCAACACCCAGTGGTTAAACTGGGAAATGACATATGGACCGGGGCATCACATGATCCAATCCAGACATACAGTAGACAGAGAGTGCAAATCCATGTTCAAACTGCTTACTCTCAGGCTCCAGGTGCCTCACAACTATCTCATGTAGCATCAGTCACAAGGCATGGACCACCCTGGATGGGATTTCAGCGCATCATATGCACGCAGTATTTGATATAAATGTATGTAGTTATTTGCAAGTGAGTTTTAGTTATTTTTCAGCACTGTGAAAAGAGAACTAGCTGAATTTAAGCTAGTGCAAGACTTGCAACAGTTGGGTACACAGAACAGAAAATGGCTGGATAAACCATTGAAATGGCTTCTGCTTTGTGTTATAAAGTGAGAAAGCCAAACTGGTTACTTCTGGGAATGACCCAAGGGATGCTCGCTGAAATGAGGCTTGATGAGGAATTACAGGGCACTTGTCTTTGCGAATGTTTGTGTTGTGATGATCTGTAAGGGTTCGTTAGGACATGTTTTCAGTGTGTCTAATTGTCCCCTTGGATGCAGGCCGGTACTGCTTTGAGCATTTTGTGGTGAGCCCATTAGAGGTTCTCCCCCATCTGCTAGAGGGAGGTGCAGGGCATGATTGGAGCTCCTGGATTTCAGAGGCCGAATGCTGCTGCTTAGTTATATTCTCAGTCACGGTCTGGATCTGAGACAGCTTCTGCACCGTCAGCAGGTCCTGGATGGGATTAATGTGACAAGCATCTCCCCACGACAGCACAGCGGTCCCATGATAAACATCCAAAAGTGCCAGTCTGGGACAGTAAAATATTTGCTAATTAATTCAAGCTGGCCAAGGACACCACTGCGATCGCTCAAAAAATAAATCAGCACCGTCCATCAGAGCAGGAGAATGCAACGGCCGGCCAGTCAGCAGCCCATCTGTTCCGCTTGTCTGAAACACCAGAAGACCCAGAGGTCGGTCTGCTCCATCGTGCCTGTGCCCGCAGCTCCCAGCGAGTGGCCATCAGCTTGGCCACGCCCTCAAACTCTTTCACGTATTCGTCGCAGACAGCAGCATTCTCATTACTCTGACAAGAGTCCTACTGCGTCACATCTCACACTCGCTGCACTTTGGTGCCCCCTGCATGCCCGTCTCAACACTTGCAAATTGAAACATTGTCTTTAGCGTCAGGGCTCCTTCTGCTGGAAAGCTTTAGGCTAGGCTGAGGAACATATGGCTGCTGGAGGCATGGAGAATAACCACGAGCGTCATTTAGGATGTGGAAGCCAAAATGGCACACAGTGTCACACTCATTGAAGGCTAGTAAATTAAACACCATATATGAATGTATAGAATCCGTGCTTTCAGTCCTGCAAGTCATAGTGTCAAGAAGAGACTTAAGCTGATAAGTGGTGGAAGTCAATATCACCACACAACAGTCAATATCGAAAAAGATGAACACCTACTGGGACGGTCTCAGATTCCACTGGGCTGTTTTCTGACTCTTGCTAAGGGGATACTGTAAATGAACACACTATGCTTGCAGTATGGAATCTATATTTTTATTTTATATTCTATAACACATGTTAAATATCAGAGTAAGAGTGCTTAAAATCTTTTTTTTTTCTTTTAATATTTTACACTTGAAGAAGTGTGACTTTTCTTACTGCTTGGTAAGACCTCTGTCCTTCATTAATGCTGGCAGAATTAAGAGTAGAAAAAGATGGCTACACCATTAGATCCATCTATTGATATTGTTTCATTATATTTTACAGTACAGAATGAAGTAATTCTTAAATATTCCCCAATATCGCACGAGGCCCTTGCCCCCCCCTTGTAACAGGGCCCTCACACTGCCTGTTTCCTGCCGTCTCCCTCGTGACTGTATCTGATACACCCTGCAGCATGGTTCCCTCATGAGGATGCTCTTGGAGGATGACTAAGGCGCCACCAGCTACAGGACCCCTGCTTCCATTGGGCCACTTTTCCACAGCATCATAGCTCCTGACTCTGTTGTGAGGTTAGCATGTAGGAGATTTTTTTTCTGCAATATTCCGTATTTTGTGTGAGTGCAAAAGACTTATCGTGAGGTCAGCGTATCATAAGGCTAATTTCTGTGACAGACAAAAGACGTTGCGAGAAATGTCTTTATTTTTGATTATGTTCAGTACATGTATAAGTAACGGCAAAGTTATATTCATGTTCACACCTTTTCAATTTATTATGTTAAAGCAGGTTACAGTGAGAACTACAATTTGTGGGCGGAGTGAAGCTCTGGGAGATGCCCACACAACAGGACAGTTAGAGAACACCACAACTTATTGCTCAATACAAAATAGTCTCTAAGTATAATAGTAACAATGATCAGTAACAATAAGAGTAATAATAACACCCCACAGAAACAGTTAAACCACTGGATAATACTATTTATAATATAAAAACAAAGGACCTCAAGGAGGGCAGCGAAGAAGACGTGGTATTTGTTAGAATTCTGCACTAGTTTACATTGTATCACCTTTCTTATTCAGCTTGTCTTAAACACAGCAGGTATCTGAAGCCAGAAGAGACCGTGGACAGTAGAGCCCAGGTCTAGGCAGGAGAGGGTTAGGGCACACTCGCAATGTGTTAAAGCTTCAATCGGGTCATGTGTGTGTAATGTGTTCTGTACAGTCAGCCAGCTAATCAGATTTGGGACTCAGCTCTCCAGAAGTCAGGCACACAGACCGTCTTTGCACCTGTCTGTAGCTCACACAAACTGTCTTGCAGCTGTCTATCACTCACACACCATCCTACAGCTGTCTCTTGCTCACACAGACCATCCTGCATCTGTGTTGCTCACCCAAACTCTCCTGCATCTGTCTGTCACTCACAGTCTGTTCTGCACCTCTCTGTCCCTCACACAAACCATTCTGCACTTGTCTGTCCCTCATATAGACTGTTCTGCATCTGTTTGTCACTCATATAGACCATCCTGCACTTGTCTGTCCCTCATATAGACTGTTCTGCATCTGTTTGTCACTCATATAGACCATCCTGCACTTGTCTGTTCCTCAAATAGACTGCCCGGCATCTGCATGTCCCTCACACAAACCATCCTGCACTTGTCTATCACTCATACAGACTGTCCTGCACCTGTCTGTTGCTCACAGACCATCCTGCACCTGTCTGTCCCTCACATAGACCATCCTGCACCTGTCTGTCCCTGACACAGACCATTCTGCATGTGTCTGTCCCTCACACAGACTGCCTTGCACCTGTCTGTCTCTCAAACAGACGGTCCTGGACAGAATATCCTCCACCTGGAACTCAGCAGTAGATACCTATGTGTTTACAGCACTGAGCTAATAGCCATTTTGCTTCAGCACTCGATAATTACTGCATTATTTACACTGATTTGTACACCCCCCCTCCCACAGCGTATATAGTTTTAAGAGCCACAGGCTATTCAGTTCTCCTGATGGATCACTTACAAGGACCAAAACATTAGCACATAAAACCTGGTTCCTGGTCTGACAGTGAAAACAAACAGCCCCCCTTCCCATCTGGCACCCAGCACCTCTGAAATAAACCAGCCGACTTTCAACAGCCAAGCAATTTCCTTAATTCCTCCTCAAGTACCTCTGGCCCTACTCACCCCCCGATTTCTGAATGAAGATCTAGACAACCTAAATCACTGGCGCTAACAGTTAACAGGTCCTTTTTTCCAACCAAAACAGCACCGGGGAGGCAGCAACGTTGACACCAAGGTGGGGAAACATTTTGCTGTTGAATTACACTCTTGGCAAAAGCAGTACACCAGAGCAGTGAAAATAGGCTAGCAGAGAGTCTGGGCTGAGCTCAGGTATTAGAGGGGCAGAGACACTGACACAGGACCACTGAGGATAAAGTCACGCCCCGAGCCACCATTACAGGGTGACAGGGAGCACTGGAGCAATCAGGGCTCTGTTAGAAGCATGGCTTATGGTCACAGAGGAGACCCAAACCTCTGCATTCAAGGGCTATTTAAACATGAGCGTAGCAGTCAGTTTCTCGTGAGCAGATGACAGTCACGGTCTCTCTGTGAAGTGTAGGTACCACTAAGACCACTTAGCGAGACACTCTCCCTTAGCGATCCTGGCAGCTGTGAACTGGTGCTGGGTTGCTAAGTGCTTACGTTAGCTAATAGCCCTTCTTTGGGTGAGATGTGTCTGTGAGTGGCGGGGCAGGCTTTCGAGTCCCACTAAAATGGCCTGGAAAGGAAGAACGCACCAGTTGACAGCTGATCAGGGCCCGACCTCCTACAGGGTGGGACAGAGGCCTCCAGACCTGCCCAGCAGCAAGTGCTAAATCTCACTAAACACCATGCTAACATAGAGTCACAGATTTCATAGCCTTACGTAGAGCTTCTTTAAGCAGTAGCATCAGGTTGGGGATGCGGCTGTCATACTGTTTATGATCACCTGTCTGGTGCGTAGAAGCTCACAGATGACTCAAGACTACTTTTAATAAAGACCTGTGATTGTATTTTAATCATTTATCGGGCACTCTAACAGGGTCAGAAGTGTGCAGTGGTTTGGGAGAGGCCTTGGAATAGCATGGCAGTGATAAGGATCTAATGGCATGACAAAACACCAAATAACCAAATCACAATCCTGTCACCTGCTAAGAGAGCCAAGTTTATCAGCAAAATGAGACTAAAGTCAGTGGGAATCTTGTTTGTGTTCGTGTGTCCAGCAGTTTTTATCATGACTCAATGTTGCATCTCCACAAACTCCTTAAAGAACAGACCCACACCTCCACGTCGGTCCCTGTAGTGTGACGTGAATGTGAGGGCTGATAAACGGACACATGGTGCTGACAGTCCTGAAGCCTCTTAAATGAATGAAATGATAATGTGTGAAATTTGTGACTCAGTCCAGCATGTCATGAAGAACAACAGGCTAAGATGGTCCCCAACCCAGCTCTCGGGGACCTTCAGTCTGTCATTTTGCTAGGGTGGCAGGGAGGGACGAAAAACATGGACCACCACAGGTCCCCAAGGACTGGGGTGGGAAAAGCTGTTCTGAGAGTGAAAGATGATGATAGTGAATCCTGTATGAAAGTGGCTTCCTGTGTTGCAGAAGTTAGCCTGTGATCAGGATATACTATATACACTGACACATTTGTGGTAAGAAAACCGCCACAATTTTCATACTAAATACAACTGTGAATATTTCTCTAAAGGTGTCTAAAATCACCGTAGCAGTAAAGATTTTATGCCTGTTTCTCCTCTAGTGTGGTAATGTGTATTTTTAATTCAGTGAAACATCGTCCAAAGTTCCCCGCCCTCACAGGAAGTGTAAATATGCCTCGATGTTGCAAGTTATGGCCACTGAGTTGTTTCCCTATAATGTGTCTTGTAATGATGTTTGTAATGGAAATGATGGTGTTCTTCTGCCGGACAATAGCAGACATGCATGCAGACACACTCCAGTTCTCCTGTAGTGCCCAGCCACCATTCAAGGGCCTGGCTTTGGTATGATCATCGTAGTAAGGCCCAGGTACTACAGGGGAAGGGGCTGTTGGACCGGCACTGACCCACAAGACTCCCTGCTGCCAGTGAGTTCTGCGTGCCTCCAAGGCCCGGTTTGGTTTGAGCGGGAAGGTGATTGTCTTTGTAGTGGAGACCCTGGCCTGCCCATCTGTGGCAACACACATCCCCGTGTCGACCCACTGGCACCAGGGAGCTCCTTGGGTCCAGTACCATGTAAGTTCTTCTGCAGGTGGAGATATGGAGGCGGGATGTTATGGATTCGTATGTCACAGAGACCGACTCCTTTCTCTGATCCGCGTGCCGTGCGTTTGTCCCATGTCCTACTCCGTGACATGACTGCGTCAACGATTTCCACTGCAATGGTCTGAGTTCAGCGTAATGCAGCAACTTGCTCCCCTCAAAACACGGGGGCGCTGATACAACGAAGGATGAAAACCTCTCTGATATTCATGCCTCAGTGACTAAATTTCCAACCAGGGTCACATGCTTCGAACGTGACTGTCTTGGTCAGTGACGCCGTGCTCCTCTTCCTGATACATTACGATACGTTACTGTGATGCCATGCTTCGTGAATGATGTGAGGCTTTCATAGGAAAGCACTGAAATACAGGGTCGCTGCCATCATGTAATGTTTCAAGGCCCGGGCACACACAGGTGTGCTGTGCCCACATCTCTGCACCTCCACCATTAATCCAGGATGTGAAATCTGTGCTACAGATTAGCTCAGTGGGCCTCTAACAGGCCTCCAGAGAACTCCAGAGGTCACTGCTACAGTATGGTCCTCGGGGAAGCCACCTGACTCTATCAGAAACTTTGACATCTTGTGTGTGTGTGTGTGTGTGTGTGTGTGTGTGTGCGTTTGTGAGAGAGAGAGAGAGAGAGAGAGAACCTTACACACTGCTGTGTAGTTTCAGATGAGCATCACCCCAGGATTTTCAGAAAGGTCCACATTTGTGCATTACCATTCTATCCCCCCACCCCCAACAGCAATAGAGAGGAAGTTAAAGGGACAAGAAGCAGGCATAGAGAGAGCATGAGGCGGCAGGGAATGCTGGATCTGCGTGTCGAGGGGACAACGGGCAAGATGGGAAAAACATGTCCTGACATTACAAACAGAAGTATTCATAGAGGGATACAGCAAGGAAGAGACAGGGAGGGGGGAAGGGAAGGAGGAAAGGAGTGTGTCGAGGAAAACAGAAGAGGCCGGCGGCCATCTCTAATGACACCCCCACCCCTGGTAAGGCCCCCCCCTGGGGCTCAGCAGGAGACCTCCATGGTGTGGTTGAGCTGACCCACGCCGTCACTGCTGTCCGAGTGGGTGCAGGGGCGGGACCGTGAGCCCTCCACGGAGCCAGCGCTGGTGAGGGAGGCCGTCCGCGAGCGTGCCAGGCGAGTCATGCTGGCCGAGGGCACTGGCAAGGGGCAGCGGAGACAAAGGTCAGACACTGGGACGCCACACTGTGGGGGGGGGGGGGTCAACGTAAACACACGTGACTCTGTTACTTCCCCGAAGGGAGAGCAGGCAGGAGAGCAGCATGCATGCTTAGTGCAGCAGCAGCTTATAAACGGACAGGAGAAAAATACAACAGGGAAAAAAAATCAAGTTCACAACTGCTTAGATGGCCACAGGTGGGTGACCCTGTGTCTGCATTTTCACGCATACTGCTGGTACGGGCGCCGCTCATAATTCAATATCCTGCATCCAAGTGTGAGAATAACAGGGCGGGGGCCGCCGGGGACATGGCATGGGGCGTTTTACTGCTTTCCCGGCGATGCGTGGAAATCTCTCCCATCTGGCTCTATGGAAGCCCAGCCCGTAGGACTCCCTCCACATGCAGACATTCATAAAACCGGCAGCGTTTTATGAAACATGGTGCGGCACAGTGCTGCGAAGCAGCCTCCCAGCGATTGGGTTTCTGGTCCATCCAGACACCATGCAATGCAGACCTGGAGGTGGGGGTGGGCGGGGGGAGGCAGCACAC
>JABFEB020000020.1:10786111-10803864 GCA_019775895.2 Stomatorhinus ivindoensis | reverse complement strand
TAAGTTTGATGTGTCACATGACCCTCTTCCTATTGAAAAAACAAAAGTTGGATTCAAAATGGCCGACTTCTAAATGGCCGCCATGGTCACCACCCGTCTTGAAAAGTTTCCCCCCTCACATATACTAATGTTCCACAAACAGGAAGTTAATATCACCAACCATTCCCATTTTATTAAGGTGTATCCATATAAACGGCCCACCCTGTACTTTTATAGTGTGTTAAAATTATGCCTGTCAAAGTTTGGCTATGATGTTGCACAAAGATCCAGGATGCACAGCTAAAATCAAAACTTGGGCATCTCACAGGGAAGCTGATGGAGGGTTACAGAAATAAGTAAGCGGTATAGATTCTTAGTTTTTCTTTTTAACCTAAACATTCACCTTCTGATTTGAAAGCAAAGTCATAGATTGAGGAAAAGTATCTGTTATTGGACACAGTGGGACATAGCGCTTATATATGTTACAGCTGCTTTATTCAATTCATGGAAGACTGACGTACAACTGAACATTTAGTCCACATCACAGAATATACCAAGATACATTTCATGAATGGCTGTTCTGCCTACAAATACTGAGATATACCTCACGCAGCCTTAGCAATAGGTACACATTTTAATTTCCATTGTTTTCAGTTAAACAGATAACTAGCAAACAGAGAGGGATGCCGTACAGAGATCATGTGAGATCATATGCAGCACTCACCTGCAGAACAGTCTGGGCAATCTCTGTGTTTTCTGGGCTGTCAAAGTGCAGCAGCTGGGAGCCCAGGCCGTAATAATAGGGCCCCATCTTGTGCAGGTCCACCACAGTGGGGTCAGCCCCAAACACGGTGCGCCAGCCCTGCCTGTACACCTTGGGCAGCTGTACAGACAGAGTGCGGCGCTTATGTTCGTACAGGCCTTTGGCGAGCCATAGGGGCATCTCCATCTTCACTCCCTACGACACACAGCCACACCAGCATCAGTCACACAAAACCAGCCCTCCTACAAATCATCATACAGAACTAGAAAACGGTGCAAATGAGGATCCAGGCTTTAAGGCTAAATCCTTACAGTAACTAGTGGTTGTCTTACACCCACTAATGTTATCCATCCATCTTCTAGCTGCTTATAGTTTACAGGGGAGCCTGGAGTCAAACCTAGGTACTTCAGGACACAGAAACACCCCAGACACAAAACCAGTCTTTTGAAGAGGACACACACATACATATTATGGTTAATTTCGAGATACCAATACAGCGAATTGCATGACATCGGGCTGCAGAAGCAAGGCAGCATAACAGATTGACCATGCAAATACACAGAGCAGGGACAAGATTTGAACCTAGACTGCAAAGCATGTTGCAGGACTTCCTGTCAAGCAACTACTTCGTAGGAGGACATTTTTTAGTCCTCTTATAGGTTACAGCGAACGCCCTACAGTAAAAAAAATATATTGTGCCTTACAAGGGCGTGTTTTCAGAAACACTTACAGCGGGTGTTCGTCAGGAATGATAACTGGCATTAGTATGAAATACTTCCGTAGAGCCAAATACTTATTAGCGTAACGCATTTTTTTTTTATTCTCTACGGTATTTGTCGTCTCGGTGGTATAGCAAATGTTACATTCTACACCGCCGTCATGGATACGATCTCCGCTAACTGCACCGTAGATCCACTGCCCAGGCCCAAATTACCGGTGACTTGGATAAATAATTGTATATGTATTAGGTATTACCTCGGGGATGTCCCGCGCATCGCTGGACTTCTCCAAAAAACCAAGCCGAGGAAAAGCGGTCTCGGTTGTGCAGGGCAGTTTCTCGTGAGAGAGCAAGATGTCGTCTAAAGACAAGAAGTTCTCTTCCATTCCCACTCCGGGTGGTACGGGCATATATGACTGCTTCTCCATTAAAACTCGGCAAGTTCCGGGCGGGTTAAACCGAGATGCTCAACAGCACCGACAACGTCCTCACAGCCTGAACTCAACAACAGAACAGACCTAGACTACACTCGCGCGAGCACAAACTGCACTTTAGCGCTCAAATTCGAACTGACGTCACTGTTTACGCTCTTTTCAGACAACATCAATCGAAAGCCGAGCTGCTGCCGATCGCCGTGAGGGGCTTATGAAGCTATTGATCAGTAGCTGTTACTAATAGTTTTACGAAACGAAAGCGTCGTACTTTCGATGGCTACCATGAACATTAATCTATCAAAAGAGTTCTTTCTATTTCAATCTGTACAACTGGTTTTCTGGACGCGAATTCCACTTCTTGAAAAGATTTAACTATCGAATCAATTACAGTCATTTACTTTACGGTGTCATAAATTGATATGTCCCAACGACATGAATGAAGTTTATTATTAACAAGTTTGCAGCCAAAATAATTATTTCAGGCGGCCTTTTATTCAACATGAGATTTATCAACAATAAATCAATAGGAAATTTTGTAAATGTTCATAACAAGCATCAGATTGTCGTCCCTAATATATAGTTCATTTCAATGAATTTTAAAAATAATATTTATATAGTGTCTTTTACAACACAGTTGCCCCAGGGTTCATTGCAATAAATTGTTGTTTATTACGTATTATTTGTGGATTGTTTATTATAAATTAATAACCATGTTAATATTTCACATATTTTAAGGTCAAGTTGTCCGCAAACATCCAAATATACTCGTGCATATTTATACAATGTTGTCAAGTTACTAGTAAGTTTGCTTAATTAACTACTAGGCGAATTTACTGAAGGTGGTTGCAGTAACCCGCTTGACCAATAGAGGTCTTCATCCATTTATCGTATCATATGGACCTGGAGCAGGTTCCAGGCAGCATATGGCACAAAGCTGGTGTACACCCTGGACGGAATGGCCCTCAATCGCTGGTCACATATATTATGGGGGATTTAGGGATTCCGGCTACTGTAACTGTACGCCTTTGTATTGCAGGACAGAACGGGGACAGACGAGCTTTTCACACAAGAGAGCGGAGGCGGTAGCCTGTTTTAGGCTGGTAGCATGATGCGGGAGTGCTACCCTTATTTCATCTGGATTGTTATCACGAGTTTCCTACAAACATATTCTGTCCTGCAGTAAGATCCCTTTAAGAATGCTGTACTTATAAAGTCTCATATGTAAAGCCACAATGTATTCATAATTCACTATCATGTATAAATAGCTAGTATTTTATTAAACCCTTGGTGTGCATGCCCTTTATAAACACGTACGCACACGCATGACGTAACATACATTTGTTAACATTTGACACAGTGACCATGGTTATTCGGGTGGAGATCCCCGAGGCAGACACTGACACAGACCTACGGTGCATGCATCTTCTGTCACGAATCTATAGTGATGCATTCACGGGAAAATTCAAGAACCCGATTGATTATATCATCTGATGTTACCAAACTTACACCGAGACGTGTGCACCGTCATGAGTCTCATAGGTTTTTGATCCCGCAGTCTATTTCATAAGGGCAATTCTACAGGGTCACATCTGCCTCGTTAAACACAGAGATGTCTTATTGATTTGCTACGGAGAGGCGATGCTGACCCGGAATGTGGCTCGTCAAGTGACCGTCTCTCTTTATAAACTTTTTTCTTCCTAGAGATACAGTATCGTGACCGTTTTCGCCGTCACTCCATCCCCATGCCGCTAATCCGCGTATGCGCACTGAGCGCCCCTATTGTCTTCCAGCAGCAGAGCTGAGAGGACGGCAGTCCGGCTACGGCAACGCGGGGAAGCGCCGCCATCTGAGCCGAAACTGCTGGCGCCCGGAGGGGACAGCGGACACCGACGACGTGCGACAGGCGACCGGACAGACACACTGCGTCGGCTGAGCAGACCGGCTGATAACGGAGCGGGAGATACTGCGGAGGAGCGCCGCCTGCCTGTGAACGACCATTCCGGCTGAGATTGGTACACACCGCCCTGCGGTTCGCCGCGGGAAAGGAGCGTGTTGCGTTTTCCCACTCCGTTAAAAACAGGATTAATTTTGTGATTCAATCGAACGCGATTATTCGCCATCTCTCAGGTTATACTGTGATCCGAGGGGAACTGGGACGTTCATCTCGCCCATGATCCGCTCGGGGAAATGCTCTGTTGCGCCTCTTAGACACAGCCGGTTCGGTCAGACTTGACAGCCCTTTTTTCAGCTCCCATTTGCCGGGTTTGCGGACCGCCGCACACAGGGGCGCATAGGGGGGCCGATTCTTCCCACGGCTCTCGGCGGACAGCGAGTCACCACTTCCGCGATGGGGGGCAAACAGAGCACGGCGGGGCGGCCCCGGGGAGCCTTTCCCGGCGTCTCGACGGATGACAGCGCGGTGCCACCTTCGGCTCACTTTGGGCACTACCGGCCTGGCGGCGCGATGGGACTGCGGAGTCGGTCGGTGAGTTCCGTGGCCGGTATGGGCATAGACCACAGCGCCACGGTGCCGTTTGGATTTTACGCCGCCCGAGGAGCCGCTGACACGGACAGAAGCGGAGGGGGTTCGGGCTCGGATGCTGCGCACGGAAACGGCTTCCAGGAGCCTGGAGGCGGACACCATACAGACGGCATGCTGTACTTGGGATCCCGGGGGTCGCTGGCAGACGCCTTGCCCTTGCACATTGCGCCGCGGTGGTTTAGCGCCCACAGCGGTAAGTGCAGCCCGTTATTAGCGCACACTGTGCTAGCCAACATTCCATTCATTGACGGATTGGTTAATGGGGTGCATCCATATGGACCTTTGAAAACGTAGAGCCATGGCTTTGTGTAGGTGCCCCATGCGGGCCACAGCGTCTTGTCTTTTGTGAATCCTGTCAATGCTGCATCTGCCTTGATGCGCTTCAGCCTTTGATTAGTGAGAAGCATGGGGGTCACGATCACCTCCTGTTTAACAGGATCTTGTGCTGCACATTCACATCATGTGGGGGACAGGAAATGTTCTAGGCAAAGGGGGGTTTCATATTTATCACTCAGTCCCTGCTCTTCCAGAATCAGGTGAAACGCTCGGCCTATAAAAGATGGAGTCTGCATGTAAAATGGCTGTCCGTCAGCATAGCCACAGGTGCCTCTCCTGTGAGAGCAGGAACAGGGGTCTGGAAGGAGCCCAGTCTGGGGGTGAAGCGGGAGACGAAAAGAGGAGGGGCCAAGGAAGACAGTTTTGCATGGAGAGGGGGAAAGAGAAACAAGGAGAAAGAGAAACCACACCCAGGAGGAGAGGAGAGAGCAGAGGCAGTGAGGGTGACCCTCTGGGCTGACTGCAGCCAAATGGGGCTGGGAGGCCCAAATGTTCCAGTCCTTGCTGTGGGGAGAGTTGGACCAGTGTTACCCTGGGTAACTGTTAGGAAACCCCAAAACGTGTGTAATCTGTTTCACCTCCTAGAACAGTACATGATACACAGACTTGTGTATGCAAAAACTTGCACATACAGAACCTGTGTGTAACCAAAATTATTCAGTGCTGTCATGTCTTTTTTGGAAGTATTATTTGTCATAAAATGCCAAATATAATAAGAATCATATTGTCTTATGACATTTTTGGAAGTTGAATGAAAAATACTTTGTACGTTTGATATTTAGATATAGAAAGTGTTTGGATATCTAATCCTTGATCAATCCTGCAACCAAATGAAGGGATTTAAACTAAACGTATAACGGGATTTAAACGTGGTCCTATTTGATCTCACTCCATCCTTCCTTCATGCACACACAAACACACACACATACATGCAGATATCTGTGCCTCCCCTTTCATGTCTGTGTGCAGAAGTCCTGGTCACCATGTGTATCAGATGACACAGCGGTTCAAGGAGTGAGTCTCAGGGCTTAGGGGTCCTGCGGTGTTAGATGTGGGCATGTCAGGCTGTTTCAGGCAGGCTTCTCTGGCAGTGATTTGTGGCTTTGTAAGCGCCTTCCTGCATGTAGCCTTCATTGCGTTTCGTAGGATTACAGAGTGCAGGTAGGTAACAAATAATGGGCTGGGGGTTGCTGCGTTCAGGCCCTTCATCTTCAGGAAGACACGTAGCACGCTCCTGAACATCCGTGTAGCTCCGTCTGTAGAGTGGCAAAGCCTGCAGGATTGAGGAATATGGGTCACCGCAGGACCAAGGAGTCTGCTCTCCTTCTCGCTCCTCTAGCTCTAATATCCAGTGTCTCTGTTTCTTATTGCCAACCTCACCCCCGCCCCATGCCTCCAGCAGGCTCAGGATCAACCTTACATGCACAAGTGACAAAATCACACTCCCCATGATTGTAGCTTTGGTAAACACACGGTGACTCCCATTCCGATGTCGTTAACAATCCCTAAACACAGACCATAATCACTCAGAAACACATGAAAATTGATAACAAAACAAGCACCTTTAGCTGACTTACTTGTCTGTATTTAAAAGAATATGAAGTGTTTGTTTTTTAGATGTACTTGTCTTGTGACAACTTTTGTCTGACAAGATAAAAGAATTTGTCCAGCCAAAACAGCTAAACTGATCCACACATATGCACACAAACACACACATACACAAACACATACGCACACATACACACACGTAAACAAACACACATATACCCACACACACATACGCACACAAACACACACATATGCACACACACATACACAAACACACGCACACATACACACATATATGCACACACACACACACACAGACTTACTGTGTGGACTCAACTGGACGAGCACACCTGAAAGCCTTGGGCTGTTTTACCTTGTAGAGAATCTTAGCTCAATGCTCAGTCTTCCCTATCATTATGGGGACTGACCCCCCCCAAATAATCCCACAAGGTTAGAAGCCTTACTACACACCTAGCATCCTCTGACACTCGCACACACCGCCCATTGCTACACACGCAGTACCTTCTGCCTCACATGCACATGCGTTTGTATGTGTGGATCATATATACAGTATATTACATTGTGGGGACCAAATGTCTCCACAATGTGATAAAAACCTGTTACTTTGACATTTTTTCAAGGGGAAATTCAATGTTATGAAAATCTGTGACTACGATTGGAAAACTAAAAATGTCTTGTAATTTGTTTGATTACATATGGTTATGGTTAGGGCTGGGCTGGAGTTAAGGTTGTCATAGTTGGGATTAGGGTTATGCCCATAGAAATGAACTGAGAGTCCCGACAAAGAGACGAGTATGTGGGCAGTATTCTCTGACAGGTATAACCCAAGTATAACTCTCAGTCTACCATAACCCTAATGTATCCTCACAGACGAGGGCTGAGCATGGCGTGGGGGTGGGGCCCTGGACTTTAGGGGACCACATTCAGTCGGTTTTGTCAGAATTGCTTGCCCAGCCCATTTGGCCCTTGGCTCTACCTGGTCCACTCTGCCAGTGCTGCCACCCCACACGCACCCAGCATGCCCCGGGATCCACCTTGCTAGCTCTTATCCTCTCAATGGGCACTGCCAACCTGAGTTTTTTCTTTCTGTGTGATAATATTGGCTAGTCGCTGAGATCTGTGTATGTATTCAAATGTAGCAAAGTCACCATGCCGGAAGGCAACAACAACCGCGTCTCACTCTTCCGCTCTCCCAGTCCTGTATTCATCTCTCACTGCCCCCACCCCATGCTCTTTCTCTCTCCCAGTCTCCTTGTTTCCATGGGAACCGCGTGTCCTTTCCCTTTAGTCGGAGTCCCTGCAGACTCAGAGCAGGACGTGTGACCATATATGGGCAACAGGTGTTCCACCTGATGGGGGAGACGATGGTGATTAATGCCTGTTTATGTAGGATTTTACCTTTGTGCGTGTATTTGGGGGAGTATCTCAGCAGCGTTTAATGCCGAGAAGCCCACCGGTGGCTTTCCCTCACCAGGGTCTTCGCTTGGCTGCCTTCCTGCTCCCAAAAGCACACGTCGATGTGAAGCCGACCTGCTGGAGTCTTTTTTTAGCCTGGGCATTTGCTGCAATCTCAGCGAGTGCTTTCAGGTTCTCACCCGTCACCCCACTGCCTAGCCCTGCAGGTCACCATAGCATTGAGGTCACATGGACACACAGTTGACACCGTTAGGGAAAAGCCAGTGTCCCCCGTCTGCAATAATTTGAAAATGTTACTTATTTGACATGTTTGGATATTACACATGTTTGTACACCTCAAACTGGTAATAAAATCTACCTGTTCATTCTGAAAGTGACTCACCCAGGTGTTAGTTGTCCATAGCAATAGCAAAATTTTGACCCTAACCCTAACCCTAACCCCCCCAAATATAATTTCAAAAATATTTGCTGTTTATAATGAAATGTAGCTGTATTGTAATTATTGACCTGGTGAGCTGCGGGCTACATCACAAAGTGAGATTTGTTGGTTAGCTAACTAACTTTAATTTTAGGTATCCCATTTTAAATGGACTTTATCTTTGCTCACTGACATTTAGCCCAGACCACCTTAAATCCAACAAGTTATTCTGCTGACCCAAAAATCCTGTGATATAGGCCCCTGATGCTTAGAAAGTGATGCTAGCAAAAATGAAGTTTTTGTCAGTTTTCAACAGCCATACCCTTTTCTGAAAGTCATACAGTCATTATAGAAATGCAAGTAAAATTAATGGAGTGACTTGATAAAAATACGAGTGAGCTATACATCTGTACGTTACTGCTTTAGATGACTGTTTTCCTGTACTGTACATGTGCAACCAAAAAACAATACTTAACCAGTTGAGCATAAAGAGTTACAGATATCGAGTACTGAACTGGTTGGTTGAAACAAATTCTTGGTCTGGAGTTTCCTTTCTGGACCTGAAACACCCACCTCTACGTCTCACACTGGCGCTCTCTAATGGACACCCTCACCTTGTCAACCCTACAATCAAGGAGCCTGCTTTGATGTATCCATACACACACACACACACATAGTTCACATGTCACATTCATTCCAGCTCCCTCTCCATTGCCTTCCAGCACACAGTAAGTTACATTTATGGAAATACACTTCGGAGATGACAGAGATGCTCACACAGCTAGATAGCTGGGCTAACTTGAGTGGAATGGAGGCTACATGTTGTATCCAATGTGAGGAGCTCTGAGAGGGAGCCAGTCAGACGGAGATGAGCACCCTTCCAGAGAACAGAAGCGTGAAAGGACTCTCTTCATATGCTTATCAGTTCCCCCTAAAGGACACCAGTGAAGAGCATTTCACACAGACTGAGGCCATTCAGAAAACTGCACTGACAGGGTGAAACCTCAAGGATGCAACTACTATTGTACCTTTGAGTGTTGAGCATTTCACTCTGCTGGCTGGATAACACTGTAATTGCTGTGCCATATGAGACACAGCCCAGAGTATGAGTCTTGCTATATGGTATTATACTCCCGGATGGGAAATACATATGGGTTTGGGACCAGTCCTTCACCACCGCAGTTACTTTCTTGTAAATACAATAACTCAAAAAGTATTTGATGGATCTTTGTTAAACTTTGCAGATACATTTTAACTAGTCTAGCATTATAATAAATACATAGGTTTATTTCCAAAGTTTAAATACTAATACAACTTTTTGTATTTAGTTTGGGATCCAGTACATTTTATGAGTTTATATATACCCCATTGTGTCTGTGGGCCAGCTAAATGGAGCTTCTGTGTGTGCAATCAGAAACAATTTAGCTAGCAGTAGCATTGATCTCAGAAGAATATCATCAGTCTTCAGGCCTGCAAGCTGTGTGTACAGCAGGGTTTTTATTCCTGGGAGGTGTCTGCCAGCTGATGGCCTGGCATCACAGTGGGCAGCACTGTGGTCTCACACTGCCATGCTTGTGGGTTCAGTTCTCGCCCCAGCTAACTGTGCATGTGGAATTTGCATGTTCACTCAGGTTCCTGCCCTTCGGTGTTGCCTGTTTGTGTGTGTGGATTAGGATTATATTACATTATGTGGACCAAATGATCATTTTCAGGTCCCCACAAAGATCAGTCAATGCAATCAAAAAAGCAAAAATGCCAAAAGTCTCATATTTTGTTTGGTTACATATGGTTAAGGTTAGGGCTGGGTAAGGGTTAAGGTCATTTTGTTGTGATTAGGGTGTGTGTGTGTGTGTGTGTGTGTGCGTGCCCTGTGATGCATCCCGTCCAAGGCGTCCCCTCCCTTGGGTTTCTCAGACAGGCTTCAGACTGTCAGTGACCCTGTGCTGGGTAAGTGATCATGGAGGAAGTGTAGGATTAATGTGAGGTTTAAAATCCACTAAGCTGCAGATGCACAGAGGAGCTGTGATGCAGGTCAGCAGAGCGTGCTGATGCTTTCTGTGTTTTGGATTGATTGAACATCTTCCCAGGAATTTAGGAAATCACAAGGTGGACGACATTCTGAAAACATGAACTCCCCCCCCCCAAACCCCACTACTGAGCTTTCATCCTCCCCAGCCTGGAGGGCTGCGACAGGATGGCTGGTTCCTTGCCAGGCTTGATGGGGGCTGTCATGAACCCCCACACACACCGAACACGCTCGGCATGCCCATGACTGGGCAGGACAGCGTGGCCGCCCCCCGCTCGCATGTTTAAAAACGCCCTACTGCTCCACATGGGCATCTGTCTGCATCAATAGTTCATTTCACACTCATCTCCTGCTGGTTTCAGTCTCCCTGGTGCTCACAGCAGACCAGGCCGGGGAGATGAATGACACGTGAATGTGCATGCTGCCGCTGTTCAGTTTAAGAGCTGTCTGAGTCTTATAAGTCCCACACGTCTGACAACGGCTTACACAGAATTTTCTGTACATTTACACTTTTATCGAATGTCAAATCCAATTTTTATCCAATTAAACTGTAGCATATTTTGTGGGAGAGTTTTGGGTTTAATTAAATCTACAGCAGTACAACAGCTGGGCCCAATCACAGACTGTTATGCATCGGGTCAGGAGGAGCCCCCGAAGAGCTGCCCCAGCAAAGTGGTTTCATCTCCCTGAACTGTAGAACCAGAGATCAACAAGGGATAATTTATTTTTAAGTGCTAATAATTAGTCTGTGTGCTCCTGTTATATATTATTGCCTTTTAATGAATTACATCTCACGGCCTCACAGTGTGACCCTGAAACAAGGTGCACAAACGTTGCTCCTTAAATCTTGGTTTAACACTAAGTTACATTTAGCCTGACTGGTAATTTATTTTGTAGACTACTCTATGCTTGCGTGTCACTAGTTTGTCTAACTGGTCAGCAGTTAGTGCAGAATAGTGAGGGGTGTGATGAATTGCAGGACCTTGCTCAGGTCTGATCTGAGGGGAGGCCATAGCCACGTGATGTGTGGTTAAAGCCCACTGGCTTCTCTGTGAGATGGTGGAGTGTCGGGGCTTCATAGCACGTCAAACACTCAATTTCAGTGAGGAGCAGAGCCCTGTTCGGCTGGTCTGTGGGCTACCTATGCGGCCTTTGACACCCTTCAAATGTGTGTGACTCTGCAGGGCTCACGATCAGAAGGTTGCTGGTTCAAATCCCATGGCTGGCAGAGTAATCATATCATGTTTGGGCCCTTAAGCAGGGCCCTAAACCCGTGTTTCTCATCGTGGTCTTCGGGAAACCCCAGTCAAACCATGTTTGGGCTCTCAGCTCCCAGAGGGAGCAAAAACGTGGACTGTCTGAGGGTCCCTTAGGGCTGTGCTCCCGGGCCTGACCCAGATCTCTGATCCTCGCTTGTATGTTACTTTAGATGAAACACCTGCTAAATAAGTAAATGTAAATCTTTGAGGTGTTTGCTGGAGTGCATGAGCTCAAGGTTCGGCCATCACAAGGCAGAATAGCCACACATCTGTGGCAGGACATGCATGAGGGTCTGGAAGTGTGAATTACCGGCTGGTAGCAGCGAGCTAATCGCGCACCTCACAGGTAAGCGGCTGAAGCCCCCAGCACTCGCTGTGTCGTGTAACAGTAAATGTTCCCATAGCAAAAGGCAAAGAAATCGGCATTATATCTCAAGGGGAAGTTTTAGAGGATGATGTCATTTCAGAGAGAGAGAGGTATTCAGTGGCGAGCGACCGTGGGTGGATGTGTACTTTGGAAAAGTGCCGTGTGCAGGTGTTGGAGAGAGCAGGCAGACTGCAAGGCTGAAATCGTGTTGGAGCCGTACCGTCATATATGCAGGGGGGGGGAGGCTGGCGGGCTCCTGAAGAGAGAGCACACCCACCGAGGACTCGACCTACATGACGGTGACACATCACCCTTCTTCACTATTTGTCTACTTCCAGTACGGCGGAGTCCCAACTGGTGCCGCGGCAACAGAAGTCTATTACGCGAAATTCCCAAGATCTTTTCAGCTCCATAGAAGGTTGATGGTTTGACGAGGCCAGTTTTTTGTCTCTCATCTCGTTTGTTCATCTGTAACGAGGACTGTCCTCTGTGCCTGGGACATGTGTCTCCTTTCATCTTGGAATGGAGCTGCCTTTCACCGATGCTGTGATATAGTCACATGTTCAGGTAGACCCCACTGTCCGCAGAGCCCCTTTCTGCAGCTGGCTGTAACCAATGATGTGTTTTATTATTATAAATGCTTCTGACTTTTGTCATTAATATTTTTTCAATTAAATAGCATTAAGTAGTAACTGGGATTTAATTGGTTGATTAGCTATGGTTGAGTAACTATGAACTATACACTGTAAAATATAATTCCTCAGAATAATTATCCATAACTATCCATAGCTGTAATACTCATTTAAATGCCACAACAAAAATATTCCAGGATCTAAGATGTTTCATTGGTCCACTGGCTCTTCCCATCATGTGACTTCAGCTGTTATTGTCATTGTCACCGTCATTATTTCATTATCATCAGGAGCTTCGTTTATGATAATAATTATGCAAAAGTAATATTACAGCTTGATATCTTCTATAGTAATAAAAGCTAAATACCTCACAAGGGAACAAGAGCAGAATGAATCCAGGGATTCCTAGGAAGTTCTGAGCTCATATCCAGAGTGTCATAGCAGCTCAGGCACCAGTCACGTGTCCAGCTTACAGACACTGTCTGACTGTCTGAAGCAGGTGTGAGTCTGTGTGTGGAGTGAAGCAGTGAGAGGTACACACCCCCCTCGCACGCAGCCCAGCACACTGACCCTGCGTGCGGACCGTTCCCACCAGCACCCAAAGAACCTCACATTGTGTTTCTGCCCCTCTCCTTCATTCCTTCTACCCCCCATTCTCTCTTACATTCTCACTCGTTCTCTCTCTCTCTCACCGCCTCCCTGCAGAACCACTGAAAATAGCAGCCAGTGGAAAAGTGGGTCAGCTACCACGAGGGAGGGGTACCGTTCAGCAGCAGCGCGTGGGCTGCCCGCCCCCCCCCTCCACAGATGTATATGCAACATTCCATAATAAATTAGTGTGAAAGCCTATACATTTAATGTGAGACTTTCCGCAAAATATGTATGTCTTTATACTGAATGTAACAGACCATAATGGGTACATGTGTGATATGCTGTAATCCGAATGTCTGACAGCCCATGATATTCCACTATTGGAAAGGCACACCTGGTCCCAGGAGCCTTTGTTTACAATGAGCTGTTGATGACATTGGCCGTACAGAAAGCTCACCGACGCCCCTCTGTCTCCATAAAAAGTCATTAGAGACTCACAGTAATTGCTCTGTCTCTCAGGCTAATGGCTGCGTTATGCACATCATAGCAACATTGTCACCATGGAAGCCCTTCAGCCGTGTAAGAAAGGGGGTCACACTGTTGCTAATGAGTGAGTGGGACTCTGCGGGCCGCAGCCTGACCTGCGGGGGGTGTCCAGGTCCAACTCCGCCGCCGATGGCGGGGCTGTTTGCCGAACGCTCTGCTGCTTGACTCTGCCGCTGCGTCATCGGGCTTCCTCTGTTCTCCAGCGTGTCTGTTCCAGCAGATGATGTCACCTCCATGCAGAGAGTTGTGGCTCTGTTTCGTTAGCTCCGAATATGTGATAAAGTGGAATCATGTCACAGCTGCTAAGAGGCCCTTCTTTAATCAGAGATCATCTCGAAGACACTGCAAGTTTGTAACAGTTACAAACATGTATCCGCAGTTGCACCACCAAGGCTGGGGGTTCGAATTCCACCTTCATTGCTGTATATGGAGTTTACCTGTTCCCCTGGTGTTTGTGTGGGTTTCCGGTTTCTTCACAAACTCCAGTAGCCTTCAGTTACAGCAGTTGGTGGATGGATGGTTAAACTTGCCGGAGTCCTAGTGTTTGCAGACCCATTGATTTAGTCATTGTTATCTGGCAGAAACAGATTGTTGAAGTTTGGCCATTATGGCCAAACTGCTGAAGGGGAGAAATCTCCGAATACTCTGAAAGATTGTTATTTCATTATGTGTGTCTCTCTACATGCTTTGTGTGATGTCATATGCACCGTATCACTAAGAAGTGGAAAATGGCAGCCTGCTGAGCTTCTTCTCCATCACCCAGGGCCAGAGTATAGCGGTGCCACCAAGGCTTAATGCCGATATGCTGCAGGCATCTTTCACTGGGCCACGACACCCCAAGGTTATCTGTCCAGAGCTGCTCATTCAGTCATTTATCATGCAGATTAAAAGCAGTAGTTCTCATACAGAGTGGATAGCAATCATCTGTCATATACTGGCTGGCCTGTTAGACCATCACCAGGGTACTTATTTGATATATCATTTATTTTTCTAAAAAAATACTTAAAACAAGCCAAGTCAATTCAATTTTATTGCGTAAGAGAACATATGGATGTGGAAATTAAATTTGAGTTTGTGACAAGAACATTATACGTCATTTGTTTTTAACTGCTGATAATCAAAAATGCTAGATTTGGTTTGAAGGGACACTCACCAACACAAGATTCAGATAGATGGGACACCCACTGACACTCCGGGATTCAGTTAGAAGGGACACCCACTGACACACTTAGGTTCAATAGAAGGGACACCCACTGACACACTTAGGTTCAATAGAAGGAACACCCACTGACACACCAAGATTCAGTTAGAACGGACACCCACTGATACACTTATGTTCAATAGAAGGGACACCCACTGACGCACCGAGATTCAGTTAGAAGCGACACCCACTGACACACCGAGATTCAGTTAGAAGGGACACCCAGTGACACACCGAGATTCAGTTAGAAGGGACACCCACTGATACACCGAGATTCACTTAGAAGGAACACTCAATGACACATCTAGATTTACTTAGTTGGACCTGAGCTTTCTTTTTAGATCTGATGAAGCAGGACTTAACCATTTTCTTTACATTTCATACTCAGCCCTCTTTCTCATTAGCTACCTCCTGAAGGTTGAACACAAGCATTTAAGTGGGATGATCTGAGTATGTTCTTTGAAGATAGCATATGACTTGTGCCTGAGCCCACTTCTGCATTTTTCCCAGTGCAGTTTGATATAATTTTGTCATGTCAGCTATGGCATTTTTACATGATGGCTGATAGTGTATAAATATACAATATTCATTTTCCATAACTGCTTATTCATGCAGGGTCAGGATAATCCTGGAGCTTATCCCAGTCCCAGGAAGCACAGGACAGAAGGCAGAGGAACGTCCTGGATGACAGGATGCCCATTAATAGTGATTCAGTATGAGACGGCCTGCCTTTCCTATCGCTTATCTTAGGAAATACAGCTGTTGTGGGACAGCTGCCTTTGAAGGTGCACGCTTTGGCTGTGCTTAAGATGTCTTTGTCCCCGGAGGCCACCTCAGCCATTGCTCTTCATCTGTTTCAGAAGCTCCTGAATGATTCACCATCGCCTCCTTGGGCTCCCTGTAGACAGAAGAATTCCTACATCTTAAATTCAATCGCTGCGGTATCCCTGGGAGTTTTTCCCCATGATCTAGCAGCTTTTCAAATTACTAATTTATTCAGGTTATAAGTAATATTCTACCCCATAATGATTAATTGAACAGTTTGGGCATTGGTGTTTGGTTCATTGCTGCTGCTATCTGTAGATTTATTACCAAATTTTACATCTAAAAGAAGTGATTGTATTACACCGTTAACCTTAATGTGGAAATATTTCTATTTTATTTTATTCTAAATATTATCATACATATTTTATTTTATTTAGTCACAATTAAATTTATGATTGAGTTGAGGGGTAATAATTTCTTGATGTGTATTTTTGATTGATATTCATCAGTATCATTCCAGTCTCCTGGTAATACACAGGTGTCTAAGATAGAGGCAAATTGGCTCTAAGACATTCTTCATTTGCTAATTTGTTTTTATGATCTATGTAGCTTTTATTCTCTGTTTGACTTTGCTTGGGGTATAGGAGACTGACATTTAGAGACAGATGTTTTCTCACAGTAATCCACATTTGTCACTGTAGTGAATGTACACTCACTGGCCACTTTATTAAGTACAGCTTACTAGCGCTGGTTAGGATTCCCTTTTGCCTTCTGAACTGCCTTAATTCTTCATGGCATAGATTCAACAAGGTGCTTGGAACATTCCTTAGAGACTTAGGTCCACGTTGACATGATTCCATCACGTAGTCGCTACAAATTTGTCAACCGTGCCTATGGTCCTACAAGGGTGGACATGGTCAGCAGTGATACTCAGGAAGGCTGTAGCATTTAGACAATCCGTAATGGGTATTAAGGGGCCCAAAGTGTGCAGAGAAAATATCCCCCACATCGTTACACCACCAGTAGCCTGAATTTTTGATGCAAGGTAGGATGGATCCATGATTTCATGTTGTTTACATCAAATTCTGACCATACTATCAGTCAGTAGTATTATTTCCAATCTTCCATTGCCCAATGTTGATGAGCTCATGCCGTCTTTAGGCTTATTTTCCTCTTCTTAGCTGACAGCAGTGGCACCCGGTTTGGTCTCTGCGGCTGTAGCCCATCCGCTTCATGGTTCGATGTGTTCTGTGTTCAAAGATTCTTTTCTGCATATCTTGGTTGTAATGAGTGGTTATTTGAGTCACAGTTGTGTTTCTATCAGCTTGAAACTTTTCTCTTTCAGCTCATTCTCTGTAAACCTTAGAGATGGTTGTGTGTGAAAACCCCAACAAATCAGTAGTTTTTGAAATACTCACTCCAGCCCATCTGGCACCAACAATAAAGTCACTTCCCCATTCTATTGGTTGATATGAACATTAACTGAAGCTCCTGACCTGTATCTGCATTTCTTACACATTGTACTGCTGACATATAAGATTAGATATTTACTTCACCGAGTGGTTGAACAGCTGTACCTAATAGAGTGGCCAGTGAGTATGTACAGTTTGAATAACCTGTTTTTCGTGCTACCCGTCCTTTCTTTGATCATTATGCTGCTTTGATACTGAACTGCAAACAGAGAGAACCTGATATCGATTGTTGGCCAATAGTCATTTACTATATTGTAAAAATGTACAAATCACAGGCTTACAGTCACAATAAGATTAAAACAGACATGAAAATACATTTAAAATGTATTACTTTCACTGGTAACAACAGTAAAATCACACAATGTGCTGGAAATAGAGCTGAATAGAGTTTTTGGTTAGGGGATAGTGTACAGTACTATCATGGACTGCATGTGTGGTTTAATGACCTCCTGGAATGGTGTACAGTAGGGCAGCCACTAACAACTATTTTTCTATCAATTAATCTATCAACTATTTTATTGATTGGTCTATTAATCTAAACAATTCATTTTCCTCCAGAAAATCAAATTGACCATTTTATTTGACTTCATTTTATTTTGACAACAAACTGCATGTTACTGTAGGACTTTACATAACAGACACCGGTGTTCTGACACCTTATCAGAATAGCGTACTGGTAGTGCAAATCTATTGCTACATTTATCTGTTTGTCATACATT
>JABFEB020000020.1:10746621-10757679 GCA_019775895.2 Stomatorhinus ivindoensis | reverse complement strand
CCTGTAACCAGAGGCCCCACCCCTTACTCTGACAGTCATGTCCTGTAACCAGAGGCCCCACCCCTTACTCTGACAGTATTTTCAGATATTTTCACTATATCGAAATTTATCATGATAATGTTTGCCAACAACAAACTCATACTTTGATAGAATTAGTTTAAAAATAGTGCATAATAACAGTTAATAATGCTATAAAAGAAGTGTCATGGCTATACCACAATACAAATATTCAAATTGATAGTGATATGAATGTTCACAATCATTCATATCATTCACAATACTTTATCGGTATATCGCCCAACCCTAGCTCCACCCCTTACCTTGACACTCATGATGTGTAACCAGAGTCTCCCCCCTTACATTAAATACTTATTATATATAAACAGATGTCTGTTACCTTGTTTAGGGTATGTAGCTGCTGAGCTGTTTCATTCTTCCCTGCCACTTCAGTGCTTATAAATCGCTGCCATGATTTACCAATACAGTACCTGTAGTGTGCTCCGCTAACCTAATTTAATAAAGCACACGCTGAATTTATAAAGATTACTGACTTATGGCCGTCACAATACGCATCTCAATAATAATTTAGGCGAACTAAAAAATTTATGCCACGGCTGTTTTTTTTTTAATGTGATTTGTTTGTTCATTTCATAAGCTTGGTTTGTTCTGAATTTTAAGATGTAAAATTTTTTGTATGAATAATTTGTCATAATACATCAGGTTAAACATTAATATCAATAAATATTGACCTGGTTTGGCCCTCGAAATTTTTTATTTTGGCCCTCTCTGTGGCCGACTATTGATCTACAACCAAAAGCCTCAGCGTTGGATATCTTTACACCAATGGCAGGATGGAACATTCACTCCACTAAACACATTTTTTAAATTATGCCATTTTCCTGACAGCGTTTTGGCTCAGTACTAATGCCTCCAGGGTTGGAGGTTCGAATCATGTCGGTGTGTGTGTGCGTGTGTGTGTGTGTGTGTGTGTGTGTGCGCACGCAGTTTCCATGTCCTTCCCATGTTGTGTGTGTTTCCTTCTGCCTGTAGGGAGTGTTTGCACACTCCTGTATTGATTCATGCAATTGGGATGGTATAACAAAGTAATATAAGTCCACACACACACATATTTATATGTTATAGTGGAGACCAAATGACACCCACAATGTAATAAAAATCTGTTTTTTCAGGTCCCCAGAAAAAAGTTTCATATTACATTTGGTTACTTATAGTCACGGTTCGGGCTGGGTGGGGTTAAGGTCGTCATGTTGTGAGTAGAGTTTTCGCCATAGAAATGAATGGAGAGTCCCCACAACCTGTGCATGCGTGTGTGCGTGTATGTGTATATAAAACACCTGCACAGTGGAAACACCCACATTTTTCAGTGTGCATTCCCATCTTGTTTGACTCTGACACAAGCCTTGCTCACCTCGACCTGGCCCTGTCACCTGACCCCCCCTCCACAAGGGTCAATGTACTGTACCTGCTTACACGCCACCAATCACTTTTCTTTCTCTTTGGTTGTCAGGCAATGGCTCTGTAGAGTCCCACCCACTGAATCAGCACCCCCCCAGACCCCACCCCCCAACATGGCTGCCTCTAAGAACGCCTGTGAGGGCAAACTGGCTGGTCTTTACGACCTGGAACGCACACTGGGCAAAGGGCACTTCGCCGTGGTCCGGCTGGCGCGGCACATATTCACTGGGCAACTGGTGGCGGTCAAGGTGATCGACAAGACTAAGCTGGATGCAGTGGCGATGGGGCACCTGCTGCAGGAGGTGCGGTGCATGAAGCTGGTGCGGCACCCCAATGTCGTGCGCCTCTATGAGGTCATCGACACACAGACTAAGCTCTACCTGATCCTGGAGCTGGGAGACGGCGGCGACATGTACGACTACATACTGCGGCACGAGCGCGGTGTCACAGAGGGCCAGGCCAAGCGGCACTTCGCCCAGATCGTGCGCGCCATCGCCTACTGCCACCGGCTGCACGTGGTGCACCGTGACCTCAAGCCCGAGAACGTGGTCTTCTTCCGGGAGCAGGGCGCAGTCAAGCTCACGGACTTCGGCTTCAGCAACCTCTTCCAGCCCGGCACCATGCTGATGACCAGCTGTGGCTCCCTGGCTTACTCTGCTCCCGAGATCCTGCTGGGGGAGGAGTACGACGCCCCGGCCGTGGGTACGCAGCACCGCCCCTGATTAACCACTGCCCCCATGTGCATCTATATGCCTGTATTTATATGTGTGTCTGTGTGTCTATCTTTATGCAGGCGTATCTGTCTTCTTCCTACTCTACCCCACTCCCCACCCCATCACAGTACTAGGGGAAGATGGTGGTGCAGGAGGTAGTGCTATTGTTCGGCAACCAGAGGGTTGCAGGTTTGAGCCCTGGTTCCTTGTGACCCCATTAGATTGTCCTTGAGCAAGACACTGAACCCCAAGTTGCTCCCGGTGTGCAGGTTGGCGCCTTGCACGGCAGCCTCTGGCACTGGTGTGTGGATGTGTGTGTGGATGGGTGAATGTGAGGCATGAATTGCAAAGTGCTTTGAGTATTTGTAGGAGTAGAAAAGCGCTATATAAATGCAGTCCATTTAAAAGCAACAGACTGCAGTGCATGATGAGGAAGGGATTTGCTTGCTGCCTATTATGTTAGCCTGACAGGCCTTAAACCTAAGAAAAGAGGCCTCAGACCTCAGAGGGTTAAACCTAAGCCTGTTTTGGTGTGGATGCCCTGACTTGTGATTCTCGACTGCCATGTTCTCTCTCTCCATCGCATATTTGATGTTATTCTTTCATTTTGTTTTTGTTAGACCAAATGCACTGACTATCAGAAAAATTCCTGGAGATTTGCCATATTCTGATCCAAATATGCCCCCAAGACTGAATTGGACTGCTTTAGAGAGGCGGCTATTACAGACAGAGGCTTCAGAACCAGACCGTAAAGTGGAGCTCAAAATTTGTTGAACATAGCTGATAGTTAACTGCCTCTTACTCATTAGAATTTAAAGATCAGTGATCATTGTTGACACAGCACAGCACAGAACAACAAAATGTGTCCTCTGCATTTAACCCACATGTAACATTGTGACATAGCAGGGGGCAGCTAATTCAGCGCCCGGGGAGCAGTGCTTGGGGGCGGCACCTTGCTCAGGGTACCTCAGTGATGCCTTGCTGGTCAGGGATTTGAACCAGCAGTTTTTCTATTACAAGTGTGCTTCCCTAACCATTAAGACACCACTCCCCGCAGACACAACTCCCCGCATAGTGAGGGACCAACCTCATTATCATAGAGAGTGAGATTACGGACTCAGTAGTACTATGAGAGTGATAGAGTGCGTTGTCTGTCACTCAGGGTAAGAGTGCAGCCTCATTGTTATAGAGAGAATATGCTTACTAATGCTGTAAAGAGTTTTCCCCCAGGCGCCTACACTTCACTCCAGGGTAACGCTTCACTCCAGGGTAACGCCCCCTGTCCCTTCAAGTCACTTTGAGACGCCTATTAGTCTTGAGGCAAGGGGCGGCTATTGGCTAATTCTCTAGATTAAGGTTGAGGTGGGAGGAAGATGAGTATGTAAGTCCTGCTTTGCAGAACCATTCCTTGTCTACAGAGCTCATGAACAAGCTAATTGTGCTCAGTGCTGTGTCTGGGACTGCCTGAAGCCCGGGTCGTATGGGTCAGCTTTGTCCGCCTGAAGCCCAGGACATGTGGGTCAGCTCTGACCGCCTGAAGCCCGGGTCGTATGGGTCAGCTTTGTCTGCCTGAAGCCCAGGACATGTGGGTCAGCTCTGACCACCTGAAGCCCGGGACGTATGGGTCAGCTCCGCGAGTCCGGCTCCATGTGTGGTTTTGAGGCTCGGCCTGGCGGCAGGGAGATTCCGGGCCTGGTGGCTCACGGGGCTGCTAGAGCCAGCGCCAGCAATCCTGCTAAACCGAACACCTGCTCCAAGTTCCGGGGTGACGAGCATTCTGCATGTGGTTCTGGACGGTATAGCTCAACTGTGTGCTGGACTACAGAACATTATACAAACTATACAGTGCAGGAGGACTTTATCTATAGAGTACAAGTTTTGTGGAGAGCTGGGCCTGTATCACAGCATAGAAAAGTGATACCAGTACTAGAATAAGCACCCACTAGCTCTTCCTAGATTGGTAACTATACGAAATTCTCCAGCTAAAATAAAATGCTTCTCTTATACTCTGAACATCTAAGTCCCTGTCCTGACACAGGTGTTTAACACACAAGGACTTCTGTACACCTCGTAATGAATCCAAAAGATCTTAGAGTAGCTCCAAAGTGTCTGTGCTGCACATGGCGTGACACGGGGTCAGTGGCGACCTGCCCACGTCACAGCAGCCCTGCAGAACGCCTCCTGACGCGAGCTGGGCACAGCCTTGCCAGGATTTGGCAAACTGGGCCGTCTCCAAATGCCACAGTCAAATGCTGGCTGCTGACCTCGATTCATTTAAGCCGCTCCAGAGGGCAGAGCAACTCTGAGGCTTTGTTTTATTTATTTCATCAGTGGTTTCATGTGATTCAACACCCACTTTTACACGTTGAGTAATCCAGGTATTGTATTGCCGTGTGATGTACAGTACCAGCCCCCCTTCTCCCCCCTTTTGTACCTCAAGCCTGGGGTGATCGGGACACTTCACACCATTAGCGGTGTATTTGCGAGCAGCTCTCAGGAAAATGCGAGCTGCAAAACGCGAGCTGCAAGCAGGATCATGTCTCACTACACAGTAATTGCGTGTTCAGCTGGGAGTAACTCCAGGGGAACTGCACCCACCCTCAGACAGCGATGGGTCATGCAGCTTGCAGATAGACACAGATATGTTGTGACTAAACAAACCCAGGTAAGACCAGAAGGACAGAAATAGAAAGACTACTGTCTTAGAGTATTTTGGTCTGCAGAACAACAGTGATGTCTCTGTATAGAGATCTATGGTCCACAGAGCAGCGATGATGTCTCTGTGCGGAGATCTGTGGTATGTAGAGCAACAGTGATGTCTGTGTATAGAGATCTATGGTCTGCAGTGCAGGTCTCAGTTTACAAATTTGTAGTCTGCAGGGAAGTAATATGTATTTTTCTGGTGCTTAGAGCAGCAGGTAAGTTTCTCTAAAAAATTTATCGAACGGCAAAAATGTCTCTGAGTTATTAATAGTGCGGAGTTTCACAGAATGAGGCACCCCCCAGAGAGGAGAATAGCTCCGGCTAAAAACCGCCTTGGGACTCAAAGACTCAAGACAGAGGCAAGTTTCTGCAGAGACCCACACTTTTACGGGTTCACTGCTGTGATAAGTGTTCCTGGGGTGATTCCCCACTGTGTTCAGGTATCAGGAGGGTGGTGCCCTGAACTATAACAGGGGGCACAGAGTTCAACACCCATCACATCTATTACTGCTTTTATCATTATTTTATTTTGGGCAATGTATGCGTCATTGCAAATATCCAAAGAGCTGCTTGGTATGAGTGATCCAGCTGTCAGGTAGCCTCTGAAAAGAGAACTGATTTGGTGAAGGCTAAATAGCCAGCGGAGACCTCAGTGGCTCTTGTGTAACAGCTCTGAGGATGAATGAATGACTTGGGCCCATCAGCTCCCGCCTTGATGTGGCCAAAGCTGCAGGAGGGGAGGAGGGAGATGTAGAGAGACCTACGTCTACATTGTACGATCTACGTCTACGTTGTACGATCTACGTCTACGTTGTACACTCCAGAACACAGTGTTTGTCTGACTGAGGGTCAGGATTTCATCTTCTCTGGAGAAAAACACCATCTGCTGTGATATTTCAGATTTCAGAGATGGCTATGGCATTGGGGGCAAAGTTAGAGCCTCCCACCTCATCCCCGCAAGTAATCTGTTAGGTCACCGTCAGTAGCACTCATATTCAGATGCTGTCCTTTAGTTACACTTGGGGTGGGTGGCTTATTTTCTGGACAGTGTGGCATAAAATGGCTTGCCATAGATGTCAACGTTACCCAATATCAGTCACGCTCAGAACAGCCGTGGTTGAGGCTCCCGAAGCCTTCTTAACACTACGTCATCCATCTTTCAACATGGATCATACGAACAGCGTAGCGTAGTTTGGTAAAGTCAACCACAGTCATTGTGAGCATGACTGATATTGGTCAACGTCGACATTGCGGGTGTAACGGTACATAAAAGTCACGCTTCGGTACGGAAGGTAAAAGGAACAAAACATAAATTGCTGCTTTTTTTCTTTATTAAACAATGGTTTACGGAACAAACATGATTGTCTTTCTTAAAAAGTCTCTGTCAGTATTGCTGCAACCTACTAATACAAAACTAATCCAGCCGAACATACAATAACTCTGGAGTGTAACTATCCATTTTCTATACCTGCTTATCCTACTGGGTCGTGGGGGGCCCGGAGCCTACTCGGAAGCAATGGGTACGAGGCAGGGAACAACCCTGGGCAGGGGGCTAGCCCATCGCAGGGCACACCCACACACCATTCACTCACACAGGCAATTTAGTAACTCCAATCAGCCTCAGCATGTTTTTGGACTGTGGGGGGGAAACTGGAGTTCTTGGAGGAAACCCCACGACGACACAGGGAGAACATGCAAACTCCACACACATGGAACCCAGGCGGAGACTTGAACCCAGGTCCCAGAGGTGTGAGGTAACAGTGCTAACTACTGCACCACCATACCGCCCCGGGAGTGTAACTAAATCTAAATAAATATTCTCTCAAGTAAAAAAAAAAACCCATTAAGGATAAGTTTAGAAAATGAACTGTGCCTGATCTGTAGTATATTCATATTAGCAGCTTCACATTAGGACGTACGTGCACATGCGTAAGGGCGTGGCTTCATCTGCCTCTCTCCCAATGTTTCTCGGGGGAAACACAAAGACACAAAGGTTCTGCTTGTGCTGCATTCAAATGTGTCCCGAACCAAAAGACATGTACCAAAAATTTTCTGTGCAAATACGTGTACCATTACACTCCTAGTTGACATGGCTGTCATTGGTTATTCTGAGCACAGCTATCATTGGATAACGGGAGCATGACTGTCATTGGTTAACATTGGATGTAGCCATAGCTGTTATTGGTCGGTGGTGAGCAGCACCGTCATTGATCAGTGTCAGCATGTTTCTCATTGGTCAGCTGGAGCAGGATATGTTTGGTTCAAAACAATACCATCCAGAGGGTAATAAGAATGATGCTGGTGCTATGCTGCTTCCAGACAATGCTGAGCCGATGTGAGCCAAATGCAGTGCGTACAGCTTTGCTGTTTATCTGTTTACACGGCTGTATGTTCCCTGAGGTGATTCCGTCTGAACGCCTGCCATCTCACAGGTGCTGTCACCCTGTACACAATACACCGTCAGCACAGCTGAGCGTGCGTCCATCAGATGAGGGCTGAACCAGCTGCTGTGTGTCCCACCTGAAGGAGGTGGAGTCAGTGCAGGGGCGACACCAGGGGTATAAGTGTGGGACCAAGTCAGCCCCGAATCCCCTCAACACGTACAGCACCACAGCATTGGTAGGGACACGCGATTCAGTGACCAGCTAGAGAAAAGCAGTGAGGAAACAGTGTGTGCGCGCGTGTGTGTGTGTGTGTGTGTGTGGAGACTGTACAGGACTAGCAAGGCAGAAGCAGTCTTTCTTTTCTCCTTCTACTCTTTTTCCCCCCTCTTTTTCTCCCAAGACAATTCCTCACTGTATTGGAAGATGGAACATCTTGTATCACAGAGCATAATTTGGTTGTGCTTTTCCCAGAATGCACCTCAGCCTACTCAGACCTTGCCTGATGGATCACATCAGAATGTTCTTCCCCCACCCCGTTGTCAAAGATGGATGCCGTTTGTAGCGTGTGCCCAAGCTCATTCATCACATGGATGTGAGAAAAGGTTCAAGTAACTCTACTCTCCTTAATTGTGACAGAATTTTGGGGGGGGGGGGGGGGCAGTGTGGTACCTGTGAGAGATTAACCCCCCTCCACGCACCCCCGGTTTCGCAGATGTGATCCACAGCACACCAGCAAGTGTGCAAAGACAGGAAAGTACAGGGTGCAGTATGGAGGCTGCTCTCCACCCTGCTCTCTGCTCCAGGATACAGGATGTTCTCAAACTCCCTCACCCGAATCCACGGAAACGAAGGGAGGAGCAGGAAAGTCGGCAGCTCGGGAATGTCTGGGACCAGAATGAGGCCACTCAGGGTCATGTGCAGTGTGGGGGTAAATGGCCATACCGCTTATCCAGCTCCCCATGTACTGACCCTGTGCTCCCCCCCCGCTCCCCAGTCCGCTGGTGCCCTTGCTTCACCCTGCACAGCTACCGGTGCTCATTAACCCCAGTTAGAGGACAACGCCAACTTGGTTGATTCCTTTGTTTGTTCAGTCGAGGAACCCAGAGTAAGAGACAGGAACCCGGTAGTAAAGCTCTGACGGCCTAGATAAAGGGACACATGCCATTAACAGTCTTAATATATGAAAGTACTCAGCTAAACCCAAAATTAGCAGGTAGCCTGGGCTTAGCAATTAACAACTTGTATGCTGCATAATAAGAGCTGTGCACTGCAGCCTCTCTGCGTCCCACTGGAAATACTTCCACTAGAACAGATAAATCATTCAGCTTTGGTGCCGAGTACTGTCTTATTTTGCTTTTGCAATATTTACTGAGTGCCGCCGTTCTTCGAGGGAAGTTTTCTAAGTATTCTTGTGTGGAGGTGCTCAGGGTTAATCTGCTGGGAGTGACGCCTTATTGCAGGCGTAGGAAGGCGCTGTCTGGTCCTGAGGGATCCTGCTGTAGAGTGGGGACAAGTGGGGATGTTTGTCACACAAACGGCGGTAATGAGAGTACAAGCACACAGCTTGCCAAGGCTGGACAATAGAATAGAGCCGTCAGATAACATTAAAGATAGCTTGCCTAGCATTTCCTGAGCTTACTTACGGAAATATTGTTTTTACCGCAGGAAGTATAGCTGGCTTAGGAGGTTTCGGGTATTAAAGGCTACAGGGGGACATGTGGAACACTGGTATTCTTGGATTGACAGCTCTAGGTTCCACTGGAGAAATCTCTGTCAAAAAAAAAGCACCAAGACTATCCAAGGGCACAGCCAATCACAGATTGCCATGTCAGAAAGCCTTCTTGTTAGTGGTTTCTAGAAAAACAAACCTTGCTATGTAGAACAGCATTACGTTTAACAGAGGCCTTTTTCCAAAGCAACTTACAACTGAGAAAGCAGAGACAGACAGTTCCTGGACCTATTGTGGGTTCTGGGCCCTGGCTCAATTGTTCAATGGTGAAGTCACTCTGCTAACAATGGGATTTGAATTGGCAGCCTTCTGATCACAAGCATAGTCTCCTAATCCTCCGATCCACACACCGCCCTGCCTCGTACGTCCTTACAGAATGTAAGAAGAACATTCAGGGATGGCGGGGTGGATTAGTTGATGCGTTTTGATGCAAACCTGTGTCTTCATAATGCTGTGTATACTCTGTACAGTGATGCCATCACGTGTGTTTCAGACGTCTGGTCCCTCGGAGTGATCCTGTACATGCTGGTTTGCGGACACCCCCCTTTCCAGGAGGCCAATGACAGCGAGACGCTCACCATGATCATGGACTGTCGCTACACTGTGCCCCCGCACGTCTCCGACGGCTGCAAGGAGTGAGTTAACTAAAGTTGATTAACTTTCTAGATGGAATGAGAACATTAAGGTAATTGGAATTTGAATATGTGCACCAGTGGAGTATGCCACACTCCTATCGGGTGCCCAGACAAATCAAAGGGTTTCTTGATGCAGCACATGATGGGCTGGTTGCGCTGATGTTCTCCAGGCTATGAGCATCCATCGCTGGTGC
Source organism: Stomatorhinus ivindoensis (assembly GCA_019775895.2). NCBI lineage: Eukaryota > Metazoa > Chordata > Actinopteri > Osteoglossiformes > Mormyridae > Stomatorhinus > Stomatorhinus ivindoensis. The sequence goes on along the minus strand of JABFEB020000020.1, from coordinate 10,747,845 downwards.
TGAAACAGCTGTGGCTTGGGAGGAGAGATCTTGTTTCTAAGAACCATAGCTATCTACAGCAATGCTTCTGGAACTGGTCCTCGGGGGCCCTCAGACAGACCACATCTTTACTCCCAAGCAAACATGTGGATTGTCTGGCAGGGAGCTGGGAGAGAGCAAGAAAAAAACCGTCTGGACGTCCCTGAGGACCAGGTTGAGAAACACTGACCATGGAGACCTGTTTCCCCCTTTGTGTGACCTGCCAACCCATAAATACATTGAATCTTGGACCCCAGTGGACCCCAAGGGGAAAAAAAAGTACCAAACGTACAAATGATTATAATAAGAAATAATCAGAAGTGAAGTTTTGTCAATTAAATAATTATCCCTACCTGGAAAATATTCGAGAAGGGTGATTGGCTGTTTGGCGAAAGTTTACACTTTTTGTAGCTTTTCAATTTCATTTTCCGGACCCATCTGCTCCTGACATTTCAGTTCAGCGACCTCAGGTGTCCAGTGTTTTTCAAAATTACTTTAAAAAATGTTTTTCATCCTAACATCAGGCAGGCTCTGTGTGGCCCGTCCCAGTGAAAGAGGCCTTTTGTTTCAGCTAGGGACCATTTCCAGGCATTTAATGCGGGTTCTGTTCGAAGCTCAGCTTCCTTTCTGCCGAAACGGGCAGCCGCGCTTGTGACTGTACTCCAAGGTCGGCGCCAAAGACGGCTGCGGTGTCACATGACAGTCACCGTGACAATGGCTCCTTCAAGGTGACAGGGTGCACACCGTCTAGGGCCAGCTCCCTTATCCGCCACAATTTTTATGTAGGTTATAGGGCACAGAAAATAGGTTGAGATTTTTAAAAATCACACACACACATACACACAACAAAAATGCAGATTACACCCAGTGTGCATGCTGCACATAATCCTTTCAGAGGATATTAGGGGAGAGAAATGCCTCTTTTTAAGGGATTACCACCCCATTTAGTGGGTATGGGTAGGCAGACAACGGAGGATGAGGGGTCCGGTGGCAGTAGTAAAGGGAAAATATAATGGGGATATAATGGACCGCAAAAAAGTAATTCCACTGATAGAGATAAATGATGGACTTCTGTGCTGTCAGGTTTATGTGGTGTTTTCTCCTCTTGACTGTACAGTCAGATCATTAATTGGTTGTACAGTCAGATCATTAGTTGGTTGTACAGTCAGATCATTAGTTGGTTGTACTACTAACCTTAAGCAAACA
>JABFEB020000020.1:10727196-10737625 GCA_019775895.2 Stomatorhinus ivindoensis | reverse complement strand
ATACCAGTTCACCCTCCCAACCCTCCACCTTCTCATACTGTAATACCAGTTCACCCTCCCAACCCTCCACCTTCTCAAACTGTAATACCTGTTCACCCTCCCAACCCTCCACCTTCTCATACTGTAATACCTGTTCACCCTCCCAACCCTCCACCTTCTCAAACCGTAATACCTGTTCACCCTCCCAATCCTCCACCTTCTCAAACTGTAATTTCTGTTCACCCTCCCAATCCTTCACCTTCTCATACTGAAATACCTGCTCACCCCCCATTCCTCCACCTTCACATACCAAAATACCTTCTCACCAACCTGCCTCCATCTCTAGAGCCCCTTACCTCCAACATGATGGCAAAGATAAGAGCACTATGGCTGCTGAAGCCGGTTTCCTGCATCAGCTGCTTCACCCCCGGGGAAAACAGCAACAGCCAGCAGTTGGACACGACAGAGACGAAACCCAGAACCTCAAAGGCATACTGGGAGGAAGAAGGGAGATTCACAGGCAGATGGGTACAAATGACATTCAGTTTTAACATTTCGTATCAAAGGGTATAACTAAATATATTGGGGATGGACTGATGATAGACGCAGGGTATGTTGCATGGTCATAAGAGAAGGGTGTGGATGGGTGACTGAGGTAATGTGATCAACAGCAGTTACCAGGAATAACTGGGAAGTACACAGTGCTAGCATTTGTATCCATTTGCCTACTGCTACGGGTGATGACCTAAGGCATGTGTACCGTCAGAGTGAGCTGATCGAAGTCATAACAAACACACAGGGCTTGTTTATCCTCCTGCCCTCCAGGGGATCCACCTAGCTGTGGCTGCCACTGTCTGACCGGCTCTGTGTCCCCATTGTGTAACTTGTGTCTTTAAAATGGTACATGTTAAAATGGTACAGTACATGTTAAAATGGTACAGTACATGTTAAAATGGTACAGTACATGCCCCCTGCAGCCAGCACCTTTTCCCGATATTTATATAATGGTCAGAAGCTAAGATGTTCCCTTATCTCAGGTGACACATCTCATATGCGAACCAATCAGTCTTTGCACCCCCAGCCCATTTACCCAGTGCCCCATCCCAGTCCACACCTGCCACACCCCTATGTCAGAAGTAGGGGCAGAGAACGGCTTCCGGAAAAGCCTGCAAATCTTGAACGCGTCGGTGCGGATCTCTGTGATGTTGTTGATTAGCAGCAACAGGGCAGTGAGTGGATATACACAGGAGAAGAGACTCAAATACCCAAATTGCACCAGGAGCTCCAGGTATTCTGGGAACAGACCCTGGAATGCACACAGATACACACGTGTATATACAAACACATCCTGTTACCATATCTGGAAAGAAGGCACGGCTTGTTTTTAGACAATGCTGCGTATGCCTTTCAAGGTTTCTGTATGTGACATTATTACATTACTACATCATCATTGCTGTATCATTATTACATTATTTATAATTACTGTATTGTTGCTGTAGCTCATCTCTGCAGTAAAATAATAATAAACTGAAATGAGTATCATTACAGCGTAGGTGTTTGCATATGTCCAGCAAAAGGCAGGAAAAGCCAACTCCAGAAATACCACAAATGCAAATACACTCATCAAGCGTCCACACTGCAGGATGCCTGTGGAGATACTGGGATGGGAAACAGCATGAATCAGAGAGGAATGCACTGGGGTGAGAGCTCACGGGAAAAGCGGGCAGCCGGCCCTGAGCTCGTAGCTGGTCCTCTTCGGGGTCGTCCTCCTTCGGTTTGTTTGCAGAGCTGCTGAAGAACCGGTCCACCAGGAAAGGGATCACAACCTCACTGCACTGACTAACCAGTTGGCTGATGATCAGCAGAGAAGCTAGTCGCTGGAGACAGAGAGCTTGTCAAACACAGAGCAACACTGACGCAACTGTTCACCTGGTGACATTGCTGATGCAATCAAACAGGTACATGCTAACTGGACATCTGAACTCCTCGCTCAGATACATGCTAACTGAGCACCTGAACTCACTCAGATAAATGCTAAGAGAGCACCTGCACTACTCACACAGGTACACAATAATGGAGCACCTGAACGCCTCGCTCAGGTACATGCTAACTGAGCACCTGAACTCCTCACTCAAATACATGCTGATAAGGCATCTGAACTAAAGGGTATTTTTTACCTTTCTCAGCAAAGGAAGGTCCTGCTTGACAAAGGCAATGTGGAACAAGACAGCAAAACTGTTGAAGAAATTGAACTGTAACAGACAGAGAGGTTCATCACTATAAAGATCTGAGCTCACAGGTACCTTAACAGTCAGGAGCAGATGTAGACCTGAGAATTCAGGCAAATAAAACAGGTTGGTTTCTTCATCTCAAATGCTATCAGCCCATCCAGAATGAGAAGGATTTGTCTGAGACAGCAGCCAGTGGGGTAAAGTGATCAATCAAAAGTACTAACCACTAGGACTTTGGTGGTGTGATAGTTCTCGTAAGAAGACTCATCCCTGTGATTCTCTAGGGGAACAGAGAACATCAGACAGCAGTTTTCAGGGTTCCTCAGTTCTCAGCCAGTGAGAAGCACCCTTTTCCACACTTCCGCACAGATCTATTCCTGGTTTCCCTCTCACATCTGCCAGTTATTCTCCTTACTACCTCCGACACTTGGCCCCCGCACCCTCAGCCTCCAAGCCTCCCCCCACCCTCAACCATGGGCCATTCCGCCATTTCCTTACCCCATTCGCTGAGTGTCTGGGCCACATTGTTATACAGGGTCCCCAGCATGTTGCCATACACGATGTGAGCCACCGAGGGCAGGTAGAGCACCGGGGTCACAAGCCAGGAATCGTAGCTCGTATAGAAGTTCTTGGCCAGCGCTTCACAGTAGTAGAAACTGGCCATGCCCAGAGCCACCAGGACCAGGAAGAGCCCCACCACGGGCGCCGAAACCAGCGCCACGCGCAACTGCCGTTGCCAGTCGGGGAAGCAGGGCTCGGGCCGACCAGTGACAGGATTGCACCCGGGGGGACCACGGTAGCCAGGACGCGGCTCGGCGTAGCGCTCCGTCAGCTGCATGGTCCCCCACTGGTAGGTCAGGCTGGCGGTACGCCTCTTCCAAAGCTCCATCACCATCGTGGACCAGAGCATGTTGAACACCGCCTGCACTGCCAGCCCACTGATGGAGGGCTCCCCCTCCTCCACCCCCTCCCTCGTATTAATCCCGCCGGCCATCCTGCGCAAGATGGGGAGCAGCATGAGTGTCACCCCCAGCAAGGCGGGTGGCACCAGGGCCCATGTGTAGAAGTCCAAGAAGCTGAAGTAGAAGGCGACTGAACTCCCAAAGTAAGCCTGGATGGAGTCTGGAGAGTAGAGGAAACCAGAGAGGAGTGTCACCTCACAGGCATAAATTACTTTTTTATAATAGAGCACTAGCTGTCAAATAATAAAATATCCATTTTAAAATGGCTTCTTTGTGTCTTTATAAGGTCAAAACAAGAGAGTTTTATAATGTAAGTGTAAACATCTACAACCAAAATGCATCTAATAAATGTTCGCAATATGTTCTCTGGTACTGGAAATACAGTTCTGAGGAGACTGATAGCTGATGTGTTTTACAAATCTCTTGCATTGTCCTAAGAATGCAAAGATTGTGGGCTCAAATCTGAGGGAGTGCACATACGTTACAGCACCTCCCGCTACTGTACGTCACTCTGGATAAATGTAAATGTAATGTATTGCCAATCATCTCAGACCAAAGGCTCATTTGACATACAGCAACGAGCAGGAATACTGTAACCACCCCCGTCAAGTGAATAATGCCAACTATCTCATAAAAACAGTGCATGTCGCGGTCTGAGATGCAGTAGATGGCATGCTAACATTTAGTACTAATGGTCAACATGTTTAATGCTGAAACCCACAAGCTTTGCTGTTCCACTGCCGCTCTGACCCAGTTATCTAATGATTTAGCCAAAGTCACTCAGATCTTTATCCCTGCACATTTCTTCTGCATTCAACATGTTGAATACAAGTACTGTATGTTAGCTTCCCATCTAATATATCCCAGACCTTGACACATACAAGATACTCAACACCATTCGCTTCACATCTGGGGCGACATCGTTACACATTTTGGCTCATCGGAGTATAATTTCAGCTCTAACTTTGAATACGTTCTAAGTTGTAGTTCCTATTAGCTCACTAACTAGGCCACAGAATGATGGCATCTGTTTATTGTTTTTGATCAGGAAATCGTAGTTTTTCTCGACCCCTAGTAGGGTACCTCCCCCAGCTCACCCAGCGGCTGGCCCAGGAGCTGCCCCTTGGCATACCAGGCCTGTGTCAGGGCACCCAGCTTCTGCTGGTCATGCAGGGCAATCATGGCCTTCACTATGCCCAGCTTCTCCAGCTTCCGAACTGCAAATAGGGGAGACAAGGGTCGAGGGAAGAAAGTGAATTCACACTGTGATGCGGAGGAGAGCGAGAGGGTCAGGGGTCATAAAATGGATGGGGGTTTTCCCTTCCTACCCAATGTGACTAATACAACCTGACATGAATCACATACTGCCATTCAACTTCATAGGAATTTGCATGCTTTGCATTGCACTAAAGCAGTCTCTTACCGACGTTCTACTTCTATTCAGGAATCAGACAAACGTACATGAGAATGCACCTACACACTCACTTGCAAATCAGCTAAATTGTAGGAACTTACAAAACAGTCATAGCACTGTAGCAATCTCTCTCACATAAAAACTCACTTCTCTCCTCTTTGGTGTACAGGAAACACACAATACGGGTGTAAAGAATACACACTCATATGCTCTTTGGTGATCTAGGTGTATCCACACACAGACTCACAGAGGCTCTCTCTGGCGAAAAGGACCCCACGGGACTCGGGCACCCCTGGAATGGTACGGTCCTTCTTGGCACGTACAAAGTTCAACTGGTACTTCACCACGTACTGACGCTCAGCAAGACTGAGGAACACCTGCATGTCGTCTGTGTGGGAAAGTTGACATCAACAATCTAGGTAGCATGTCAGTCAGAATCAGCAGTCAGTCTACATCAACAGTGTATTTCACCGGTCCTATGACCATTCCTGTCAGTCGACATCTACAGACATTTAACATCACCTGTCTGTTTAAATCACCAGTCAGTCTACATAATCTGTCAGTCAGCATCAACAATCAGTCAGCGTTAACAGTTAGTCTACACCAACAGTCTACATCACTTGTCCATCGACCTCACTTGTCAGTCACCATCAAAAGACAGTCTATACAATGACAGTCAACACCACAAATCAGTCTACATCACCTGTCAGTCAGCATCGACAGTCAGTTATTATCACTTATCAATGAGAATCGCCTTTATCAAACTGCACTGTGTTCATACCAACGTTGCTGAAATTGTTGCGGTCATGGTAGGAAAAGGGAGTCATGTTGCCGTCCTTGTAGGGCTTGCAGATGCCCAGGTCCTCTGTCACGTGCAGCTGTGTACAGCGTGGGGCAGAGAGCACCACTACGTTTCCAATGTCGTCTTCTCCGGAGTGCACAAGCAGCTGTGCCCCTGCAGGGGATGGGGGGGGGCAACAAATGGGTCCATCCATGTTGTGACATTGCTTCCCCCCCCCTTACTAACATCCCTCATATTACATCTCAGCTCCCTTCTGCTCACCCCCATCTCTGACGGGGGCCTCTAGGCGGGAGATGATCCACTTCTTGGTGACAGGGTCAACATTCTCTGCTAACTGCATCAGGACCAGGGGCTCCACATTGAGCGAGGTGCAACATGGACACGTGGGTTTGGTCCAGGTGCCACTTGTCATCGTCCCCACCAGATCATGGAGCTCACCCTGCGACGTCATGGTCGCCCTAGAACCAAAATGAGTGAAATAGTCAAACAAAGTGTACATGACTATTCATCAGGATCTGCTTCTTTACCACTAGTGTTTAACAAATACACTATCATGCAAAGGATTATGGGACGTGTGTAGTTAGAAATAAAATATGCAAGATGTATTTAGCCCAGGAATAAAAGTATTTGTTGGATTTAACGAAGCTGTTTCCAGCTTCAGCACAGACTTCATGCCAAGTCGTGCTGAGCTCCATGCTTAAAATGCCATCTATCCAACTCATCGCACCGGACAGTCACAGGATTTTCTCATACTAGTTTAAAATGGCCACCCTGCTTGTGACCTCTTTCTGTGTTCCGGATCCTCTCGAAGATATACTTCATATTGGCTGAGAGGTGGTCATGTGACTTCAGCAATCAGGAGCTCAGCACTGACCAAGGACAAATCTTACCTTCCTACGATGCATCCTGAGTTCAATAAACTCCCACTATAAAATCTGAGCAGCACAGGCACACTGACACATAACCATGGGGAATGGACTTCTTCCCAAACAACTCTTCCAATTAAACTCATCCCAATATACACTAATAAATGATACACTGCTTTTTCAAACCTTTATTACAAGAATATATTAGCAATACTTAAATGTAACTGTGTGGCTTTGAAGTGTAATTTAACAATTTACTGTGCATCATAAGTGCATTTTCATGAATGCAAGTGTCAAAGTACGAGTTTAATCAAAATAACCAGCCATTCCCTTTATCACAGCAGCATCCTTTACAGCAGTTTTTGGAAATAACTTGTGTCCAAACCCTCCCTGCACCTTTTCAAGCAGGCAAACACTTCTATCTCATTTTATAGATGCTCATTTTAAACATTTTGGTCCAAGTCGTCCCATGGGTGGACTTTCATCCATCTGGAAAACCCGCTCCCAGTCCTGAATACTCCATTGCTAGTGTTGCTAAGCCTGTAATTGGCTCTTTTTCTTAACATCACGAATTAAAAGGTTTTCTGGCAGCAACTCGACCATGCAGTCCAGCTGCCCTTGGTCTTTGCTTGACTGTATTAAGAGATACCGGTTTCCCTCTGGTCGCAGTAATCGCAGCCCTCACACCTCTGCAGTCATCTTCCGTTTTCTTTGGCACGTCAACTAAGTGTTGACTTTCAGAATTTGATGTCAGTTTTCTTGCTCCAGACCATTTCTGGTCACCGCTGCTACCTGTCGACCCATTTCTCTGTAAACAGCAGGTCGCTCCATGCTTAGAGATATCTAACTTTCTGGCCATTTCACAATGACGGAGCCCTCCATCACTCAAAATTTCAATTTGAGCCCCCTGTTGAATTGTTAGCTGTGACCTTCTAGCCACCACAAACATAAAAAGAACCAATTGTCAAAACGTCTAACTTATCAGTTGTGATGCAGAAGAAGATCCAACAGAAGATTGAGGAGAGGAGCAGACAGTGCATTAAACCTCACAAACCGATCTGGGGCCAGGCAGACGAGTGGCTATTGTTTCGTTCATTAAGACACAACCAAGAGAGGCCCAAAGCAAGCCAAGTTCTGACATTAGTAAACAAAATTCCAACACAAAGTGGATGTTAATGCATAAAGACAGACCCGATATGTCTTCTTCAAAACCAAATGATGTGTTATCACAAGCTATAAAATACTGAAAAGCATTCAAATTTGTTTTAAGTATTTCTAATATCTTCTTGTAATAAAAGTTTGACAAAGCAGTGTATCTATATTTTTTTTTAAATCCAAGGGTGGGCCCAAAATTCTGGCCTGTATTGCACCTCCAGACAGAAAATGATGATTTTGAATATCATGAAAGATGCAGTCAGTTTATGTACATCTTAGAAGTATAAATCTATCAGGTGTAACATACTGCATTACCATGGATACAAAGCATCAGTCATTTCAGTCATTTAAAGGGACCTTCACTGCCAAAATGGCCAATTGGAAACACTGATGCCGCTATTGATGCCTGAACTGTCATCTTTCAGGGCCTTAGCAGGTCCAGCTCCTCTCCTCCCCCCATGTGGTCTGAAACGACAAACAGGACTGTCCTGTGGGGCCTTCAGTTTACATGTTTTTAACATAATGCCAATAATAGAACAGAAGTGAAGGTGGCAGTTATACATAATATACTACTTACTAGAAATGTAGTCCGGTTTATATTATAGTTTTTATTTGGATGAAATGAGTTTGCAGGTTTGCCACAAAATCCAAGATGGCTGCCAAAGACTGAGACATATTAGTGCTGTTTAAGGTAGACAAATGGAGAGGCTAAGGTCAGCCACAGAGAAAGGGGACTCTCAGGGTGAATAATCAGATGGCCATCGGGGAATTTATGTTGAAAAAGAGAAAAGAGGTTTAAGGTAAATCCAGCAGACAATCCAATCAAATAATAATAACATGCTGGTTTTCATTACTTTCTGGTAGTTAATTCCTGATATATTGATGTTTTTTATTTCTTATAGACTGTACTTGACAACAAAACTGCACCTACACAAAATTATTTTGCTAATCCCTCAGAGTCAGCTTCACCTACCAATGCAGACAAACTACCCACGAAGCTAACATCCTTGCCATTCAGTGCTCTTGTAGCTGTGGTGATAAAGAAAACAGCAACGGTTCACACAGGCAGAGGCAAACCAAACAGGAAGTGATGCAGCACACGGCGGTTCATCACACAGGAAGTCAACATTTATCCATTATCTGGGATCAGGCAAGAGGTTGCCAGTAAGTATAACACAGGCATGCTGGAAAGGTAAAGCAGCCAGCCATCCATGGTAAATGAGGACAGCATATATACACACACAGAACTGATACACACACTCTCACCCGAATACATGTGAATATATACTGCACTGCAGGCATGCACAACTGAAACTAGTCACTCCCAGTTGTTCAGTTGTGAACCAAACAGGAAGTCTCTGCCATTCCCACTTCAACCAGTACGACTACTCCCGACTGAACTAATGCAAACCAGCAGAGAAGTTCCATAGCAGCACTTTGTTAGTAGGACTGCAGCGGTCTGATATCACAGGCACATGGAATCTGTCCCGGTGGGGCCTGACCTGCCATTAAGGGGCTCCCGCTCATGGAGGGGATGTGACAGCGACAGAGACGGGAGAGGAAACAAAAGTGGGGTGGGATGTTTAAAAAGAGATGTGAAAGGAGATGAAATGACATCAGTACCTGTCAGAATCCTGCCTTTTAGCCTGTGCTCCTCCTGTGGATTCCCTCCTCACTCTGCTCGGAGTAACGTCTGGGGTGTCTCCGAACCAAGGTTGCCAGAAGTCAGCCAGAAAAATGCTGGGCTGCTCCCTCCCTGAAGGGTGTGGGAGGTGGCTCTCCCGGCTCTGCTTGCTTTGCCAGCTCCAGGCAAACCCTTCCTGCAGCCCTGGGTCCTAAAGCCTGCCAACCTAGAGGTCTCAATACGCACGAAGTAGATCAGCTAAACAAATAAAATGGTTTAAAGTGAACTAAGATAAAAAGATGCAAGATACTATAAAACACCGCATTAACACAAATGTGTTTCTGTATACTTCGAATTTATTTTTGTTCATTTCACACTGCTGTTTTCCATCTCTTACTGTGTTACACCTCAATTTTGCCGAAAGCCCATGTGCCCCACAGCCATGCAGGAGTTAATTCAGGGAAGGGGATCAAATACTACAGCCCTTTGATACCTGTGCATATACAGCCTTTTGAGAGACAGTTCATATTTACCATGAACACGTCTATGATCATTGTCATAAACAGATCATGCACCGGTTTCAGCAAGTTGCAATGTTTTGCTGAAGAAGAAACAGATTATTGCATTGTCTGCAAGTTCTCATTCACCTCCTGAAGCTGACAGAGTCTTTACCAGGACATGACATTCAGTCTCATCCAGCTTGGAAAATAACCGGACACCAAAAACGAGGGGGATATTCCTTCATCTGTTCTTATTTATGGATTGCAGGGGTGACACAGCAACAGGAACCCAAACGTGAGTAGAGCCCAAGATAAAAATGAGGCCCCATTCCCACTGCAGATACTGGGGTCGCCGAGGTGGGTTCTGTGAGACGTCACAATCTGTTACAGGCTGTTTACGGCCCAGTCGGCTGCATCACCAAGCTCATGTTCAGGCAGATCTGGCAGCTGCAGCCAGCAGGAGGCGCCACTCCATCCTCATCACCACACAAACCATTATCATTTCATATCATAATCATATCATTTCATATCATAATCATATCATGATTTTTTTCATCATGCCGGTCTCAGGTCTTCCCCGGGTGGATAAAACAAAACTTTATGGATTATTAGCAAAACTATTGCTCATCAGCTGTGTCACAATGCAAATGACATCTTACATAACATACATGTATGTGTATATACTGTAAATAAATGTTCTAAATATTAATCGAGAACATCATTTTTTTTTTTTTCAGGATAACGGGGTCTATCTCAGGCTGCACAGAGGAGGGCACATCCTGACCAGGATACCAGTCCGTCACAAATCACACACTGCACACAATGGGCAATGTAGAAAGACCAGTCTGGCTGGCTGCATGTGGTAACTGGAGAACCTTGAGGAACATGCTAGAACC
>JABFEB020000020.1:10701712-10714351 GCA_019775895.2 Stomatorhinus ivindoensis | reverse complement strand
CCCCCCCCCCCCCCCCCCCACACCCATCCAGCTGCCAACCTGTGTGGCTCACCTCTGCTCTTTTACACGCTCACGGCATCTCACCCAGAAACAGGACGGGGCCCTTTCTGAGAAAAAGACGACGCGTACGCAAAGAAATCTGTGCTTCTCGCCGAGTGAGCCACACTCGCATTTGGCCTCGGGGAACAAAACACCCTTTCTGAGGGGAAAAAAATGCAGATGCAGATTCATATTCAGCAGGCATTCTGCCGGCATGGAATTCGCAAGCCTGCCTTCAGAAAGTCGATCTCAAAGGTTACCATTCACTCCCACCGCATCGGGTCCCCCCCCGCAAGGCCTGGCAGAGACGGCGAGGACGCGGCACCCGCACAGCCCCTGACGCGGCACATGCAGGCGCACGGCTGCCACTCCGCGCGCGGGAATGAGAGTCACGCTCGGAGACGTGGACCACAGGGAAATGGGGGAGAGCGAACGAGGCCCGAACGCAACAAGCTGCCCTTCCTCACCTTCACAATGACAGTGACAATTCAGACACACCTACAGCACTGTCACTGACAAGTGAATCGGTGCAAAGACGCGCACAGCAACGTCTTGCTTTCCCAGCAACGCACGCCAGCCCTATCGCCCAGAAGTCACAAGTACTGCAAATGAAAGAGAACCTCTGGGTGAGTCACCGTGCTATCGTGGAACATTTTAAGACTTTATCACTGTTAAACTTGAACTTTCAATGCTTCTCTCCCTACCACGTATCAGTCATGTGTCTAAACCTAAAATCAAGGTTAAATTCCTCTCTGTCGTCCAGCTGTTGTCCTCAGCGGTGTCGGCCTGGGGGCCGGCACAAGGCAGGACTGACACCCTGAAAGGGATGCCAGTCCATCTCAGGGCACACTCGCATGTACATTACAACTACACATACATTACAATTTAGTCATCTTCGGACTGCAGCAGGAACCTGCGTAACACAGAGGGAATATGCACACACAGACACACACACAGTGGAGGTAGGACTGGAACCACAAACCCTGGGCGCATGAAGTGATCCTAATAGCATAACTATGAGGCAATATGGCGAGCACATCTGAGTATCTGAAACGTACGTAAAGCTGAAACATTTTCGGATAAATTCCACTGAAGCAACAGTATGAAAGGTACTGATGGCAAAGCTGGTGCATCAGCAGGCCGTGGCTACTGAAGGAGAAGCACGAGGAAGCTGCACACAGGCTGAAGCTCAGTGGCAATGGGGTCCCAGTCTAAAGGCACATGGATGACTGTTTGGAGTCACCGGCGGTACACCTCTGTCGTCAGGGAACTCCTAACACTGACAAAAGGACCAGGCCTGACCTGAGCTCTGGCAAATCAGGTGCAGTGAGAGGTCAGAGTCCCCTTCCCCCCTCCCCCTTGCAACAGCACATTGACGTGCCTGAAATTCTGGTTGGGATTTTTTTACAGCTTTATCTGTTAAACCAGTTCAGGGTGCATGACTGCCAACCTATAATTGCACTCCGCATGCACCTGATCTCAGAAGGCGTGCAGAAGAATGACCCCACGAGCTTTGGCAATTTCAGAGAGCGCCACCCAGCTCCGGAATCCACCGTATGCGGCTTGATTCACTCGGGCGGCTCGCAGAGGCTCATCTCACAGCACCTCTGAAGGTGACACTGTTTGTCTTTCTGTGCAGATCTGCCCTCGCTGGCAGATCCGGGCAGAACACTTTGTTTAACACCCAGAGTGCTTCACCCCAGCTAAAGGAGGGTGCCAGCAGCGAGCAGAGGGAGGTCCGCAGAGACTTGGCATGTCCCCGGTACGTCCGGAACGGGACCGCAGGGCAGCGTGGGTAGTGTACCGTCACCCAGGCGATGGTCGGGGTGTGCATAAATAACATAATCGTTTACGTGCAGATATACACACCCATACATACATTAGGAGTCTTTGTGCGATTGCTCCATTCATTCCTACGGGCAAAACCCTAATCCCAACATGACAACCTTAACCCCCACCCAGCCCTAACCTTAACCATGAGTAACCAAAGAGAACACTTCTGGCATTTTTACAAGACTTCTGGCATTTTTAGTTTTTCCATTGCAGTCACAGATTTTTGTAAAGGAGTTTTTGCTTTTAGGGACCAAAAAAAAAAATCATCCCCACAAGGTAAAAATAACAGGTTTTTATCACATTGTTGGGCATTACAATGTAACATATACATGGCCACACATACACACACACATGTGCACTGTCTGGAAAGTAAGCCCACTAACACCTGGAGAGAAGGTTCCGGTAAAAACCGTGCTGGTAGCCAAGCCAATCTGCCGGTGAGAGGAGCAGAGCCCTGGGGCGTACCTGGGGAAACATGCTGTGTCATCATGGAGGTCCCTCCCAAAGGCAGTCAAGCTGTGCCTTTATTTACCTAGGAACTTCTGTATCTGAGGTAGTAGGAAGGGGGGCGGGGGAAGGGGCTGAGGAAACTTTGCCTGGGGAGTCAATCCAGGGTGGGGCACAGAAAATGGGCCAAAGAGCACACCTTCCGTTACAGATACAGGTGTGAAGGGGCAACAGGGGAAGCACTAGAAGCACATTATTCAATCGAATTCAATTTTTATATAGCGCCTTTCACACCAGAGTTGTCCCAAGGCACTGTGCATGGATGTGTTGTGATACATTACAACATCATCTACTTAGAGTAATAGAGAAACATTAAAATACATTAAGTGTAGGGCAGCACACCCAAGGGATTCTGGGACCTTATGTTTGCTTACTTATTGTATCAAACTATATCTGTAGAGAAGAAGGTCACGCCCACGGGACTGACAGGGCCAGGCACACGCAAACACCAGCAGGCGTTGCTCCGAGAAAATGAACGAGCAAGCCTCCAGCGCAGCCGTGGGGAGTGATGGAAGGTGACACACATCAGGCCATGGAATCAGAAAGGAGGGCACGGCTGCGAGCGCAAAGGTGAGCCATATGACCTACTCCCATTGCTGACTGAGAATCTAAAAGCTTAAGGAAAATGTGTGCTGAAAATGTGCCCTCCATTACCCAGCATGCCCTGCTGGCAGCCCATCCAAAGTTAGGTACATTGAAATCAATAAATTAAATCTATAATAATTTAATCAATAATTAAAATCTATCATGTTCATCATACTCTGACGGTGATTCACCTCCACTCAGCTTCACTGACCACTGCATCAACGCATAACCCTCTGCCCTGTCACCTCCTCCAACCTCAGGCTCGCCGTCTGGAGCCAAGAGTGTAGAGTCTGCCACCGGTTTGCGGACTCGAGCACCAAACGCAGCCGGCCTCCGCCTTCGCATTCCCTGAGACCCCTCCACCCCCACTGCAACCGGCACTTAGCACTCATGGAAACATTTGCACAGGCTGCTGTGTGTTGTGGTCTTAATACCTGATGCCTGGCAGGTGGGGCGGACGGGACGGACCGGTTTGAGCAGCTGTAGTAGAGGTGGGATAAGCCTCATGCACGCTGATCTAACCTGAAACGCAGCCTTGTGCGCAAACAAACAAGCACAATGTCAAAAAAATTCCCCAAATCTCCATGCACCATGGCAAGATGGCATACAGTTCTCAAGGGGGGGGGGGGTAAGAAACAGGCCTCAAAAGTAATTCTCACTCTAACATAACCGGCCAAGCATGTCTGTCAGCTAAAGCCGCCCCAAACACCCTGAGCCACAGGTACCAAAATCTTATCTAAGGCAGCTTAAAGTAACCAGAATTTCAAGAATTATTTTAATAAGTGACACACAGTTTATATATTGTTTGATGTCATAAAAACAACAGGGAAAACAAAATGAAAGTGACACAGTCACAGAGAACACGTTCGGTGTGTGAAATATAAAAGAGCCTTCCAGTCAACTGGGATCGACAGCACGTCAAGGTGCAGCCAGGCCTCAGGACACAGAGATGCACGGTCCGGGGCAGCCTGCACTCCCAGAGCCCTCCCCCCATGAAACCAGGTGATGTCCATCTCTAAGCAAAGGGAAACCAGATATATATTTATGAAGGACTCCTTATCTCTGAGGTGCAGGCCTATGTAAGAAGCCAGTTCAAGTGTTGCCATGATACCAGAAAAGGGGGAGGGGCTGGTTCCCACACGTCCCTGACGAGGCAGGGCACACGTTCAGCCCACGTCCCCACCAGGAGGAGGAAGTTTGGTGCTTATGTCTCAACCCACACCACCTGACACAATCCAGTGCTCTCAGAGCCACAGGGTCACGTGACACCAGCGGAGGAGATTCCGGGGGCCAGCGAGATGAAGCAGGAATCCGCCAACTGCTTCAGCGAGGGGGAACCAGGGAGACCAAACTCCCCAAAGCCAACATTAAACTACAGCCCTGTAGCTGCTTTCAGCATGCGGCAAACCACAAACCCGCAGCGGGGAGGCTCCTCCCAGCCTGATCAGTGCTGCTCACAAGCTCCTCTTAATCTCTGACACGAACATGTTCCAAAACATACTAAAGCAGGTGTAGCGTGTGCTGCCCACATTCTAGCCTTTAATGTTGTTATAAGCATGTTTGTGGGACGGAACCACAGAGTGGACACACCTTTCCAGGCTCCTCCGACTCTTCAATCACCTCCCACTGGAGGAGGTTACCCAAACCTGACTAACTTCCTGCTCGACCTGTACCCCATCTGTTACTAATGCGTAAATAAGTGAGTCCAGACCCTGCAGTGCCTGGTCCAGAAACTCTTCCTGGTATGCAAGACTGGTTAGCTATCTGCATAGCTTGGATTGCTCATATATACATCTATACATACCTGAATTTTGTACATGATCCTGTCTTGTTAAATAGACACGTATTAGGCACAGAAAAGAATTTGGTTTATAACCCATTGATGTTATGGGTGTTCCTGTTCAACTGAGGGGAACACATGGACTTGTGCAGTTGTAGGTCCTAACTACACAATGTCACCCGTGATTCATTAAAATGAACTGATTCACTAATATATTGGATCACATTCCAAACTAAATGAACAAGCAGGATAACAATGACTTAGCATTAATGTATAGCTCTTGTAGCTCAACAAGTAAGAGCATTGTGCTAACGCAAAAGTCTTGAGTTAAAATCCCAGGAAACATTGTATCCCTTTAGTTGCAAGTCGCTGTAGACAAATGCGTCAGATAAATCAGTTACTATAGATTTGCACTGAATGACCATCCTCTGCTTTCGCGCATGTAGATCCAAAGAGGCCGAATAGCTCTCGCTGTATAGACAGTGGCCGGTTATACAGCCACCCAGAAGCTGCCCTTCTTCTGCTAAGCTCTGAAAGTCGAAACTAGCGCGGGTGCGTTTAACTCGAGGGCCCCGCTCGCTTAACCTTGACGTGATTTTTCAATGTGCGTGTCACTCGGGGCTATAATGGAGGTTGGACTTCAATCAGCGGGGTTAATGGCAGGAATAACAAGAGCTCTTCAGACACCTTCCCTCCTTCCTCTGTGCTAGGTGAATGCGCACATATCCTGGGTGCACGCCCACACCTGCTTACCAACTTTTGTCAGCAATAAACACTTAAGCGACGACGCACGATTTCGATTACAAAATGTTCGGTTCCATATGTAACATAGCCTAAGAATAATAATAATGCCCATCTTGTACATGGAAAAGGCAAATGGTTTTACGGCAGATCCTGCGTGTCCATAATATTTTATTACAGTTATTTTCCCATAATTTCACTCAGCTTGTTAGGTCGGTTCTTGTGGAAGGTGTGAACTTCTAAATAGCTGACAAGTGATGTTACACTGTTTCATTTCGTTTAACCGCATAATGGCGAAAACAGAGCTGAGCGAGTTCCTTCCTCTAAAGTCAGCCGAGAGACGCAAGTTAATGCGCAGGTCAGGACGCGCGCTTTAAGACAGAAACCTCTAGCGCAGACTGCTTTTAAACCGAATGTGACATTAAAGTCGGGGTCCCGCCCGGGAAACCTCTGTAAATGCCGGCGATCAGTAGGTTTGTGAAGTACCTGTGTGTCCCGGACGCTGTCCTTGTCCAGCTCCCCGATGTAGTATTGCTCCATCCAGCGCCTTGCGTTCTCGGAGTGCCGATGTGGAGGTCCCTCAATCTCTTGGCTGATGTCGCTCCCCGAGCGCCGCAGGATAAGTGCCTCGCCACCCGGGTGCATTCGAAGGAATCCCGTCACATCGTAGACTCGGTTCCCTAGAAGGACCCAACAGGAGTCTTTGGTGCGATGCCGGTCCACTTCTTTCCGTGAGAACAAGCGAGGGGACACCGAAGAAGACATTGGTTCGGGTGTCCAGACTGACATATAGCAGAAGAGCACTCGTGGTATCCGCCCTGACAGACCGGCCGTCCGTGGTCTGAATCCTCTGGTTTCGTTCACGACTTCGCTAGGCGAAACAGCCAGTGGGCTCATTAGCATGCTCATTAATTATGTATCAGGCACCTGACTTGCACTGCGAGGGGCACCGTAAGCATGCAGGATTACACAAGCACCTGTCGCTGTTATCCTTCATCGGGACCCGCGATCAGCATCATTTCCATTTATAGGAAGCCGCGCATCCTCTCCACCTGCGTCTGCCTCGAGGATTAATCGCTGCCAGGAATCGTCTGAAAACGGGTTTTTGATTTAGAAACACCGTAAGATATAAGGCGCAGCGCATATTATTTACTACATCGGTCGAGTTTAGCCAGGAAGCAGAGACACTTCCTGTTATATGTCGTTTTCTTTCGAAGGGAAAGTTGCTAAAATGTGAACAGTTTCAGTTGGAATTAGTTGAATTTACTTGAGATGTCAAACTTGTTCCGGTAAATTTAACTGGATGGCTGACAAGGTGCGTTTTCGTTTTTATGTGGATTATTTATATTGTATAAAAGTAAAGTAGCTAAATATACGTGCCATAGTTGTCAATAGATGCCAGATGAAACACCAAATTTTGTAACTTTATGTAATTATGGCTCAATTTTAACTATAGGGCCTATATTAAATTAAGACATTTCAGATGCCAAGAGAAAACTGATAGCCTTCTTCATAGTCCGATATAGAGTAGAACGAGCATGGTTAACACGGTTCAACATTAAAAATGAAGGTCGACATTCTACTTTTTGCTTTTGATTTCTTTTTCCATTACACTCCTTCACAGCGTTTATCAACCTTATGAGTTTATAAACCTCCATTTATTTGTTCCATTGTAAGTCCCTCCCTCCTCACTACTTAACAGAACCTCCCACTTTTATGCTACGTGAAATATTGATGAAGTACCTGGAGTGAAGCGCTTTGTTTGGGGGTAACAAGAGTCCCAACGAATTCCCAACACATTAACCAAGAAGCGATTTTAATCGCTTTCACTCATTTAAATCCCGAATTGCAGCAAGTTTAGCGGCAATCCATTCATTTGTAATCCAGGAAATTATAAGAAATGAGGAACATCGATTCTGGACCGTTCGTGTTGGGGTGATGGCAAGAAGTGTCTTTAAGAGTATCCTTCTGTGTCACTGTCCATTTCTGAGTTCCTGCCTTTTTTGTGCAGAGGGCTCGCACACCACTCCGGTGGTGATCGTGCTATTTTAGGGATGGCTGGCACGCTTGCAGGTATTGGAGTTTTGTGTAGTCAATTAAGAACGGTTTAAGGATTATTAACACGAAGTTTCTGAGACAGGAAATATGGGGCAAATAGATAATAAACTCTAAAAGGTTGAAAAATAACCGAATACATTTGTATGTAATCTGTTAACTCTCTTTCCAGAAGACCTACACAATTTAAGATTACGAATTTAGAAAATTGCAATTTTAATATTAAACATAAAAAAACATGATTCACTGTTCGAATGGAGGAAAAAATCCAGTACAAGTCCTTCTGCACACTATTACTGTGTATAATTCAATCAATCAATTTGATTAAACCGGCAAATTTCGAGGGGGTTCAAACTCATAATTATCATTACTGGCTACATCACTGGTATGGAGCCAACAAGTTTAGGGGAGGAAGGGGATTCAAACCCGTAATTTTACTCTATGGCTACGTACTTGCTTTTCTCTGATTTTCAGTTAGTGTTCTCCCACACCTTTTTTTCTACCACCTCCCAGCGGCTTCCCCTATCTTACCCGGTTAGATTGTCCCCTCACACGATCGTCCCTGACCTCTTCTAGAAAGAGAGGTCTCATAAGCGTAGGTGCACACAGTACAGCGCTCTTTCTGTTCCCTAATTTAATCAAAACGTGGGTGGAAGCAGTGAAATACAATTAGTCCATGCGATTTCAGTGGCAAAAGAAGGACATTGTAAAGGCTACATCTCTCTACAAACCAGGAATGTTTACCCAAGGTTACTCGCCTATTTAAAAACCCATGTCAGTTTCTGTGCGCCCAAATCTGGTATGGGAATTTACAGGGAAATTGCTTTGGAACGCGATACTGATACTGGCGCCGGCAAAAAGTTATATTTCGGCGTTGGCCACGCAGCATCGTGTCTCATCTAAGAAATATGGATTATTAATAATAAGAAGGGAGGCAAAAGGGTGGCCACGCATTTATTATTTATTACACATGTACATCACCGTGAGTTTGTAGCAGGTATACAGACGGGCCATTTCCCCGTGCAGCCTGATCGACGGAGTCTGTGGATCCAGTTGTCCGATCATTTTGAGCCATTGAGGCTCTGCTCTGTGTTTCAGGTCACTTCTCACCACCTTTAATCGAGTGATCGTTTATGTAATAGATAGCAAAGGGCATAAGACAGGGAGGAATCCTGGACGGGGCACGTATGTTGCATTTTTTTTAACTGTGAGAGGATAGTGGTTATTAATTAATACTATATCATTACGTACAGCATAATGTTAGATGATGCGACTTAGCCGCGATTATCTTGAGATACAGGAATCATAGCAAGTAAATTAAGCTAAATAGTTTATGTTAGAGTGATGTCTTCTTTTACAATGTTACATTGTAGTCGTGCGGTTGTGGTGTTCAAGTTCTGCAAGGACTGCGTTTTTATTTACCATGTGAAGTGTTCCCACACAACCGAAGCTTTCACTCCCTTTTTATTTGGACCCTTGTGTTGTAATCCATCCTATCAGTGATCGAGAAGGCATATTTTACTTAATGAAATTTTAAAAATCAAATATGGCTAATCAAGTAATCGTGACAGCTTTAATGCTATTTTATCCCTCTTCTTTAATCATTGCTCTTAATCCCAAAACCAATACTGTAATGAAATCTAATTAGCACACAAAAAAATAACAATAAGGCATCTACTTCCACTTAAAGATACCAGAAGAGCAAAAGCCTCACTTAAGATGTAAATGTGAATCTGTTTACAAGCTCAACTTTGGACTTGTACTGTCTGTGCTTCTCATGTTTCTTTATCTAGAGCCTGGTGACTGCTTTGTAGACAAATAAGGGACCAAAACGAAATTTCTCTGCGGGGAGGCCGGGCTTACTCTCCGCGTATGTATGAGGATATATGGAGATCCAGAGTTAACTTAAAATAGGGCCGTTGCTCCTTTGAATCTAGAGGAGCTACCTGTGGTGGTCCGGACATCTTATAAAGGTGTTTTGTGGGGTCTGTCCTCACTGGGTAGTGGCCCGGGGCAGGACCAGCTGGCTTGAGAACGTATAGACATCCTCCAGAATAAGAGTCAATGGTTTCGGTGAAGAAGGTCTGATTCGACTTGCTTAGCATACAGCCACCGCGACCCGTACCAGCGATGTGAAAACGATGAGAAGCAACGAGCATTTGAGGGGACTCTTGCGCCCTCTGGTGGTGGTATGCGATTCATGTCAAATTAACTCTGATAGCCATCGCGCCTATCTTGATAGCAATGAGATCAGTACAGTGTACCGCCAAGTATAATGGCTGAAATGGATGAGAATGCATATATGCAAAGACTATAAAGCGAGTGTTGACCAAATGCGTTTTCTGGTATTTCTGTTTTTTCCCCAAAAACGTACAGATTACAAAAATGTCAATTGATTTTTGCAGGATTTTTAAGTCTAGTACATATATTACATATGCCTTTACCGTTTTAGATATAAAGTTTAATTGAAGAGTTTCAGATGGATTCAGTATTAATTTTAAACCTTTCACATTAGATAATGAGAGTTGTGTAGTTCCTGGAATTGGGGGATTTCTAAAAAGATTTGAAAAATGCAATTTCCAAGTTCTCTGAAACAGTTTCAGTTCATGTTCAAATAGCTTCCTATTAAAGCATTGATTAAACTGCTGTTTTTTCTAATAGCAATGACATGAAATTAAAAGCCTATATGTTTTAATATTCACACTCTTTCCTACAGCAAATTCATTATATCATCCTAATTATTCTGTAAAACTCATTGCAAGTTCATTCATGGAGATACTTTCCTATTAAAGCATTTCACCATAAAATATCAACATCAGCTGCCCAGACAAGATGGTGAAACTCAGGCCTTAATGGTCGACTTGCTGGCAAGAATCCACTAATGAAAACAGAAGCAGAGGCAAAGAAGCGGCAGACATTTGACCAGCGGAAATCGGCCATTTGGTCACACTGTCTTTGTAAGATGCTGAGTAGGGGAAGGGATGATCTCTGCAAGGGTCGTGCTGAATGGGAAGCATGTGGGAGGAGGTGTGACAGACTGGGGCTGCTTTGCTGGTGACACTGTCGCTAATTTGTTTGCAACTGAAGGCAACATGACATCCCATCTGATTAGCGCTTAATTGGGCAATTATTTGTTTTATCATGCTCAATAACGACCCCAAGCACACATCCAGGCTGTGTGAGAGATATCTGACAAAGAAGGAGAGTGATGGTGTGCTGCAGAAGGTGACCTGGCCTCTGAGGTCATCCAGCTTAAACCCAAATGAGATGTTCTCCACATATGTGGGGACCCCTTCACAGCTGCTGGAAGACCATCCATTTGAACCCCAATGAATCTGGCTGAGAAAATGCCAAAAGTCTGCAAGGCAAGAGGTGGCTGTTTTGAAGGATCAAGGCTTTATTGTTATTCAAAACACAATGTCTTACATCGAAATGAATGACAAAGTCAATTTATTCAATCAGGATTTGGAGATAAATAAGAAAAGGGTTTTTTTTAAGTGTACAACATGTGTTCACACCTACCTCTCACCAGCAGAGTCAACACATCTGGCTTTGGGCTACACCGACTGTTAAGAAGGTTAAGGTTTTTGAGGTGTTTGGTTGATGCACTTGGAGATGCACTTGGGCCTGCTAGACACAAAAACGTAATAAAATAAAGTGTAGACATATGACATCTTACTGTAACACAGGAGTACAGCTATATGAAAATACAGTGTAATCCAGTAAAAACCACTGAAAAGAAATGCTGTGCATGGCTAACAAGTGCAGTTCAAGTGCAGTTCATTAGAAATTGCAGTTGGCTGGGTTGGAGGGTGAGTGGAGACTAAGGTGGATGTAATCATTCTGCAGGAAAACAGAAAGAATTTCTCACGGGTTCTGGATTTTTGAAGACCTGTAGCATTTCTGAGTCATTGTGTTTACAAGCAGCAGATAGAAAGGCATTCATGGACTTTAAGCATGTGTGAAGTGTAAAGCCCTGTGGGCCAGTTGGAATGCGGACACCAAGTGGACATATTTAATGTACAGTACATTCAATTGTTAGGCTCTGTCATGTTCCCCACAAGCTCTATTGATGCTGTGTTGTTTTCACACAGAGAAGCATGAAAAGAGGCACCGTCCAGACAGCCTATCTCACTTCGACACTGAATTTGTGTCTGTGCCTCTATCCTCGCTCGCTGACTAATTCCAGCTCCCGCTTCTAAATTTACCTCCATGAACAATGGTTCCGTTAATAACCAATGTTTCCCATGATGCCGACTCATCCAGCTTGGAAACTTGAGACTCTGACATCCATCACTGCAAAGGTGGGTAACGGGATAGCAGTGAGCTCGCCTGACGGTGACGGGGTGGACGGAGCCAGCTCCGTCAGATCCCTACACCCATTGGCTAGTCGCTCACGGCTACCTCCCACTATAAAAACACGGCACCCCTGTGACATATAGCCCACGACCACACACTTCGCCCGTCACTGTGAGCACTGCTCGAGGAGTCCATCCCATCACCATGGCGACCGTCGTCCCTGTGAGTATGACGGCTGATCCCGTCTCCTGAAACATTGTTGAGGGTGTCCGGCATTTGGTCACACAGTGATTCCAGTGCTGATGCTGATTCAAGGTGGCCCTTGGTGTTTGCTCACAAGGGGATGCAGCTGTCATGAGACCTCATGGGTCCCAGTGCCCGTCAACCCTGCCACTCGCAGCTGAGTGAACCATGGGTGTCACTTGCCATGTCTGTCATCAGGCATGGGCCGGGAATCTTCGGCGGGAGGTTCAGTGCTGGAAGACGCAGTGTGACTATGTAGAAAGGGTCTGCGATTGTCTTGAGGAGCGTGCAGGGAGATACGCAGAGCAATGCAGGGTCAGCTTACACTGAGGCCTGCCAGACAGACATGTGGCAGGGAATCAGTGGTATTCGGGTTTCGCTGCTCTGTAAAGGAATCTGTTTATCAAGAATCTTATTGTGCTGCAGATCTACTGCTCCACACACTCTGGATTTGGGTTTCTGAATGGCGGATGGAGTAGAGTGTGTTCAGTGGTTCATATCAGAACTCCTCATTGACACAGTTCGTTCAGTGTTTCATATCAGAACTCCTCAGGAAC
>JABFEB020000020.1:10658327-10671123 GCA_019775895.2 Stomatorhinus ivindoensis | reverse complement strand
GTGGGGGAAGTGGGCGCCGTACACTGGTTGCTGATCCCTGGCACCTGTGCACGAGACTGAGGGCATGTGGCGCAGTTTATGGGGATGGAGGTGTGGGGGGGCAAAGCTGGTGCCACTATATGCAGGGGGGCACGGTGTAGCCCCCGCCCTCGGCCGTGTGCTGCACGGTGTGCTCCTGCAGGGCGCCCAGGTCTCCAAAGCGCTCTCCGCACCACACACATTTGAACTGCGCTTCGCGGGCATGCACGCTCTGGTGCTTGGCCAGGTGCTCGCGCTGCTTGAAACCCTTGTCGCAACTGGGGCACTTGAAAGGCTTCTCACCCGTGTGCACGCGCCGGTGCCGCTGCAGGTCCGACGAGTACTTGAAGCGTTTCTCGCAGTCGGGGCACTTCAGCGGCTTCTCGCGGGCCGGGTCGCAGCGGTGCTGCACAAATTCAGATGAGGAGAGGAAACGGCGGTCGCACAGCGAGCACTTGAGCGGTTTCTCGGAGCAGTGCGAGTTCTGGTGCCGCTGCAGCGTCGACGACTTCTTGTAGCCTTTGCCGCACACGTCACATTTGTACGGCCGGTCGGCAGCCGCAGCAGCGGCTGCCCCCCCGCACTTGTGGCGCAGGAGCTCTCCTGATTGGCTGAAGCCCTTCTGGCAGGAGGCACACTTGAACAGGCTGTCCATGCCATGCACGTGCTGGTGGTATAGCAGATGAGACGGCTGCAGGAAGCCCTTGTCGCAGAGGTTGCACTTAAAGGGGCGGTCCGCGGCACCTTTGTGTGTGCGGCGGTGGCGCACTAGTGCGTACTGCTGCTTGAAGCTCATCTGGCACTCGTCGCACTGGAAGGGTCGCTCCTCCGAGTGTGTGCGCTCGTGTTGCCGCAGGTCCGACGGCCGCTTGAAACCCTTGCCGCAGGCGGCGCAGCGGAAAGGCCGCTCGCCAGCCGGCTGGCACTGGTGGTGCAGCAGCTCCGAGGACTCCTTGAAGTGCATCTCACACAGGTTGCACTTGAAGAGGTGCTCTCCAGAGTGAGCGTACATGTGCCGCACGAGGTGCGAGCGGTGCTTGAAGCTCTTCTCGCAAGCGGCGCACTTGTAAGGCCGCTCGGAACTGTGCGTGCGCTGGTGGTGCGCCAGGTGCGACGACTGGCTGAAGCTCTTGTCGCAGGCGTCGCATTTGTATGGTTTCTCGCCCGTGTGCACGCGCTCGTGCCGTGACAGCTCCGACAAGTGCCGGAAGCCCTTCTGGCACACGGAGCATTTGTAGGGCCGGTCAGGAGACGAGGCCTCAAAGGCGGTGGGCGCAGAGGCTCCCACAGCAGCCCCGCCCCCGGAGGCGGTGCCCTCGGCCGCCGGCTGCTGCGGATTGGTAGCGGAGGGTGTGGGCGTGGCGTTGCCGGAGGAACCGGGCCGATAGGTCTTCTCGCAGATGGAGCACTTCATGGGGTTGCCGCTGCTGTGGGCCGTGTGGTGCTCAGCCAGAGAGGTGAGCAGGGAGAAGCCCATCTTACAGACCCCACACACAAAGGGCTTCTGCTCCACCTGCACGCACTGGTGCTCCAGCAAGTCGGTGGCCTGGTGGAAGATCTTAAGGCACTGGGTGCACTGGAAGGAGCGGTCCTGACTCACCATGCACTGGTGCTCATGCGGATTGGCCAGGTGCGAGATGTCATGGCCGCAGGCCCCGCACTTGTGCCCACCATCGCCCCCTACCTGCAGGGAGGGCTGCTGCGCCTGGACGGCATGCTGCTGCTGGGGCGGCGCCTGCTGCTGCTGGTGCTGCTGCTGCTGGAGGCTGGGGTCCGGCTGGAGGACGATGCCGTACACCGCACAGCCCAGTGCGCTTTCTGCCCCCGGTGGGATGGTGTGCACCACAGGGGGGGCCACAGCGTGCTGCTGCCACGCCTCTGTCATCCTGACTGCTGAGTAGGGATTCAGGTTTCAGGAATTCTAGGGGCAGCCTTGGATCATCGGTGGACGTGAGGCAAAGGGGGGTTCAGGCAGAGGAGCGTAGCAGCCGGTGAATGGCAGGGGGCACACTGCCGAGTCTCTCGCTCCTCACTGCACTATTGGAGAAGTTGAATCAAAAGCAAATGACCTGACTTCAAAGTGCAAGCGGATTAGTACTTTGGGTCCGGCGCCACGGTACCGAGTGGGTTCTCAGAGTTCACCAAAACTTTAGTCAGAAACTGTGAGAAGAAAAGTTCTGCATTTGCTGCTCATGTCCATCCATCTCACTCCCTTCCCTCGATGCTCACACAGCTTCTGCTGAAAGAAGACAAATATATTATTACCCAACAGCCCATCACTGGCTTGGACACTGAATATATGCTACCATTAGCCGATTACCTCCTTAATATGCTTTTAGGTGTATGCTTCCATTACTCCCTTTAATCCTTTATATACACTCTCCCACTATATTATGCTGTTATATTCATGTTAATATACTTCACCCTTAGCCTCCTTCTTGCTGTACTCTGCTCTTGCTCACAGTATTCATTTATACACTACATACACACAACAGTCACTCACCATATTACTATATATATTATGTCCTCACTCCCCACTTATTTTTTATATATATACACACACACACACACACGATAACTTACCATGTCCTGTTTTCATGCACCATGGCACTTCAAATACTCTTTCCCTACTCATATTTTATACACAAACGCACTGTATTTATAAATACAATGTGCTTTTAATGCATTTCTCTCTGTTGTAGCTGTGATTTACCTTACAGTAAAAGGCCTCAAAACAATGAAGTAATACATATCAAATATTACAAGGACCAAGAGTGTTCAACATCTCAAAACTTCCTCAAATTTACACTCCTCTAAGTAGACATCTTTTGCTTTGATGACAGCATTGCAGACTTGCATTCTCCTTGCAGATGTGGCCATCTGGAATGCTTCTCCAACAGTCCTGAAGATGTCTCCACAAACTCTTGGTTGGCTACCTTGCCCTTACTCTTCAGTGCAACTATATGATAAACAAATAAAGGATCTATAGGGTTTCACATGCACGCACACACACACAGTCCAAAAGTCATAGCCACAGAGATTTTATGTTCATGTTGGTGAATAACTAAATTGTCTGTCAAAGTGTGTAAGCGTAGCCATTTCAAAACCTTTCTTAAAGCGACCGGTTCTTGCAGCCACCATGCAATTCTTCTGACTCAACCACTACCCCCACTACTTTGTTTGGCCAATCAATACCCCATTGAGTCATATAACAAATCAAGTTAATCAATTAATTAAACGGGTGGAGAAATGTAACACAAAAACATGGGATGGCTGAGGTGCCCTAAAGAGGCCCTGTAACTAAGGCAGAGTAGCTATCCAACAAGATATCAGTAACTTTTTTGTATAACTGACAAAATTCTTGTTTACTCAATTAACACAATAAAAAATAAATATACAATTATTACCAAGATAAACAGGTTCAAACATGCCTATGACTACTGCACAGTAGTGAATGCATATTATATATATGTAATGATATTCATATTCATTGTGCTGTGTTGTCACTCCATTCATTTGGACTTGAACATGCCGAGCAGAAGTGAACATGCCATAGCAGAGATACTCAGACAGTTCCTCATACACGTGAATAAATCCTCTTCAAAGGTGCAGAACTGGACTGGTCACGTGTCAGCAGGATTTCCCCTGCACCAGCCACGAACCGCCTCTCAAACGGTAAATCGTTTCCCAGAATTCTCTGCAGTGGCTTTGTGCACATAGTACATGACATGTAGCTGGAAGAATCAGGATGCAAATGACCATCTTTTTTTGGAATCCAAACAGACCATCCGTCTGTTTGGAATGTTAGCCTATGTTACTGTAACGGTCAGGTCAAATCCACTGGCAGCCTTAACTGTGTGAAGGGACATTTTCCTGACATAGATGCTCTTATTTAACACCACTATGAAGTGTTATCTGATATTACTGTTACGGCGTCTAACAGTATTAAATATAACCTTTAAACGGTCAACAGGTAGCGGTTAAATAAGTAGAAGCTCAACGTTTCTTGCCTTCTGCTTGCGGAGTAAATCGTGGTCAGTTGGTCTTTACGGTAAACATCTCGCTTACGGTTGATCAACTTGACCGCCCATGCTCCTACGGTAACACACATAAACGGAACCGCAAAATACGTTCTCCTAGCACCACGGAGACCGGCGTGTCTTTGAAGGTGAACTGAAAACGTTTCCACGCAGACGGCCCCCAAAAGGATGAAGATGGTACAGCTTCTCATGTGGCTTTACCTCCGCCCCTCCTGAGATGGTACGGACATCCCGTCCGAAAAGCCACGGCCAACCGGCGAGTTGCCTAGGACATCCCAACGCGCCCATCACCTCATTACCAAT
The DNA here is from genome assembly GCA_019775895.2 of Stomatorhinus ivindoensis. Taxonomy (NCBI): domain Eukaryota; kingdom Metazoa; phylum Chordata; class Actinopteri; order Osteoglossiformes; family Mormyridae; genus Stomatorhinus; species Stomatorhinus ivindoensis. The sequence goes on along the minus strand of JABFEB020000020.1, from coordinate 10,666,762 downwards.
GCAACCAGTGCAAAGTCTCCGAGAAAAGAGTTTTATACAAAGAGTTTTATACATACGTATCTTCTGTAGCCACAAGGACTACTTCGGAATGAAATCGCTTTCCCTGCCTCACTTCCTGTAGCCTCCGCCGTAGTTAGGCGTAATGCAGCCCGTCACTGCTACTCAAACAAAAAGCAGCTAATTGGCTTTTTGTCATATATTATTGTCATTGTCTAGTAGCGTCCTTTCATCACATGGGATTAAGGTTAGACATTAAAATCTTTAATCTTCCTGACATGAATCATTCTTTTCTCTTAGTCTGATAACGATTTAAGCAAATGAGGAAACCTTGGTTTTCCTGGCAGATTAGCTATAATTAGATCGTCCATTTTATGCATACAGGATTTAAGCGATATTGCTTTTCCAACATATATTTTATGCAAATACTCATTTTCTGCCCAATTCAAAGAATATAAATATGCAAGGGAAACATTCGAATAGAACAGTCATTACAAAATGGTCCGAATGTGACATAAAGCGGCATTTTCTATTGGAAAAGGGAACCATCTTCAAAAATACTAGGTGTTCTGGCGGAAACCGCTCAACATCACATCGGATGCCCCAGCGGTTTTGACACACAAACGACCGGTCGGCGAATCGGTCCCCGATTCGATTAAATGGGAACCGGACGGCGCATTTCTCCCGAACGAACCGCGACAAGGAGGAGTTTAAATCAACCCCCCAAAACCTGCACTTTCCGCGAGCCCAATGACACCTACCCCCGTCGGGTCGGCGGCTTGCACCGTTTGCAAAACAATACCGTTTGCAGGGGGGGAATAATATTACGGTCAAGATAAACCCTACAAAGATCCGACATCTGCACGGCCGCAGCAGTCTTCATCAAATATATAGCCAGCCGACTGCATAAAATGGATACGACTCTTAAGTGCAAATAAAAAAAATCAAAAATAATATATCACTATGGGGTCAATCTGATACCATCAAATAATTCGAATATTTAGATATCAGGTGCTAAATCTTATTAGATTGCTGTCGATCAGCAGGGGAAATCATGCCGTAATAGCATAACCTTGTTACCTTCTGCACAACCCGCGAGCCACCATTATGTGGATACATTTTATTTCATTTATTGCGGCCGCTAGCTCGGCAGCACCCGATTGATACCCAGTAACTGGGTTTGATCGGCCGCTTAAAAACAAGATGTCTCAAACATGCAAGACACCGCATTTGGTTCTTACGTTGTCCTAACCGTTTTTAGCGATCGCAAACGGAAGCTAGCTAGTTCCACCTTGCCTGATAAAACAGCGAGTTAGTTAGTTACAATAAAACACGATCGCATGCGCTAATTACTCTTATTAACTACGGATCGTGTAAAAATTGTAAATTCACAAAGCGATTTTGATATACTACCTCAACAGACGTCCAGGGCCGGTACAGCGTGGTTTCCCTTATTTAAAAAAATCTGAGTATTTTTCTCTCGCAGAGGGCAGAACGCAGGCCCTGACAGCCCCCAATCCGCGGACCTAGGCCGCTTCCAGCCCAAGGCCGGGACGGTCAGGAAGGAGCTGTTTTGTGCCTCACATCAAACCACTTTAAAAATGTGCATGTTTCCCCCCGACGGATGCCTTCGACGGCTTTTGTCTTTCGTGCGATCTTACTGTTTTGTTTCTCTTTACTGATGTTATTGCGACTCTTTCTGCCCTGCTCCAGGAATCCGACTTCTGATTTTAAAAAATACTCACAGAGCCGAAATACTGTAGAGAGCACGGGAACCTGAATACGAAATACAGTAATTGCCGGCCACAAAACACACACCGGAAACTTGCGCTGCATGAACACATCACATCCCGAGGGAGTAAATGTCTAATATCAGGCCCAAATATTTTGAGGTATAGACAATGTAAACATGCAAAACCTAATAATTATCATTTGCTCGGAAAATCGATTATGCGCGGAAAAAATCATCATCATATTCGATAAACATTTCTGCCAACTTTTTTAAATGATCGCTCGTCAACTGATAAACCAATACATACATATTCGCTGGATGCTGATATTTAAAATACATCATGTTTTTTGTGCACTGCATATGTACGTTCTTCAAAATTACAAGACCGTTTATATTCTCTATTTATTCTCATCTACGGAACCCAAGTCTTTGGACAAAGTAATTTCATTAGCTATAATACATTACATTCGAAGTTGCTATACACATATGGAGCTATCATGAACTGATTCTCACAAAAGGAAAATTCTTGTTTTTTAACATTAAGATCTGTTTTAATTTATGAAATTGGCTATATATGGAACTGAAATACATGAGATTTTTTCTTGGCAGATGTAAATTGGCAATTTTCTTTCTATTACATTACGAATTGTTTTGCTTCATTTAATGTTTTTACAAGGTTCACCTGCAAGCTGCCTGCATGCAATACCGACTTTTAACGTGCTTCTGTTGATGCATTGTTTTTTTGACATTACACGTTAATTTTTGTATTATTTCTGTGAACAAATTTTATTCTAAAAACCACCATAAATTGTATGAGTGTTTTTGTTAAGCGCGTAGTGCTCGTCGCGTCATTTAATAGGATATTTAATTCATTTCTTTATTAAGCAATAAAATACGTTTGTTATATTTCTTCGTTGGTGTTATTGTAGTAGAGTATTGTAAGTTATAATATAACTTACATGTTTCACTTGGTATTATTTATGTATTTGTGTTTCACGAAAGCAGTTCTTCGGCAGCATGCATTTATTCCATGTACTTCCTGCCAATAATTCATTTTGGAATAAGAACCGCCTGACGTGGATAGACACCTCCTGTACAGTAGGTGGCAGAAATTACAATGATAACACTTCCTTTGTTCAAATACAAAAGTGTTTAATGCTGATCATAAGATGGCAAGTTTTACCACAATCGTGCTTAAAATGCTTATAAAGCTTGTATCTATGAAATACTGGTATATATACATTTTCAGCCATAACACAAGGTATCGGAACCTAATGAATTGCGGAAGTGATAGGCTGTAAAGATCGCATGACTCGGGTTTCCAGTCACGTGATCAGAGGACCAATGAGGTGTGCGGTGATTGGGTGGTTCGTATCGATTACGCGGGACTGTGTAGTTTTGTTTAGCTGGAGCGGGCCGAACTCATTTCGGCCTATCAGCGTTAAGTGCGGTCGATCAGCTTCCTCTTTGTCACAGAATGTCCAAATAATAGCTTAACGATTGTATGTCTGTCTTACGACATGTTAGTTGGGTACAGTAGCAGTTCCGAAGAAGAAGAAGGAAATTTAAAAGGCGAAAAACGAAAACGACAGTGCAGTCAAACTGATTACACTTCCAGTTTTTGTAAAAAGGTTAAATCTACTACGGGCTCGGAGTAAGTATTAAACGAGTTAATCAGTTTTGAGTTATATCATAATTATGTTAGTGTAATTATACTACTGTGACACACTGTCTAACACTACCAGTTTCTTTCCCTTCCAGACAGCTACCTACTTTCTCATAGTGTCTCTTACTTATATCATAATTTGTAGTTTTAAATGCAGAATTCTCTAATTTTGACAGGAAACAAAACGATTACAACAAGAAAATGGAAATATTTTAATTATCACTTACATTTCTTCATAAATTGTATCTTTCTTGTGATTTGCTGAAAATTACCTAAACGCTGCAATGTGAGCAATTTATATTCCATTAACTCTCTGTTTGTTTGAAAAGGCAGATATGACTTATTCTGTCATATTTGTCCCTCGTATTATTTCTACTGTCAGCATTTTTTTCTGCATGTTGACATCTGTCCAAACTATATTCCATCTATCCAACTTCTATCTGGTCATTAGGGTCTTTGGGTTCAGAAAGAGGCAGCTTTAATCTGATGGGGATAAATCGTAGGAGGCCACCTGTCTCTCATCACTGAAAGTGTTAAATCTTTAGAAATAAAAGTTTGCTTTTGTGGGGGACTGATCAGTAATATGAATTTATTCAGTAAAATCCACAAGATTATATAAATCTTGAAGTTTTGATTCTAAATAGTGTTTAATTCTGTTTGCTTTGTCATGAATATGCTGTCAGTGTCACCACAAAACAATGGCGGATGTTATTTATATTTTATTTATACAGTCCAATACAGTTTTATAATCCATTACTAAATCTGGCCAGCAGATCAATCTTTCATTTCCTACTAAATAGCAAACAATGTGACATTTCATCACTGGCACTGGCGATATTAGACAGGAGTATATCGGTTGCCGAACGGATTTTCCAATGCAGGAATGTGGAGATGCCAGAAAAATGGTTTAATGTAGGTTAATTGAGGTACAAAAATAATTCCATCTGCTTCATTTTTGCTCCACTATTGCTATCTCTTTTTTTTCCCCTGCGCTTCCATATAACAAGTTAACGCCGGTGTTTGTGGTCAACCGGTAAGCCTCAACCATTAATTCCTGGTCTAGTGATAAGTATCTACTCCGGAGTACAGACTAAGAAAAAGGTTCAGGAACAACCCCTGAGGATCTACAATCAGGTCGAGGTCCTGTGTTGGGAACACAACGCAAGTTCATGATGCGAAAACGCCAAAAAAACGCCCACACGTTTTTGACCAAAGTATACCTTACACTAAGGAGTACAAGTTCCTCTGTTTTGGATGTTTAGTTGTAAACGGGGCATACAGTTTTCTGTAATGTGATATGGTGCTTAGTTGGTTAAATATGTGAATTCATTTGTGTGTTCTTTTTTAACTGGGAAGAGACCACAACCATCCCCAATCAGAGGATGAAATCTGTATCGAAGAGGCTCCTCCCCTTCACCAAAAGCCCCGCCTACCCCTGCCAGAGAGTGTGCTGGAGATGTTTCCAGAGGAGAAGGTGACAGAGGACAGCTCACTACACGGCGGTCGAGTGCGCTCCTTCCAGCACGAGCGAGGGAACTGGGCCACATATGTGTATCTGCCTTGTAAGTATTGAGCGCTATACCATGGAGGTTGCCACCATCCCATTACTAATTTTGTGACACTTCCTTTTGGGTGTCCCTGCTCGTAGATCATCCTGAAGATGGCTTTCTGGAGCTGCTGGAAGAGATGTCCCAGCTTACAGCTACCCACGGGTTCCAGCTGACGTATTCCACGGAGTTCCACCTCACTCTGTCCCAGACAGTCATACTCCGTCACCATTGGATCCAGCCCTTTGTGATATCCCTCCAGACGGGCTTGGCCCCATGTTCCCGGTGAGTTGGGCCCTCTGAACTCCTCCAGGCTCCTCTTTATCTGTGCGTTGGGGGTTCTGTCACGATCAGACCTTCTGCGTTAATCCATCCATCAGTCTTATAGGGTTGGAGTCTTTCCACAGTAATCAGTCTTTATTTAAAAATTAAGGAATCGATTGAATCCAGAAGGATAAGGCGATGTCTATTTTACCTTCTGTTTGGGTGCTTATGGTTTGTGCTTCTGTCCAAACTGCAGGTTCAGCTGTATTGCGAGCCAGTTGAAGGTCTACAGCAACCAGGAGAAGACAAGGTGAGATCATGCAAGAAACATGCAAGAGTAGATCCAGAGTCAGCAGACTGCTTTATATTTCACAACCATACAGTCTGATAAGCCTTTTATCATGAGCAAGTCAGCCTAGTCACGATAATTAAAAATGATCATAAAGGACACCTAAAGTGACATGTTGGAAAAGCATTTGGTATGTCCAGGTTACACTGATCATGCATACAGAACAGAAAACATTTTATAAGAAGTGTCGGTTGTGGTTGTGTTGTGCCGCAGAACCTTCCTTGCACTGGAAGTTTCCACAGGACACACTCAGCTGCTGGAACTGGTTAGAGTCGTGGACAAAACGATGGAGGAGTTTAATCTCAATACCTTCTACCAGGTCAGAGCCCCCCCATGCACATTTTTGGTCAGGGTGGCTTTCAGGTGCTGCCATGTGTAGCATATAAACGTGCTCAGAAGCCTGCAAAAAAGGCGGCGTTGGTCCCGAATCGTCACCAATTGTGTTTTTCTGAAAATATATATCTGCATTTGTGTAAGATTGTTTTTAGTAATGTACCATTGAACACATACACAACAATCAAGGACTGGCTTATAATCAGAAACACAAGATAAATGAAACAAAGCCTCTTAAGGTGATTCTATATAAGCCCATTTTCCAGATTAATATGGATTTCCATCCCATTTCTGCATATACAGCTGGGTAGAGTACTCACCTTTATATTTCTGTGGACATGCTGGTCATTCGGCACTGTGTCTGTGAGACATGAGGTCAGTGCATGTTTAAGCCTGGTGCCACTTCTCCCCACAGAAACCTTCCTTCCACATCAGCCTGGCCTGGTGTGTGGGTGACCAGTCGGACAGGCTGCGTGCCGAGTGTCTGCAGCAGCTCCAGGTGACGCCTCCCTTTCTCTGCCCGCCCGCTCTTTAAGCGTGGGCACACGTGCTCTGTGGTGATTTCTGCATGTTTCTGTGCATGGTACAGCCGCCATGGTACAGCCGCCAGGCAACTAGTCATTTCCAGAATTTCTTCATTTCAAAGACAGAAGATTATTAGTGACTTGTGAAGCTGATTTGCATGCCTTTCATATGAATCATACCACACTAAAGGCGCTTTTCCACTGCACCAGGTATCATAGTTTTGACACTTCAAAAAAGTACCAAAATTACTGTACTTTGTGGTGGTTTTCCACTATTGTAAAACCTGGCGCTGAAAGACATCACAACGCGAGGCGGATATTTTGTACTGAATTCAAAAAATGGCTGTAGTATGTTATAGAGATGGGCAATGTGCAATGACGATACCAACACTGCATGCTATGCACACAAAGTTCACATTACAAATTCAAACAGCTGGTTTGAGATCAGGTGTATTCACACCTTTATACCAGGGGTGGCCAATCTTATCCACAAAGGGCCGGTGTTTATGCAGGTTTTCGATGCAACTCCCTAATTAGATTACTGGCCACGCCTGCTATATACTGTTTGCACGTTATAGCATGGGGCGTTTAAGTTTCACAAAAACATTTTTACTTTGTCATACGAAACAAAGCTTAGCAAGAATTGAAAGTTTTAAGGATTATTCCTTTTCAAGATTATCTAGTATACACTTAAAAATAATTTCAAAGTTTACTGCTGCTGTTTTTGCGTGAGCTCTGCATATGTCAATTGTAATCATTTTCATCCGTACCGTTTAAATTCTAGATGAGTGTAAGATCTTGAACTAATTTCTTTTATAAATTTCCCAATATCAATTACAGCAAAATTACATTGCAATGTTTGATTTTTTTCCCAATATAATGGAGCCCCAGTGGAACCAGTTTACTGTTTTTTATCGTTGTTTTCTGAGTTCTCAACTTTGTCCAAGTTGCCAGTTGTATTGTGCTTCCTGGGCAGGCTATTTGCATAGCCATTTGACAACGAATACTTTCAAGTCCCGCCCAAATACCAAAGAAGTATCCCAGATGCTGTGATACTTTCGGTACTGGTACTCAACTTGAAGTCCGTGGAAAGTACCCAAAGTACGGTACCCGGTGCGGTCGAAAAATCTTACACCCCCCATGAGCCTGTGTGAAATCATCTCTGTCCCCCTAGAGCCTTCTGGACTCCCATGAAGATGCCGTCTTCCCACTGAAGCTCACTTGCCAGCAGCTCCGCTGTAAGGCTGGAAACAAGATGTTCTGCTTTCAGCTGTGCTGAGCTGGACTGCCTTGCCTCGCTAGAAGAACTAACATCAGTCATCGTTATGCCATCCTTGCCTCAAGATTATTTAGGCTATGGCTGGTAAATCATCTTAGAATGACGACACACAGGGCAACTGTCTGAACATTGTTGCTTTGGCACGTTCCCGTCGATATCAACAAATTTCTATTTGAAAAACTCTGGGAGTGGACAGCTTTTTGTAATTGCCCTGATCCAGACGACTTGCCCGACGTCTCACCTGTTTGGTAATTGCCTGCTGCATTGTACAAAAAGTTGCCCTATGTATCGTCACCTTTAGTGTGTCTATGCCCGGGATGGACTGGCTGGATATCATGGCTGTACTCCATCATTGTGCCCTGTGTTGCCTGAAATGAAATTCCCAGTCCCTGTATTCCTGACCCGGATAGATGGATGGATAACTTTATGTGAATATCTTGTAAACATACTTTTAAAATACCGGTTACAAATAGCATGAGTTTGGAGTTTGTAAAATATAGGAAAATACACTGCTGTCACCATTAATTCTAAGTAAACAGGTTTCTGATAAATATTTATTGAGAAAATTCCACTTTGTTGAACCAACCTTCATTTTTGGGTGAAGCTCATATCCAAACCAAGGTGGGGGGGGGGGGCGTAAGGCATGCGAGCCACCACGCCCAGAAGGTAACCAGGAGTGAAGTTCCCTTTAATGTACAGAGGGACAGGGAGTGGATGCCGTTTGCAGCCAGCATGTGCACTGCA
>JABFEB020000020.1:10619467-10658227 GCA_019775895.2 Stomatorhinus ivindoensis | reverse complement strand
TAACCAGGAGTGAAGTTCCCTTTAATGTACAGAGGGACAGGGAGTGGATGCCGTTTGCAGCCAGCATGTGCACTGCAGGGCAGCCTCCAGCAGGTGGCTTTCTGATGAAATCGGGCAGGTAACCTTCGTGGGAAGAGACTTGTTTTCCCCTGAATGCGGTCATTTTGAACAGACATCGAGTAGAGCAGGTTTTCCCAGTCCCCGTTTTTCCAGATTTATTAGGAGCAAGATCTTAATGAATCAGGTCTGATATAAATATAAAATACTGATCTACAGGTCATGTTCGGTGTTAAAAAGTAATGGGTCCACTTCAGCTTATAAATAGATTAAATGGTCCCAGATTTATACCTATAGATTTATACCTGGCCTACAAAACAATCCATATTAGTTCAATAGTATAAGCTTAGGTTCATTTAATTACCAAATGCTTCAGGAACTAGGCACTATCAATGACGAATTGTTGAACTACAGTCACAGTTAGCGCTTAAGAATGTAATACCCCAAAAATCTTTAAATATTATTTCGGCATGTAAAAGCACAGTTCAAGGCCAATGCAACAGCACACAGCAGTCTGAGGAAGCCTGCGGGGCCGGTGCTGGGATGATGAGGAGATCGTGTGGTGCGGGGCGTTGTGCAAACGTGTGGTCCCTTATCAAGTGAAGGTGCTGTGAAGAGAACGGTCTCAGTAGGCTGGGGACACACAGGCCCCACACAGTACAGCTCAAAGACAGTTTTTACAGTTTAACTACGTGACAGTTACATGTTCTTGGATTGAGGTCAAGTCAACTCATGAAAGGAGGTTACTCGGTCAACTGTAACAGGTGTATGTTCAGGAAGGGCACTGATCACCCCTCTATGGACAATGTAGGAAATCCTATAAACAAAAGAATGTATATCAAAATAAAAGACAATTTTTAAAACCATTACAAATAACAATCAATAAACTCAAGGAAAACAATGACGGGTGAAAGGTGGTCAGCCTTAAAAATGGCCAGGATCCCCCTCCCATCCCACATGACCACTGGAGACTCTTAAAACTACATCCGTCATCAGCAGTGGTTTGATGGGGCTGCAAATGCATGAGAATTAAATTAAACAAAATATAACAGTAACACAGCTAAAAAAAAAATAAAAGGCCAATTAAAACCAGAGCCAGTTTTAATCCTGGGCTCAGACTTTTTTCTTTGATACTAAATATCAAGGTCATAAGTAGGTGCAAACAAACCGGGACGAGCAGAAGAGTCCGCTTGTTGTATTTTGCAGTCCCGCAAGCCCAATAGAAATGACCAATTGACTACGGTCTTGGATTCTTAGAATACTTCTGTGTCCGTTGTAGCATGAAGGCGAGACTATGACATCACCGCTCTGCTTGGGCTGTCAGGGGGAGAGGACTAGGTTTTTGATGTACGCCACGGTGGTGCCGTTAAGCAGCATGGCTACGTGCTCGTTGCCCGGGAGCTCCACCAGGTGGACGGGCTGCGACTGACGGCCCAACCAGCGGCGGCACTGGGTGGCGCTCACCAGGTTCACTGTGCCGTCGCCGTCTCCCTCCACCACGCTGGGCTCCACATCCGGGAAGGAGGCGTCGTAGTGGAAGGCCTCAGCTGTGGGCACGCCGCTACCGTACAGGCAGTGCACGGTGACACCGGGCGGCTCCAGGGCGCTCACCAGCGGCTCCGTGTCCTGCCGCATGGCCCAGCCCTCTGGGAAGCCCACGTCGGAGAAAAAGCGCTGGTAGTCACGCAGCGTGTAATTGGCGCTGGGCGTCGACACCAGCACCTGGTCGGCGGACCAGCTGTTGGCATACGGGAAGAGCCATGTGGTGCTGACGGCGGTGCGCTGCTGCGAGCGGATCTTCAGGGGGCTGATCAGCGGGATGTGGTCGTTATCGCCTGAGACAGGGGGCCGGGTCAGAGCACAATTAGCCAATGAGCTCACTTCAGTAATGGATTCATACATGGCACTACAGTGGCCGACCTGTGAAGTCAGCTAATGTGCTCATACTGTTCAAAGGGGTGAATTCAACACTCTCTCTCTCTCTCTCTCTCTCACAAGAGAATGCCTCTACCTGATGCCACCACTCTGAGCGTTTTAGTCACGCCCCCCCAGGGAGGTGCCAGGGCGACAAAGGCCTTGATATAGCGGTCCTTCCAGGCTTGTGGCTGCTGGTTTAGGAAGTACAGTGTGTACATGTTGCCCATGCTATGTGCCATCAGCAGCACAGGGCCGCCATACTTCTCAGCCATCTCCTCGATCATCTTCTGCAGCTCCAGAAAGTAGGCCTTGTTCTCATCTGTGATGTGGACGGAGAGGGTTGGTCCAGAGAACAGCACCAACAACTTCACTATAGTGAGCGAGTTCAGGGAGGAAACCATTTTGAAGCCATTCTCTATTAGCTTAAAAACTATTTATAATCATTATTGAAAAATGCAGTTACCCAATATTATTATCACAACAGTGTAAGATTTTTCCTACACTCCTTTTTAATAGTAGAGGGTCATATAATACGTTAGCCCAAATACAAGATGGATTTTTTTTCCTACAAAATACATCTGACAAAGTGTTGTCTTTCGGGGTCTAGACGAAAAAGGGAATAGTTGGCGCTACATACAATTTTTTGTAAGAAGTGTCTTGGCTTACTGTGATACAGATTGTCATAAGGTGAGAGTCTGGAAGCGCGAGCGTCACGCCAGGTTTGTGAGAGCTGGCAGTCCTGGCAATGTGCGTGTTTAGCGTGTACCTCTGAGTGTCGTGTAAATCGATGGCTTCCCTGGCAGAGTCGCTGCTAGTATTAAACAGATAGTGGCGGTTAATAATGACAGTAACATTTCAGTTCCGAAAGAGCTGTCATTTCATTTATTAATATGGCTCAACCAAATACTCAGGACAAAGATAAATCAATTTGTCAGGGAAGGTAGGAAAACCTGCAGAAACCTGTAAAATTTGTGTAAAATTTTATAACAGCTAAGATTTACAGCATATTATTGTGCCATCTTCAAAGCTGGCATTTTGTTCCCTGATCTAAAGTTCTAACCGCCCATGTAGAAAGTGCGCCGGTAGAGTGTTTCTGGGGTGTATGAGTTTTCAGCAGGGTGGCGGCAGTGAGCTTGACAGTGTCCGTACTCACTGGGGGCCTTGCGCCAGTCATAAGGAGCCCCCCGAACGTCCTCGTCCCGCGTGTATCCCCAGTCCACCAACGCCTGCACTATGGTGAAGAAGTAGATACCTACCAAGAAAAAGACATGCTCTACAATACCTGCAGATATTCTTCTGCACACAAAACTCACTGGATACGTTTCCCCCCCCCCCCCTTGATTAAATCATATTGGGTCCATTCGAAAGATAGTGTGCCTTTTCTGGCTTCAAGTCCCCACAAAGGGAAGCCTCACTACTGGGAAAGAGCATCTTAGTACCGGTACCGATTCTGTGTTCCAGCATTGCAGAGATGTTGTGTCAGGTTGAGGTTGGGGCATTGCGAAATTCTGACAGTCTCCACAGACCAAAATACCCTGCTGCTACTTCCTGACACGGCACACGAATTTGATGACCGGTAAAATGAGTTACTCACGTATACAGCCATGCAACCACACACACACACACACAAACATACATGCGCACACAGCCTGTAGCAGCTCAGTCACTCACCCACAGTGTGTTTACTGGGGTCCAGAAACTCCAGGGGGTAAGTCTTCCCGAATCCAGGCACCCGCACAAACACCCCGGGGGGGGCCTCGGTGCTTCTCGTTGTCTGGTTGTAAATGAGCCTGAGAGGGACAGGTGCACACACAGACTCTTATTTGCCAATCTTGGGTATCCCCTAACAAGTACGCCTGGTTTCTGTACCCATAGTAAAAATAAGATTTCATATCATGCAAGCAGCTAGGGCTATATTCATGATGAAACATAGGTTACATGAAACGGTTTAACACACAGCAAGCTGTAACAAGATTATCTAGAGACTATATCATCCTAAATAAGGTGCTTTACATTGGCTTTAGTAAAAAAAAATGTCTAGAACTGTCTCTGGTTGATTTCGGTATCAAATCCCCAACTAGAGTCAACATTCGGTTCTGCATACGTGGTTACATACAACTAATTAATGAGGAACACAAAACTGAGAAAGGGAATCAGAAGTGTCTCTGTCACCTTCGGTAGACAAATGTAAATGGAACACGAGATGGAGAAAGAGATAAACTGAAAGGGAAGTTATTTCAGACGTGCAATAAACCTCATTGATACCAGATGCTGTCAGAGAAACCTGCAGCCTCGTTTTAGGGGCTATGTCCACTGGCAATGACAAACTGTTCACAGTGTCAACAGCTTCTTACTAAAGGCTGGACGAGAGGTCAGGGGCTCAGGTTCCCTTCCCAGCCCAACTCACCGCATGTTATCGATCCAGCAGTCGATGGCCACTGGCACCAGCAGCTCCAAGTTGAGCCAAAGGGTGAAGAAATCATCAGTCTTCTTGTAGCAGATATAGTGAACGACACTGGGCTTATCCAGCTTGGCTTCCAGCTGGTTCCCCAGGTCTCCTGGGACTGCAGGACAAGGTCATACAGTCATGTGACTAAATGAGACCTAACATAGCCTATGGCTATGTTATCCGAGCTGAACGTAGTTGAAGATATGCAGCGCTTTACCATCCAGGTGCAAGGAGGTGACAATGTCAGGTCGATGTGATCAACTCATACTTTTTTCAGTTCAAATTGAGTTTTTGAAACTGTAGAATTTTTACGAAGAATCACATAGCAAACAAAAAAAATCTCTTCACATATAGGAATATACTTTAGGACACATAATTACACTAGATCTTACAGTAAAAGAAAACCACACAAATATAGAGAAAAAGGAGGTAGTTTAACTAAAAGCAGAGCACATTTCACGTCAGTCAGGACCATTTATGCACAACATAAAGTATCTTATATATAAAATCTTATAAACCAGTCAATGCATCAACCACTTCATTTCATTTTTTTGAAGTTGTTTTATCCTAGAACTAAGGTTCAACCAGCTCATTGTGGGCAGACTATTTTGTTGGATTCATTCATTTTGAATGTAATGAATAAGATACCACTGCTTAGTTTAAAAGAAACAGCGAATACTTTCAGTTTTTATTAGTTTTACATTGTCGTAAACAAACTTCTCTCCAAGTGCACAAAATTACACAAAAATTTCCACCGCAAACAGTATTACTGTGTGTTTAAGAAGAGGAAAATGGGATCAGTAACGTATTATTGCAATGCACATTTCACTATATAGCTGAAGTTTCACGCACAACACCGGAGGGAAATTTCTACGCGCTGTCATATGACTTATTGAAGCAACAGTCTCCTTCCGAAATTAACAGCCAAAATATAACCACAGGCGTAGGTACTCCACACCACTCAAAAGTTCCGGGACACGAAAAATATCAATAAAATCACTACCATTATTATAAAATGCTTAAAATCATTAACCGATTGCGTATATTATACACATTAGGTATAGGCATGGCTATTATAGGCTATTCAGCTACGTTATTACAATAATTTTCAAAGAATCTTTAAATTGACACAAATCTGCCATGCTTAACGAATGATTCGTTTACATAAAACACTGTCACTGTGTATAACATGACATGTTTAAAGTCACAGATTTCAAAACGATTGCAGACGAAAATTTGAGTCACCGGCATATAATCAAGGAAATGAGCATTACTTACTCAAGACGACCGGGGGACGAGTCTTGCAGGACTTCTCTCTCAGGCATTTGTTTACAGGACTGGCGTTGTAGGAAAGCACCATTAACAGCAGCAACAGAAGCAGCATCAAGCCATAACTCGATGGCATCTCTTCCGCTGGCTCATAATTTAGTGGCTATAATAATACTGACCTGGGCTGCTTTTTATTGTGTTCACCACCATAGACCTACCATACGCTGGAGCTTGTGGAAGTCACGGGACCAGACAAAAAGCACGAAGTGTGTGAGAACAGTCAGGCGAAAATCAAAAGACAGAAGACATCGAGATCCGAAGGCATCGATTGGGAGCTTGTAGGCGGAGGAAAAACAATGTAACACAGATTTCATAGGCGGAGCTGGGTAACACCCCCGAAAAAAGGTATATGGAAGACTTCGAACCTTATAGGTGACTGACCTGAAGTTCTCTACAATCTGCTGATACAAACCTTACACCCCTACCGACCAATAAAAAGGCTACATGTTTGTCGTTCTGTCTGAATGTTGAATTGTTGGAAAAAAGTCTGGGCTTGTTGCAGTTTAAACTTCAAAATCGTTTTTAAATCATTTCATTTTCTAAATTATGAAACTGGCTTTATGGTGTAATTCTATCGTGTTCCTGACAACGAAACAAAACTTACTGTAGCCTAAAAGTATATTGCTCAAAGGTAGTTCATACATTGCCCACACCACATCTATTTGTAAAGTAAAATGCTGACCTACTAATCTGTGATCCAGCACCACCGAAAATCATGTCACTTTAAAGGTTTCTTGGTAGATAACATGAGGAATCCGAACAATTATTCGTTTAATTTGGGAAATAACAAAACACTCAAAATCAGAATTCAATAGTAATAATCCAAAAGGTGCAAGTTAGAATTTAACTTAGAAAATACAACTGAGCCCATTTTGGTAAGCGTGAATAAACATATATGGGGACAGTTAGATTACATATCACACGTATGCAAAAGCCTATCGCTTTCTCAGCGATAGTGCTTAGAGCAAGAGAGGCCAATCTTATCCGCAAAGGGCCGGTGAGTGTGCAGGTTTTCACTGCAACTCCCTAATTAGATTACTAATTAGAGGACTGATTGGCTGAGGAGTCCTCACACATGGGTTTGAACAGCTGACCTACAGGTTATCTGAAAAACCTGCATACACACCGGCCCTTTGTGGATAAGATTGGCCACCCCTGGCTTAGAGGTACGGTTTAGAATAGAATAGATAGAATCTGGATTCTTTCATGATAATTACACTGCGTGTATGTGAAGTGTATATATAGGCTTCAGATAGTTTAGTATAGTGATATTGGTTCTACGTATATCTGCAGTTATCAAGGAGTATAAGAGAATACAACAAACAAATTACAAAATGGAAACGACAGCAACTAAAACGTTTTATTGATTAACATTATTTCGTCTATTAAAATATTTATGTAATCAATTCTACGATCATAACCTCTGCAAATTAGTTCACGTCAACAACAGATCAAATGTTCATACAGAAGGAGAAACATGGTTTTGTCAGTTGTTTAAAAAAACTTTCCTAATTCCTAGAAAACTCTAAGCTTCTCTGATAACTACATACATTATATCGGTAAATATATTAATACTAGATATCAATGCATAACACCTACGTGGAATATGAGCATAGCTAATATAATTAGAAAACATGAAGAGACAAAGGGGTGTGGTTACTGTCCGGTTACTTTGCAATGGGGCAATAAAAACTGCATTCAGATGTACAAGAACATCCCAGAAGCGATGTGCGTGAGTCTCATGTGGATGGCTAATAATTACAGTCCCTTCTCCTTATCAGCAGAATTTAGCGTGGGAGATGATGTCTGGTCCAGCTGTGTGGGGCTAGGGATGGGAGACTGATCAAATTGTGCTGAAGCGGAGGTGGGAGGCTGCTCTGACGGCCACGGTTTTCCCTCTAGGATATTCTGGATTAGTGTGAGCACCTTGTTGTGGAAGACAATGTCCAAGTGGGGCATGCCTTGAAACTCTATGACGTGCACCGGCTGTCGCTGTTGTCCGACCCAGCGTTTGCACAGACTCATACTGCGGCTGTCCACTGTGTCGTCGCCATCGTCATATAAGATGTCCACTGGGTCTGCGTCCGGGAACTGCTGGTCATACACGTAGGTGACTGGTGTAGGAATCCCCACCCCGTACATGCAGTACACCTCCACACCTGGGGGGTGCAGGCCAGCTGTCAGGTCCTTGGTGTCTTTCCACATGTACCACCCATCCTCAAAGTTGATGTCCTGGAAAAAGCGCTTGTAGTCCCGGACGGTGTAGTTGAAGGACGGAGTGGAGATGAAGACGTGGTCCTCGGGCCAGGCCATTTCTGAAGGGATCATCCAAGGATTGGTAGTAGTCATCCGCTGTTTCTCACGGATCTTGATGTTGGATACGAACGGGATTCCATCATTTTCACCTGATGATGATGGAGGGGAACCAAAAGGATGTTCAGATATTTCTTCACAATAAAAATATGGCAAGCAAACCATTCTGTCCAAGAAGAACACCTTGTATAGGAAATGATGGAATTAGGTGTGTTTCAAAATTATGTCTGTCCATCCATCCATCCATCCATCCACTTTATATACCCGCTAGTCTTGTGCAGGATTATTGGAGTCTGGACCCATTCCCAGAAACTTTGAGTGCAAGGCAGCGAATAACAGAAGCCGGGACACCAGCTCAGCGCACGGTGGGCAGGTGGGCATATACACATACAGACAATTTGGCAATTCCAATTCACTTTAGCATGTTTGTGGACTGTAGGGGGAAACCAGAGAACCTAGAGCAGGAGTGGCCAATCCTATCCGCAAAGGGCCGGTGTGTATGCGGGTTTTCACTGCAACTCCCTAATTAGATTACTGATTAGAAGACTGATTGGCTGAAGAGTCCTCACACATGGGTTTGAACAGCTGACCTACAGGTTATCTGAAAAACCTGCATACACACCGGCCCTTTGCGGACTGGCCACCCCTGACCTAGAGCACAGGTGTCAGACTCCAGTCCTGGGGGGGCCGGAGCGCTGCACATTTTTGGGTTTCCCCTCGTTTAACACACCTGATTCAACAGGACTGCAGTTTGACACCCCTGACCCAGAGGAAACCCTACAACAAGAGGGAGAGCATGCAGACTCCACGCACATGGAGCTGGGGTGGAGAAATTCAGTTATGCAACTGAAAAAATTACATGTAATGAATGCCGGATATCTGTCCTTTGGAGCACTCAATAGCTGCCGTAATACACAGAGCTGACTGCCCCTGCTTCTGTGCGCCACAGAGTGAAGGACTGGTGCACTGCTGTTTAACCAGGCTGCTCTTATCTGACAAGATTAACTAGACAAACACCCACAAAGCATGATTAGGCCAGACATTCACCTAGTTTTTGCAAGATTATCATATATAAAGGCTGTGCAAAGCTTTTGCGTGTTTTTTTAAATAAAACATTACATTTTCTAAAAATCTGTTAGTTTTAAGTCAAACACATTGCTTGATTTGTGTATTTAAAAAAGGCAAGTGCTTCTGTTTATTTTACACGTTTAACCAGCCTGGCTTTACTTTTACGTAATCATAATTATGTCATAATACTTTGCTGCTGGTGCATGACCCACCTGACGCCAGCACCCTGAGACACTTGACTGCCCCTCCCCAGGGCGCACCCAGCGCTATGAAGCTCTGGATGTAGTGCTCCTTCCAGGCCTGGGACTGACGGTTCAGGAAGTACAGGATGTAGTTGCATCCCATGCTGTGCCCGAGCAGGTGAACCGGCTGTTGGAACTCTTCATACATCTCCTCCACCATGGCCTTAAGCCGTCCAAAGTACTTCTCCTGCTCGTCTGAGAGACAAAAGCACTTATCACGACAGCAGCACTCTGGGCAGGAGGCATCTGCAAGGCTTGGTTGGGCGGTACTTACTGGGGGCAATCCTCCAGTCGTAAGGGGCTCCTCGGATAGTCTCATCGCGAACATACCCTGCGTTCACCAAGTGCTGTACCATAGTGTGAAAATACCCTGGATAGAGGAAGCAAATTAAACTGGATTACGATTCTGATGAGAATGAGAGAGGTTTACAGGTGAGTGTAATAAGGACAGAACCTGTGAGTTTGTTGGTGTCCAAGAACTCCACTGGATATGTCTGCCCAAACCCCGGTACCTTCACCTCCACACCTGGAGAATTGGAGGTCTTGTGTGTTGTCCTGTTATAGACAATCCTGCATGGAGAAGGATGTTACAAGCAGACATGGAACTACAGAAGCAAAACGAAGACAGAAGGTGTGGCTTAAATGGAAGCAACAAAACAAAAGAGTGTGAGAGGTGAGGTGAGAGGCATCATATTTTTAAATAATTTAAAATAATTAATAATGTCTCTGGACTGAGGTAACGTTTTAAGATAAGAAAACGTTTGGTTATTTTGAGTTCATTATAGCTGTTGTATGAAAGTAGAACCACCCTATCCCTAAATTTCAGATTCAGGGTGGAAACAAACACCTACGGACCTGATGTTGTCAATCCAGCAATCAACACCAACAGGCATGAACATGTTGAGGTCAATCCAAATGGTGAAGAAGTGGTCCGTCTTCTTGTAGCACATCCAGTGCACCAGGCGGGGTTTGTCCACCTTGGCCTCCAGCTGGTTTCCCAGGTTCCCTGGCACTGTTGCATTTGGAAAGGATGCCTTAAAGTATGTCTGTTTTCTTTTTTTGTCCTGCACTTCAATGCTCATGGGAGAATTTAGTCTTGTCAATGTGATCTTTTCAATAAATAGAACGTTGCTCAGATAAAGTCCAGATTGTCCTGCACACGTGGGTGCAGTCAATGCTTTTCCTACCCGAATTGGTTGTGAAACAGTAGTGAAGTGTTTGTCCTGTGACTATAAATGACTCCGTTCAGAATACCCTTTCCTATTACCTGCTAGCTTCTTGTTCTTACGCTGTTTCCTGTCAGCATTACTGCACACCGGCTGTTTCACTAGGACATGCAAGATCAACGGCCACTTTTTCAACCCCAGTCCCGTACTGCAGACGTTGGAAAGGTTCCTGAAAGTAGGACACTTTGGAGATGTGGTGGACGCTACCAGGAACTATTATTTAGTTTTAAAAGTTTTCATTTGGCATGCACACAGTGTGCTTCCGTCGAGAAGAAGCAGTGCAGGAGAAGAGAAATGGACTCAAAAGTAACAATATTTAATGGCTACTGTGCCGTAATCAGAAGCAGTTCCTGGCGGCATCAAAAAATGTTAAGGTAGCTAATGTCAACTATGACATTTCCTGCAAGGTACTACATTCCTAATTATTGTTACAGCATGCAATCATCAAGGCATGACATTCAGGTATAATGACTGTCATGCTTACGCAAGAAATGTTACAATAAATCTATATTATTCCATTATAAATCTAAAATTAGCTGCATCAAAAGTGTTAGGGTAGTTTGCAAAACCGACAGACTACAAGGTAATAAAACTGCTACACACACCAGATGTTTACAACACTTAATCATCCCAACAGCTGACATAGGTACAGTTACAGTTACACACTGACAGTATTAGTTAGCATTACTAACCCCCCCCCCGCAACTCACCCAAAATCAGAGGTGGGGTGCAGTTGCTGGGCACGTGCTGGGGCTTGGCGTTCGGCGGGAATATGACGTTAAAGAGCCAGAAGCCCGCCGCGCGCTGGAGAACGACCAGCAGCACGAGAGAAATCAGCAGCCGCGTGCAGGCCATCTTCAGCTCTCGGGTCTTAGTGCCGAGTGCGAAAGCGAGCTATAAAGCGGTCTGTCCGGCGACCGGGGGAGGAGGCTCTCTGACTCACTTAGGGGGTGAGAAAAAAGAACAGCAAAAAAAGGTCAGGAATTCGTTCCTGGCACACACACTTAAAACTTAACGGTTGTGTCCATGCATCTGCTTTTAAAAATCACAGAAAATTAGATTCTGGAAGCTAAGAAAATATTTTTTTGCCAAATATAGTGTCTCTTACAAATAAAACCATGTAACGGTTTTTGTTGTTTTATTGATTTTAGGCAAAACCAATAAGGAGTCTGCGCCGCTCGGTAGTGAAACATTAACATTACTTGGTATTCAATGATAAACTAATAACATTAGGTTATCTCCCTGACCACAATAGTACTTGATACGGTTTTCAGATGACAAACTTGACGTTATAGTATTGGTGATTAATAATTTAGCAGTGCTAACGTTTTAAGGGACACACTTAACTAATAATATCTGCGGTTTTAGTTTGGGCTATTTACGTATCAACGTCTGTCCTTCTCGCAAATTATGAAAGTTCCTAAGGCCACTGTCTCGGGATAAACCTCGCGGGAATCACGTGACCGTGTGCCTGGCGTGTCCATGGAGACGAGACGCCGAATGAGAGAATTCAACATTGTTTAACATTTTTGCCAAGTCTGGATCTGATCGTAGAGTGAACATGAAATGTTTAAACTCGTGAGTTCTTTTAACTGTTCTTGAGTAGTTTAATTTGTCCTGAAACAAAATATAAATAGCTCATTTGTGCTAAATGGAGGAGCAGCAAAAAGAGAGGATACTTGAAGCACAGGAAGAAGAAGATCAGGGCTCAGAGAGAAGTGGGGTTGAAGAACTACAGGAGCTCGAGGAAACGCATCCCGAAGCAGACGCTTCTTCAGCACACTCACCCCTGTGAGTTTTAAAAACCCCTAAATTAAATTTAAATTCAGAAATCTGTCTGTGTGTGCATTTTAAGTAGATCATGTGTCTATGCGAAAGAGCATCTCATTTTTAACAATGAAATGATAATATTAAAAACAGATAAATAGCACGGTTGCTTCACATTGAATATCAAATATCATTGGCAGTATCTGTGTGGAGTTTGTTTGGTCTTCCTGTGTCCTGTGAGCTTCATCTGTACTTTGTACATGTTGTCATGCTGTGACCGACTCATTTCTCCATCCAACCAATCCGACAGGTGGGTCAGAGCCCCACAGCCTGACCCATTGTGCTGTCCCGCATCTTACAAGAAGCACTCGCCTCAGGAACGGCACCTGCTGAAAACGGCACACAACTTCCACTGTCAGTACGCCCACCTGTACCCCGTCCGCAAAAATCTACTGCTGTACCCACTCAACGAGTGCGGGGTCCAGGTATTCACGCACAGACGGACACATATAGGCAGGAGGACAGGCAGACAGACAGTCAGACACACAAAATGATTCACACAGACATATATAGGCAGAGAAACTGGCGATCACACACAGCCTCACGCAAACTCACATATACAGACAGACAGACAGACAATCCCGGCCACAAACTTGCACCAATGTACACATAAAGTCATGCACAATCACACAGACAAACACATACAATCATTCAAACATACATGCTCACATTTCTTAGTGGAAGCTATGACCTTAACTTCAAAGTGTGAAGCAGGTGAACTCTACAAAGAATGTTTTGGGTTATTAGTGTGTTTTTAAAATGAATGAAAAATGAATTTTGAATGGATTTTGAAATGCATTCTTCCTTTTTCATTCATTACGCTTCCTCTGAAGTGTTGGTGAGAATTCCTTACATTTAAATACACTTTCCTCCTTGCAGAATGGCAAGAAGCATGTCTTCGTCTAGACCCAGACAGTACATATTTACTCACAGTCATTCCTTGTTGATCATCTTCATTCATTCATGTCAACCTTTTCCAGTTCGACGAACAGTTATTCTCTTTAAATTGAAGTATTATATGAATATCCTTTCGTTTATACTCAGGCACATTTTAAATGTGCACATTTATTCGCTCTCGTTTTTTATGGAGTTGTTTTTGTCCAGGTTTCCCATCAGTTATATTTTGGTATGTTAATGTGAGATGGTTTTCACGTGGTGTGTGGGACTGGGGATGGGGATGTTCTCATGGAAACAGCTGGACAACCTGCCGGCTTTTGTATTTATAGTAGCTGTGATCTGTCTGTATTTATGGAAACGAGAACTTGGCAAGTCTCTGAGGTTTTATAGGTCGAGAATCGCAGATCAGCATTCAGGGAAGATCACGTTCAAGAATGCTCTGGAATCTCACCCTCTGAGGGTTTCAGTTGCTGTTTTGTAAAGGAACATATGGGGTGACATGCATTATTACACAATCAGAATTATTATTGAACTATACAGTGAGGTTTGTACATTAATTTATTGCGTATTTTGATTGAAATCTTTTTTAAAGCACATTAAGGTTTATTACTTGTACCACATTAAAATAAAACCCTTTGACATTTTGGAAGATTGCATGAATTACTGTACATGAAATGCATTATATGTGGTGATGAACTGTTTTAAATATACTTGGGACTGGTAAAGATTTAATACAAAAGTACTTATGACACTTCAAAGTCACATGCAGAGTAGTAGAGTAGCATATGAGCCGTGCTGTTATTCTGCCATCATGAAAACATGGGACATTGGCTTGGAGGGGTTCCCAATCATTCCATCCCCTTGTTTCCCCTCCTGGACAGAAGTTTGTCAGTACCACTCTACGGCCCACCCTTCTGCCGTACCCCGAGCTCTACACCTGGGATGGGTGCTCCAGCTTGGTGTCCGACTTTTTGGTCCCGCTGCCTCTTGATCCTCCATTTGACCTGGTGAGTCCAAACAACACGATTTGGAAAAGGATGTGGAGTAATATAGTAGGATATCATGTCAGTAGAGACATGATCATCATTGTAATAAACACAAACTGAAACCAGAAAAATGCTGCCAGTTAAGAGCACTCTTTCATGACTGAGAAACATGTCCACCTAATGTAGAATGGGAGTTAAGGTTAAACGTTGAAACAGACTAGCTCTTTGTTTGGAAAACTGTAAAGGCCAATTCACACTTCACTTTTTCACATGCGTTTTTGGTCCGTGCACAGTGTGAGTGATGTAAATTTTGTTTTCAAGGCTTTGCACCGGGCGGTGCACGTGTAGCCCAGATTTTTATGTCCACCAGAAATCATGCGATTGCGCATGTGCAAGGAAATTGGCAAGGTGTTTCTAGGAGGTGGCAACACCAACTTTCACAGATCAGAGGTCAATCAAGAAAGAGTAGTGGAAGAATAGTTATTTTTGCAGTATTAGTTGGTGAGCAGCTGTATGTGGAGGTGCAGAGGTACCTGCATATCTAATTTTTCATACTGTCCAGTCATTATACCATGGTATACAGTTTTTTTAAAAACAACAAAATTCTGACATTTTGAAAATCTTCATAGTACAGTTTGCTTGGGGTCCTGACTGTGAGGATTTCAAAATACCACACTTTGTTGTATTAACTTGCCAATTCCTCTGCACTGCTTCTATTTCTGTGAGTTGCAATGCTTGCAATACATCTGCCCTCTGTGGTTTGCTGGAATATCACTGCTCTACGCAGCCATCTGCTTTCCACCAACTAATGTGGTATGAACACATGATTCTGTGCTCAAGACACATGGAGAAGTGAATTAGGGACTAGGCCTAAAGCTCCAAACCACCACAAACAGTGACATAGTGAAGGTAATACCGCTATGTGAGATACACAGCAATTACACTGCTCCTGGAAAATCATTGAACACAACAGAGCAAAGCTGATCAACGAGGAACAAACATGTCAGTGAATAGCATGTGACAGTTGGCAGGTCATCGAGAAAGGGCATGGGCTATATCAAACAAAAGGGAAGATAGGAAAGCCCTAAAGTCAGGGCTGATGGGATTTGCAGTGGCAAACAGAAGCAAGTGTAGACGTCACAGTATGTATACAGTAGGTCAAAGGTCTATGTGAACTTTGTCATCTCCGCTATATTCAAATATTCAGAGAGACGAGACGATGTGGCTCCAGTTTAACAGAGCGCACAGAACAAAAGGCACATAGAATTTGCAAATATAATTATAAAAGAATACTCTATAAAAATATAAACTCTAAACCTAAGTAGACAAATATAAACTCTGTAGACTTGGAAAATGTGCAAATCAGTTACATATGAAAAAAAGGTCTGAGTTGGAAAGAAACAAAAAGTGCCAGTCAAAAGTCTGGACACACTGAAAATCATTTATTCTTCAATGAGATGATGACCCTAAGCACTTCTCCAGGTTATGTAGTAACAATTATCTAGTGAACAAGGGGAGAGTTAGAGTGCTGTGACATGTGACCTACCCCCCACAACCCCCCCAACCTGAACCTGATACTGCTGGTTTGGGATGAGTTGGATCAAAAACTAAGAGCAAGGTAACCAACATCTGCCCAGAACTTGTGGAACGTCTTTTGGGACTGTTGGAGAAGCATTCCAGGAGGCTACGTTTGGAACCTGGTTGAAAAAAAGGCCAAGAGTCTTCAATCCTGCAGTTGAAGCAAAAGGGAGCTATTAAGTGTAATATATGTATGTCTGACAAACTGTAGGAAGTCCGTATAGCTCAAAATACATCAATCGATTTACAACAAATGATTAAACTGAAATATAGAATAAGAAAGCTAATCAGTTACATCTTACAATGTAGACCATGTGTGCATGCATGATTCAGGTCTTATTTGGAGGTGTCTCTTGTGTTCCTATAGCCTACTCATCTCTATTCCCCAACCTGGGTCCTAAAAACTCGAAGAGGCAGCTGCTTCGACTTCACCACGCTGCTCTGTTCCCTTTTGTTGGGTGCTGGCTATGACGCTTACTGTGTCAGTGGCTATGCTGTGAAGGAGATTTGTCTGCTCAACCAGTCATGCCAAGAGTGCCCCCTGCTGGTCATCCAAGACAAGGTCAGCAAAGACTTTGCAACCTCAGCCCAACAGACGTGGTATTGCCGGTTCCAGTGACATGTCTTGAATAGATATTACCATTTCTAATCCCTGAATGGGATGTCTGTTAATTTCAGGACAATTTAGAGATGCAAATGTACGTAAAAGCATCTCTTTAGGCTGCTGGGAGGAACCCAGCACACAGTGTAGAGAGAACATGAAAATTCCATAAAACACATACAGCCAGGCTGGGACTTGAACCCACAACCCCTAGAGGCAGTAGGTAAAAGTGCTCCCTTAATAAAAAAAAAATGAATTGCGGTTGTGCATTTGACTAGGAGAAGATGTCGGAACAGAAGACCCCTTTGAAAAAGTACAGTGTGAAACCTCGGCGAGATCTGAGTAGCAGGTTCAGAGAGCAGCAGCAGAGCCAGCGGCAGGCTGGCGTTCAGGCCGCCGTTGCCGGACGGCAGCGGGGTGAGCAGAAGCTGCAGGTGGGCGGTAAAATCACTATTCTCTTTGCCTCATTTCCAAATCACTTATTCATTCAGTGGGAGTGTGACAAGTGTGAAGCTGCGTGGACATGCTTGGTTTCAGATGATTCTATTATACTGTATATCAATGTTATATTTCTGTTTCATGTTGTAGCAATGTGCAATGTGTGATTTTGTAATTGAGTTATGTTATTTATTTTATAAATGTTGAGTATGTTGCTTGTTTTGTTACAGGGTTACTGTATACCAGTGGTCACCAACAATGCTCCTGGGGATCTTCCACCCCGCAGAGCCTAGGCGCAGCCCTACTTTAACAAACCTGATACAGCTAAGTACTGGAACCTGCTATGTTAAAGCTAATGCCAGTCTGCTACTATTCGATTATCTGTATCGGGTGTGTTACATTCGGGCTGCACATATGCTCTGCAGGGTGGTAGCTCTCCAGGAGCAGGGTTGGCGATTACTGCTGTACCGTATAATGTTCTGTATGCTGCCGTTTGTTTCAGGAGAGTGAGCACCCCCCCGTGGACCGCTTTATGGGCCACTGGGTGCACTGCTGGGTCCTGGTGCTGTCCGGCAGCCGGGAGGTCCCGGAGAACTTCTTCATTGACCCGCTTACCGGACGGAGCTACCCTACCACCGACAAGCAGTTCCTGGGTGTGGAAAGCATCTGGAACCACCAGAACTACTGGGTCAACATACAGGAGTGCCGCTCCGGCTGCATGGTTAGTGCCGCTGCTTCGCATGTAACGTCACTGCGTGTGACAGGATGATTTCACGTTTCTACTAATGGCAAATCCCTCAGGAGATGACCTTTGGCCTGGGGGATGCAGTCAAGTGGGAGTCTTTGCTGTGTTGCCTCCCAGTACGGCCCCCGCTGCTGCTTCCTGACCCAAAGGACCCTGAGGATGAGTTCAGCGATGAGGTGTGTCTTCCTGAAACTGTGAACGCGTGTCTTCAGTTGCCGTTTGTTGTGCCATATACTTTGCGCAATCTGAGTCTCATTGTGCCCCAACACACTAGGGCCCGCAAGGCCGGGGACTGCTGCCTTTAACTGGGCTATGCTCACGCTGCAGTCCGTGACTCATGAAGTGATGGGTTTTTATTCAGGCCCAGCTGATGACCTCTTAGGTCGAGGCACGAGATTGACTAACAGGAGACATTAGGGATGACAGTAAAAGGGCACAGCATACCAAACAGAATGAACAAGTGCTGAGTAGCAGAAAAAGGTTTGAGGCAGAGGGTATATGGAATTATGCAGAAATGGAAGAGAAAACACCAACTCAATGCATGGAGCTAAGGTATGATCCCTGCTAGTGTTAGGATTACATATTGTATGCTTGTAACACATTGATGTACATAGAAAGAAAGTGATTTTAAAGGATTAGTTTTAAAGGATTTGTTCACGTAAATATTGCATTACTATCTCTCTCCCTTAAGTATACAGAAGAAGAACATGGTGTTTCACTGACAAAAACATCAAACATGTCATTTCTCAGCAGCTGCCTCACATGTGTTTATTTGCAGGAAGAGGATGACCTTAAAGTATTTGAAATGCCTCCATCTTGGGTGAAAAGAATCGAGATTTCTCAGCAAGGTAACCATTTTTGCTTTCTCCTGGGTTCTTAGTGAAAATAACAGCAATAAACTATACATCCATCTCTGTATGCATGCATGCACCCATCCATCCATCCTTCCTTTTCCAGTACAGATTCTCAGGGGACCCAAAGTCTATCCCATACAGTACAAGGATCAAGGCTAGGGTACAGTATAGGAAGGATGCATTAAATAAATGAGGAGCACAAGCCGAATTATAAACCCTCATCCTACATTCTATCACTCTTATTAAGCCTGTCAGGCGTAATGGAGTCGTGGTCTGTGGTCAACTATCCTTTTCATGACATTTTGTACACCACGTTGTCATGGTACGTTGTCAGTCCATGCATCTTCTCATCTGTGCACACCAGCCTCTCAAACTCCAGCTCTCCAGCCACTGTTTACAGGCCGAAGTGTCTCATTTTCTCACGTGGGAAATTTTCTCACCTGTCACTCCTGTCTCACCGCCGTGTTTCACCTTAAGACATGGAGATGAGGTGCCCTACAGGGGTGAAGGTGATCCAGTACCGCAAGGCCAAGCTGGAGAAGGTCGCACCCTATCTCCTCAAGGACGGTCTGGTGATGCGCCTGACCACCTACAAAGACCTGGATTGTGAGACCCTCTCCAGTTACCATAGTTACTATGGTTGCTATGGAAACAAGCCAGATGAGCTCATGTTACATTCATGGGTTTTTGCTAGCATGTACAGGCAGGCAAGATGGAACCTTCAGTTATGCTGTGCTCATGTCTGGTACTTGACTTATTTTTTTTTTTGTATTTGACTTCTGTTTTTTTTGCACGTCTCACTGTTTCTCTCCATGTGTTCTGTCGGTTCTGCTGTGGTTCTGTGTGGTCTGGCTAAAAGGCACTGAGCCAGATACCGTAAAAGAATGGTTCCAGCATCGCCAAGATTACTTGGAGGAGCGGGAGCTGAACACAATCACCGATGTGACGCTGGAGCGTTTTGCACCCGGAAGGAGCCAAGCCCTTAAAAGTAAATAATACTCAGTCATGCACCCACATTCCCTGCAGTACAAGCAATATTAGAAGGATGTCAGGAATGTAAACCAAAAGCAATATTGAAATTGCCTGTCTAATAGTGGAGGTTATGCAGTTAAACCCCTTTTCCATTAGGTTACTAAACTGTCTTCTGCATGTTTATTGCTGAATTGGGCTTCGGGCTCATAATTAACTTACTATTAAGGAGGGAATTAATGATTGGTCTGGGGGGGGGGGCATGGTAGCACAGTGGCACTGTTCTCTCACTCCTCTGGGACCAGGGTTTGAGTCTCTGCCATGGTTCTACGTGCGTGGAGTTTGCATGTTCATCCCTTGTTGTAGTGGGGTTTCCTCTGGGGATTCAGGATTCCCCCCAACACAGTTCAAGAACATAATTGTTGCCACTACTTGATCTAAACACTCATTAATATGTCATGAATAGGAAATTATACTGAATATGGAAAACAGCTCGTCAGGTGACCTGTTTACTCCATACCATATCATGTGACCCTCGTCAGGTGACCTGTTTACTCCATACCATATCATGTGACCCTCGTCAGGTGACCTGTTTACGCCATACCATATCATGTGACCCTCGTCAGGTGACCTGTTTACTCCATACCATATCACGTGCCCCATAGCCAACAGGTGTGCGATGCTGCTCCAGGGGATGGAGTACGACATGGAGTTTTACAGCCAGAGCCGCATGGATGGGCTGGCCAAGCGAGTAGAGCGACCCACTGAAATGACGGAGAGCTTTGAAGGGCGCACAGACTTCTTGTACCACAGACACATCATCTTTGGCAAAACTGCAGGGCCTGGAGGGACCACCAGCGCAGAACAGTGTCCCATACTGGTAATATAAGGAATTGTACAAATAGCATTATCCATAGCCATGTATCCAGCAGGTACCCAGTAAATCCTGGGAGTAGCCCTGAGCGGGTCATTATGACACTGATCCTTTATGAGTGTTGATTGCAGCAGTGCCCCCCCCCCCCCATTGTGGCCCTTGCAGAAGGTGGTGGAGCGCTTTGGCAGAGACTTCTCCAAGCAAGCCGGCGAAGACGTGGCCAAGCGTGTCTTGCTGACTGCGGAGGGCCTCATCCGGGTCACCTACCACCTGGAGGACGACCGCATCATCCCCGCACAGCGCAGCTTTGCGAAGTTCCGAGAGGGCCCCCCATCCCAGAGGCAGCAAGTTTTCAGCCCCGACATGGTCTCCACCTTCCTGGTGAGCGAGAGCGTTCACTCCTGTCTAATGCTGTACTGCGGGACACCAGGACTCTGACTCAGATGGGTCATAATGTCAAAGATACAAGTACTGCATAGAGATAGAATAACATGCCTCTAATTAGTACTACTGTAACAGCATCTGCAGGCAGATCTAATGCAATACCGTGATGGTAGCCCAAGGTTAACTTACTGCTGCCTATTGTTAAGTTTGTCTTGGTCCCTCAGTCCAGCCTCCTTACACTGCAGGTGGACCCATCTGAGAAGCCGTGTACGAACCTGTCTCTATACAACATGCTAGTGTCCCTCATGAAAGAGGAGGACAGGGTAACACAGGAGATCAGGAGCTCGTCAAAAGAGGTATGCAAAGAGCAGCGGCTTTCCCGGACCGCTCTCTGTCGCTGCCCGAAGTTGCTGCTTCTGTGAGGAGCATGTGTGTGCATCCTTGTGTTCCACTGTGTGCTGCGTGATTTCCCGTGCATCTCCAGGTCAGAGACATCCTTGCACTCCGCGAGAAGGAGGAGAGTAACTGTGAGCTTCGGATCTCCATCTATAGCACAGCCTGGAGTGAGGAAGCTCGTCGCTACAGGGAGGAACTGGTGAGCGCACCCTCTACTGACCCCCCAGAGAAAGGGTGTTGCTAGTGGCACTCATATTTATTTCTTTATGTGCTTCCTTTCTGTGTTTGTGTCTGCCTTGCTCCTCTTTCCTCCTCTCCTAGGAGCGTGTAGCTAATGAGGAGCGCTTGTGGAAGGAGAGGAAGGAGGTGGATGAACTGGCGCCACTTTTGGCTAAACTGGGGAACCCCGCGCACCTGACGCGTGAGGAGGCAGAGCAGCTGAGGAAGGAGTGCCTGGCCAGCCTGAAGGAGCAGCTGATCTACAGAGCCAATTTGATCCAGGAGCGCTTCCAGAAGGTACCCAAGTCACAGGGGCTGTGCCCGGTTTGCTGCTCAGTCTGGAGTCTTCATACCTA
This sequence comes from Stomatorhinus ivindoensis, assembly GCA_019775895.2. Taxonomy (NCBI): domain Eukaryota; kingdom Metazoa; phylum Chordata; class Actinopteri; order Osteoglossiformes; family Mormyridae; genus Stomatorhinus; species Stomatorhinus ivindoensis. The sequence continues at coordinate 10,636,502 of JABFEB020000020.1, read as the reverse complement.
TTTACAGAGAAAGCTTTGAGACTCAGATCTTAAAATTGAGACAGTGTGAATTGGGATTTTGCCATCTTACTCATTTGACTTCTTCTGGGTTCCCCCTTTGAGTCTGGTTAGGGTTAGGGATTCCTCTGCTGCCCCCTGGAGGATGGGCTCCCCCTTTGAGTCTGGCTCCTCTCAAGGTTACTTCCTTCTACAGAGTTTTTCCTTCCCACTTGCTTTGGTCGGGATAATGCAAAACGCTTTGTGACAATGTAGTGTTGTGAAAATGCGCTATACAAATAAAATTGAGTTGGAAAAATTGAATAAAGAGAATCTGTTCAGTGAATCAGCCGTGAGAAAGTTCAAAAAGACATCAACAGCTAATCTACAGGTTTTGTCAGCTCATAGTGTCAGTGTCAGAGTGATTCTTAATAGTGCCAACTGGCACTGGTTCTATGTGCAGGAGACCCAGCAGCTGCAGCTAAAACAACAGTGGTACCAGCAGAACCAGTTGTCCATGACCCAGGAGGAGGAGGGCGCCTACATGTCCTTCTGCTCCAGTGCCGTGCTGCGCATCAAAGCGCTGAAGCTGCGCCTCAGCAGGTACCCACAGGGTGCTATACTCCCACCACGCCTGCTTTTAATGCCACTGCTAGCAGACCCACACATATTTACCACGCCATGCCAACTAAATGACACATATGATCTATTCTTTCATTAATATCCAACTACTTAATATTGATCCTGGCTGATCCAGCAGGTTCCCAGTCTGCTCCCTATTCTCACTTAACACTCGGTGCGGCCTGCAGTCCTGACTTCCAGATCTTCATCGGATTGTCACCATCATTGCTATGTGTTCTGTTTAAGGCATAAAGACTACGCCCCTCAGAAGTACCTGACGCTGGACGAGAAGCTGAGAAGAGATCCCAGACTTAGCAAATATCTGTGCTGATACGTGGAAACACTTTAGCTTCTCCTACCCCGATAACACAAAGTCACACATATTCAAACCTGTCGGTTGCACTGCATCTGTAACAGCTAGTTTGGGCTGAAAATTAAAAGTTGATTAAAAGTTCATTAATAATAATAATGATAGTAACAATAATAACAATTATAATAAGGGCTCCCTGCCATGAGTTGGCACCCCATCCTGGGATATTCCCTGCCTTGCTCTGGACCACTGTATGCCTGTACAGGAGAAGTGAGTATGTTAAATGGCTGGATGGATAATAGGGCAGCAGGATGGTACAGTGGTGCCGCGTATTTCTGCAGACTACGGTCGAGTCTCGGCCCGAGTTCTATGTGTGTCTCAAGTTTTATGATTCATACACTGTAATACTGTGTAGTGAGGCACTTTCTGGGAATGTGCTTGAAGGAAGTATACAAGGGAAATAAAATATAATGATACGAATAAAATAACAATCAAAATTAAATGACTACAAAATAAGCAATAAAAATAGGGAGGCGTGTGTCCACAGTAGTAAAAGGGTATAAAATCGCAGTATAGTGTGATAAAAGTACAACAAATGACTTGTTAGCTGTAGATTGTCCTCGTTCGGGACACGGACAGCCTGAGGGTGGAAGCTGTTCCTCATTCTCTCCTTTCTGGCCTTCAGACTCCAGTAGCGCTTCCCTGACCACAGCAGCAGGAGAAGGCAAGTTCTCCCTGTATCACTGTAGGGCAGGGTTGTCAAACACCAGTCCTGGGGGACCAGAGCCCCGTACAGCTTAGCTCTTTCCCTGTTCCACCACAAATGATTTAGCTTATGAGCTGTGTGGTAATTAGCACTAAGAACCTGAATCAGGTGTGTTAAATGAGGGACTGCAGTTTGACACCCCTGCTGTAGGGTGTTCTCTGGGTTTTCCAGCTTCCCCCCACCGTTTAAAAATATACTAAGGTGAACTGGAGTTGCCACATAGCCTGTAGGTATGAATGTATGTGTGAGTGGTGTGTGTCCCCTGCCATGGGCTGGTGAGCCACCCAGAGCAGCGACCAAGCCAGACCTTTTACAATGGGGTTGCCAGACTGGGACCAATGATTTTGCTGGGGTGCCAATGGGGTAAAATGCAATCCAAAGAAACTGAAAATGTGGTGAAAATGACAAATATTACACTATGCATGATCTAATTAACAAATACAGATAACTCCTCACTTAACGACCTACCTGTTTAACAACCGCCTGGACTTACAACCGGCTCTCCGACCAGTCGGTATTGTGCGCGGTACGAGAAGTTAGGTCATGGAAATGGCTATTCTATTGTTTGTTCTGGCCTTTGATTTATTGAGAGTTGTATTGCAGCCAGGAGCCGAATATCGAGTGGCGGGGCAATGTGGGAGGGGTTTATAACTTATCATCTGATACCCAGACAGACTCTGGTTCTCTTTTAAAATAGGAAAAAAAAAAGAAATTTGACTCGTTAAAATCTCAGACATCATTTGACACGTCTTCGTGATTTTATTGTTAACATCAAACTTTATCTATACTCCAGTTTTTATATTTTAAAACCATTTATTGAAACCCAACCCTAATAACATTATATAACATTTATGTTCCATCCAGAAAAAAACAACTTAGAAATCTTAACACACATTAGCCATACTTGAATCATGTTTTTATGTTACCTTGTGTTAACGAATAATGTACCAGATAAGGAACTGAATAAATTCAGTGTTATGCCTTCAAGTCAATCTAACATCAAAAGAGTTTAACCAACGTATGTGTTGAGGTCAAAATGGGACCAGGCTGTGTTACTTTAAGTATATGTGATAAAGATGTGTGAATTGATACAGTATCTTTTTATATTGAAATTTCCATTTTAAAATTCAATTTTTTGGCCTGGTAATTAAAATATTTATGTCATAGTAGGGAGCCAGACATGAATAGTGACCTGCAGGGCTGCCCATATAGGGAGAGAAAGAGGAAGACTCATTGGTTTCGGTGATCAAGAAAATCAGTGACATCGCCAATGAACATGACTGAATTGGTTTGGGTTGGGGATCCAGTACGATACGATAAGGCATTACGAAATTCATTGCGGCAGTCCTGCATAGGACAAGCGGGTATGGAAAATGAGTGGGGGTGGGTGTCGGTGTGTGGTCCGTCACGCCGACGGGTGGCGCCAAAGCTAAGTATCCGTGTTCTTTGTTGTATCTTCTCTGACGAAACTCCCGTCATCGCCTCTATAGCGCTAACAGTGGCGTAAAGCTTCCGTAGTGGAGCTTTCATACAGTGCCGCGTCTGATTGTAGCCGCTCACAATGGTACAGCTGGTGGGGTCCCTTCGTAAAGAGCTTGCCGATTCGGTGTCGTCCTGCAAAGTGCTGGTGGTCGGCGCCGGGGGCATCGGATGCGAGCTGCTCAAAAATCTCGTCCTCACCGGCTTCAAAAATATTGAAGTGGTAAGAAAGACGGGGGAAAAGGGGGTGCACACTTTTTTCGCCTGCCTTTGTACCCGAAAGGCCTATCCAGCGGTATCGGGTAATCTGGCGGGCAGATTCAAGATTGTGTGGATTTGTGCGGTGCAAAAGCGGGGCTTTGTGAGAGGGAATGCGTTAGTGTGATTTAAAAGCGAACCCGTGGCTGCAGCTACTTGCATTGCCCGAGCTTTGTCTAAAGCCCCCTTGCAAGCCTCCGGTACCCTGCACGGCTACCACTAAACCTTTCACGCGATGTCGCATACTTCGCTCGTCCTTGATCGTTGCATTGCTGTCATACCAGATGACAGCAGATGTGCGTGTTTTTGTCCCCTTATCGTCCGCACCGCTGCTGCCCTTGCCCGAGCATTTACCCGCCAGCCGGTCTCTCTCTGTATGGGAGGGAAAAGGAGCACAACAACCGGTGACGTTTTACACACATTTGCGGCGTCGTCGGTCTGCATGGAGATGGAAACTCGGGGCATCGAAATGCTCTTTTAGTGTCCTAAAGATGCATAAGTTTGCATCTGTAATATTTACTGAAGGGCTTAAAGAATGACGCGCGAGCAACATTTTACCATAGACTTTTCACGAATTAAAACCCCCTTTTTGTCTTAGACCAGCTTTTAGTAATGAGCGTAACCTATGAATTTTCAATTGGGACTTCTTTTTGCTGTATATGTAGCGGGCTAAGTGTCCACTATGCCCGTTAAATGAAGCGCTGATTTACAACACAATTTTGTGGGTGTGTTTGTTAGGTGTGCGGTTGCATGTGTGATCGCTGATAACTAACTGACCGCCTACAGATCGACCTGGACACCATTGATGTCAGCAACCTGAACAGACAGTTCCTCTTCCAGAAAAAACACGTGGGGAAGTCTAAAGCTCAGGTAAGGAGAGTATTTTGTTTTCACTTTTATCCCTTTGTTCCTGCAAAAAATTTTGTTTTGTGTTTAGTTTGCATTTTATCGTATAATGAACCGTGTCTGATGAATGTGTTTTATGTTTTGCTCTGTTTGTTGTGTGATATTGCTAACTGTCTCCACTGTTGCGCTCAGTGTGTAACGTGTGTGTTGTTACGGCTAACCTGTTGTAGGTTGCTAAGGAGAGCGTTCTGCAATTCTGTCCTGATGCGAACATCACATCCTACCATGACAGCATCATGAAGTAAGTCTGCTGCCTTGCCAGGCTTGCCGCGGTGGAGATGGTAGGCGTGTGAGTGCCTGTGCGCACATACGGTTGGATGCTGGTTTTGTTTCTGACGTCAGTGTGGTCTGTGTTTTATGTGTTTATCTCCACAGCCCTGATTACAATGTGGAGTTCTTCAGGAATTTCACACTGGTCATGAACGCCCTGGACAATCGAGGTATGGGGCGTTCCTCGTCTTTTCCCTCTTCTTACAGCCCCTATGTGGTGTTTACGTCTCCATTCCCTGGCCGTTAACGTTCACCCTTGCTTCATCCATCCCGCTGTTCTGCTCGCTTACTCTCATCACTGCCACCTTGTCCTGCCCGTCTCATCCCCCTGTGTCTTGCAGCGGCCCGTAACCATGTGAACAGGATGTGCCTGGCGGCAGACATCCCCCTGATAGAGAGCGGCACGGCAGGGTATCTGGGCCAGGTGACGGTCATCAAGAAGGTGAGTCTTGACTCTAAGTCTAATCAGCACATGTAGCTCAGTCTGTGCCAGCACAGTGGGTCACGCTGTCTGCGCCCTGCAGTGGGCTGGTATCTCTCCCCCAGGGGTCACCTGCCCTCTGCCCTTGTACCATGACCCTGTAGTGGGCGAGCAATAGTAAGATGGACGGGGCCCTGTCTGCATATTTAGAGCACAGAAGTTTCTATAGAATATAATAGAATACAGATGCTTTCTTAATCCTCATGGGAAATTCTCTTTTCACCTCCTCAATCTTGCGCTCTATGAAAGACACAGACACATATACCGGTGAGAGGGTAAGTTTGGGGTCACAGCGTCGAGTCAGCCAGCGTGCAGCGCCCCTGGAGCTGGGGGTTAAGGGCCCTGCTCCGGGGCCCAATTGTGGCATCAGTCTGCCGGCCTCGGGATTCAAACTTGCAACCTTCCGATCACGGGCACAGTCCTAAGCCGCTGAACCACACACTGCCCCCCCCCCAGAAATGAGACTCCAGCTCTCAACACTATTGCTGTGAGGGAGCAGTGCTGGCTGCCCTCGTGAATGACTGTTGGGGTTAGCGGGCTAGCGGTAGCTGGCGAAGTGTCACCCTAACCCCACTGCTGGGCTCGTGTCGCTCACAGGGTCTCACCGAATGCTACGAGTGCCAGCCGAAGCCCACCCAGAAAACCTTCCCAGGATGCACCATTCGCAACACCCCCTCCGAGCCCATCCACTGCATCGTGTGGGCCAAGTACCTCTATAAGTAAGAGCTTGGATGCTGTCGGGGTGCAGCTGTACGACGTGTAGAGCATCTCTAGCATTTCTCGGAAAGGCTGTCGGTCAGAGAGTGAGTTTCCTGGATAGCCAGCGTGCAGCTCCTCCGTAATGCCTGCGATCAAGCATTGAGGTTTCTCTGTTTACCTGAGAGTTGCATTTTACCAGCATGAGCGATTTGAAATATCATATGTATTAAGCAGTTGCATTTAGGGCTTCTGCTGCTTCTTTGTATGAGTGTGTGCCGTGTTTTCATATTCTGAACTGGTCACGCAGGTTACATCTTCTCACAATTAGTCACTCGCTCAGCCTAATTGGTGTCTTTAAATTGCCCCTAGTGAATTGCTGTATGTGTCCTGATATGACCTCACACTCCATCCAGGGTTTACCCCGGCTGCCTGGGACGGGCTCCAGGTGGCTCTTAATAGGTGGTTTGAGGATGGAGGTGTCCACTTGAGGATATACGGCGTTATTTTTAAATGGGCTATTTTTCGACTCGTGCAAAACGAGAAGTTACTGTAATGACTGGCGCGGGCCCCAGGAGAGACTATGAGCCAGTGTCTGTGTCTGTACGCCCACGTGGCGTTTCCGTAAGGAGGTGGCGACCTGTGAGCCGTCGCTTTCCTGTCTTCTGCAGTCAGCTGTTTGGAGAGGAGGACGCAGACCAAGAGGTTTCCCCGGACACCGCTGACCCCGAGGCCTCCTGTGAGCACGTGTCCCACCCAGCCGAGCGCTAGCACGCAGTGTCGTACGGGTAGGGGGGGTCCGTGCTCTAACGTCCCTGTCCCCACACCCAGGGGACCCTGCGCAGAGTGCCGCAAGAGCAGAAGCGTCTAACCAGGATGGAGACATCAAGCGCGTGTCCACCAAGCAGTGGGTCCACTCCACCGGTTATGACCCCGTCAAGGTCTTTAACAAGGTGGGTGTCCACCGCCCTCACTCTCTCGCTGCCAGGGATGCCTCCTAAACGGCCGCCTCTGTGGCGCTCTGCATCTGCAGCTCTTCAAAGACGACGTCATGTATCTGCTGACGATGGACAAGCTGTGGAAGAAGCGCAAGGCCCCGCAGCCGCTGGACTGGGCCGGCGTGCAGCAGATGGGTGAGCAGGCCTCTACCTCGTCCGCGTCTCTCTCGGACCCCCCACTTGTGCTGTGAAGCTGACGGCAATGGGGCACGGCTGTGCCTTTTTGAAGCATGTGACACTTTCGAAGCCATGGACTGTAAGCTCCCTTCGTTATTCCCTCCCGTCAGTCTGTGTCATCTGTCTGAAGTGACCTCATTGTGACCGCGTTGTGACGCCCCCTTCAGGATCCCCTTCCCACTGCATGTTTTGTCCGGCTTGCTGTCCGTCTGGTTTGGGTTCTGCCCGCCGTCTTCCTTGTCACCTACGGCGGTGGGGCCCTCTCCTGATGCTCTGAGGACTTGTGTGTGTGTGTGACGCAAGTGACACGTCCCCCTTCCCTCCCTGACGCAGCATGCTCCCAGGAGGAGGCGTCGGGGCACGGCCTCCGGGACCAGCAGGTCCTGAGTGTCAGAGGCTACTCCCAGCTCTTCTCCAGCAGCGTGGAGACTCTGCGTGTTCAGCTGGCTGAAAAGGGCGAAGGGGCCCAGCTGGTGTGGGACAAGGTGAGGCCTGGGGGAAGCTGTCAGGGTCTCCGACGTGGTGGGAGAGGAGGGCTACGATGGGCTGAATGTCCTTATCCTCTGAGGAGAGCTGAAGGAACGTTTACTGCACTTCCCCCTGGTCTCATGGCTGCAGGGATTGTTAAAGACTTATTTTTGGTTATTTTGAATGTGTAATGGGTTTAGCATATTATATTTATGAGTATGTAAACTCTGTGTTTCTGTCCCACTTATTACTATGGCCTGTTGTCACAGTTGCTTTAGCGTAAAAGTCCGCGTCTGACATTTGCCTTGCTCACGATTGACAGGATGACCCCCCAGCAATGGATTTTGTGACCGCGGCGGCCAACCTGCGTATGCACGTCTTCAGCATGAACATGAAGAGCCGCTTTGACGTTAAGTGTGAGTGGGGCTTGGGAGCCTGACGTGAGGGCGGGGGTGGCTGGCTGCTCCTGTGCCTGATCGATACCTTCTCTCTCCAGCCATGGCAGGGAACATTATCCCAGCTATTGCCACTACCAACGCCGTCATCGCTGGCCTCATAGTGTTGGAGGCACTGAAGATCCTATCTGGCGAGCTGGAGCAGTGCCGCACGGTGTGGACACCACCCAAACACCATAACCTCAGATCTCGGATTACATACATGTGCGGCTCCCTAACCACTGCCTCACCTGCTGTGCTCCAGGTGTTCCTAAACAAGCAGCCCAATCCCAGGAAGAAGCTCCTGGTTCCTTGTGCCCTGGACCCACCCAACGCCAACTGCTACGTCTGTGCCAGCAAGCCGGAGGTCACAGTGCGGCTCAACGTGAGCAAGACCCTGGTGCTCAGCCTGCAAGATAAGGTGTGGGGCTCACTTCAGCCAGTTCCGCCACCTTTCATCTGCCATGCTCACCACTAACATTCCAGAGCATCGGTGCAGCATGTGGACAGAGGAGAGGTGTTTGGGTGTTGAGTTTCAGTGGGTAGGGCAGTAACACTATATGCTAAATACTACAGTCCACCTTCTGTAATATTGGTTTTCTTTCATCAACCACACACACACATATACACACACAGGTGGGTGAATGTTGCCTTATCCCATCAAAAACATGCCAACCTGCGTTTGTCCCCTCAGAAGGGGTGCTGTGTGATTGGTTAATAGTTCCTTCTTAGGTGAGCTGTGTTTAATGTCCAACCCTCCTGTCCAAACTTTGTACATGTAATTTCACATTTATCACAAGTTTTATATTTTGATTAAAAATGGTATTTAACTGCATTATAAACATTTTAAAGGCACTTAGCCCAGGAAATATACCAGTTTGGAAGGTGATAAACATTATGGTTTACGGGTTTGCACTGTTGTATACCTCAGATATTGAAAGAGAAGTTCGGCATGGTGGCACCAGACGTTCAGATCGAGGACGGAAAGGGCACCATCCTTATCTCCTCCGAGGAGGGCGAAACTGAGGGTCAGGCTTCTTTCACTTTAAATAACATTATAACAGGTGTCCAGCAGAGGGTGCTGTGTCCTTAGTTCAGCCTGATCTACTTCAGAATATATATAACAGAAAATCTCTTGAATCTGCAGGAAATAACAGCAGGTGCCTATCCGAGTTCGGCATCCGGAATGGGAGCCGGCTGCAAGCGGATGACTTTCTGCAGGACTACACACTCCTGGTTAACATACTGCACTGGTGGGTGTGCGCATTTGTGCTCATGTGACTGTTATCATGGCTGCATGGGGATAAAAGCTGTCCGGTTTGTCTTTTCAGTGAGGACCTGGAGAAGGATGTGGAGTTTGAGGTGGTGGGTGATGCTCCAGAAAAAGCACCTGCACCCAGCGCCCCTGAGGAGGCCAAGAACATTGCTAATGGAAACCAGGACTCAGCCCTGCCTTCCACTTCTTCTAAGGGTGAGTGACAGTCACCCAGCTTTGATGTCCTTTTACCCTCGTCTGGGGCTCATTTGCCCGGTGGGTCTAGTATTTCTGTTGACAAGCCTGCATTTAGGGGTGAGACTGTCTGTGTGAACCTCTATCCCGACCAGCCCCCGCCGAGCAGGATGACGTTCTCATCGTGGATTCGGATGACGAGCCATCTTCCAGTGCCACGGATGTTGCTGCAGAGCCTGGAGGACACAAGAGGAAGCTGCAAGACGCAGAGACCGGGGAGGGCAGGTCGAAGAGGAAGCGACTGGAGGAGCCCGCCGCCCCCGCTGATGACGACATCATCGCACTGGACTAGTGAAGTCTGGCCCCTCCCCCTGCTGGGTGGGGCTCATCCATTGCTGTTTTCATACTCCTCCTGCCGAATGTCTGTAAATATATGTGTACAAAAAAAACTGTTAAAAGCTTCAGGCTTGTGTTTGTTGGGTTTTCAATAGTGTCAGGGAAAAGGACCACAGAGGGCGCCGTTTCAGAAGGAAAGATTTCAGAAATTTTCTGAAATTTCAGAGGCCTTTGGGGGCCTACTTACACTCAACTTTGTGTTTCAGCAGAAGTACACAGAAAGAACACAGACTTGACTGCAACTCGGCCTGTATTTTTATTAGAAACTTGCCTACAAGTTCTTCTGATTGGTATTTTTAAATGGTTATTTGGATCCAGTGTCTGAACTGTTTCTTAAACCAGACACGTCCTCCACATCTCTCAATGTGAACAGGTTCTCAATTTGCTTGTCCAGTTGTGAAAGTGACATTTTGCAAACTTTTTTTTCTCCTTTTTTTGATTGATGACTGATAAGTATGTATTTGGATACAGTTTGAGCTAATTGTGAGCATATGTAGTTGGTATTATTTATACTTTTATAGATCTGTTTAGGCACATCCATACTGTACGTTATTTGGACCAAATACGACTGAATAAAAGCTCCGAGGCTCAACGGACATAACTGATGTATTACCCAAAGCGTATTTATTTTATTTTTTTAAATGAGCAGGACTGCTTTATAGATGCATCTCTAAAGAGAACGCGTTTAATCTTATGCGCCGTTGCATCATATGTGGCACCTTCCGTTATGCGTTTTGGTGACGTCATTGTGAACGCGTCTGTAGATGTATATGAAGAAGCCAAGCTCGTGAAGAGTAACTGTTCTTGTCTGGGTTAGGCGATGGCCCTTGACATCAGCCGCGCTCCTTCGCACTAAACCTACAGCCGTTCTGGGCACGACCCATGCTGACGGCTCTCCATCTGCAGCTTTCTAGGGGGTGGGGGTTTAGCGTTTCCAAAAGCCCTGGATTAAAATCAGTTCACAAACGGTAACAACTACCTCTTAGGAATTCGTTAGATCTATGCTTCTTTTTTAACTAAGTATAGTACATCTATTTAAATTGCGCAAGCTAAGCTATTGTCCTCCTTCACAGAACACCCTCCTGTACCTCACCTACTCAATACGAAGCAACAGGCTGTTACTAATTTAAAGAGACAAAGCTAACCGCCATACTGAACGTCACAGAGACGTTCTACGCGCGTCCACGCATGCGTCTGACATCAGCACGGCCGTCAAACGTCAACCAGCTTGCGACGAGCTGTTATTGACTGTGTAAAGAACGATGGTTACAGGTTAACGAGAAACCATATCGAAAACAGGACTAAAGGTGAAGGGCCATGAAATGCATGAAATATGCATTTTTTCTTCTTTCATTTTTCGCTTCTCACACATGTTAACCAGGGGGACCACTGTATTCTGAAGAGAATATAAATCCCAATTTATTTTTATGGACAAATCTATAGATAAAAAATACATTTTAAAAACAAATATATATAATATAGTAATCACATTGTACCATATAAACAAATACAATACAATATACACAATGGAAATGTAAGTGAAAGATTATTTCCTTTTCAGAGGAATGTTCTTTATTCAGTTGAAATTTTTCAACATTTTGAAATACGATGGTATATTGTATAATCATAATCGAAACAATAGCTTTGCATATGACAAATTGTTTTATCTGTTTCAAACCATATACTTAAAAATATTGATTTCTTTTTATGCTGAATATCCCTTTTTATTCCAAATAGTATTTATGTGGGGGAATTTGTTGCCCAGTATCTAGGCCAGGAAACTTGTTAAGATTTTGTCAGCTTAACAGCCATGTTAACAAGTGAATAACTACATTTCAAGGCCACCCTTTAAGCAAACTTATTAAGGAACATGCTATCTTTCTCCACTAAATAATAAGTGATCCATTTTATATTGAATACATTGTTTAAGGTTTCACAAGAACAAGGGGATTATCTTTCATATTACATAATATTTACTTTTTCAAATAGTGCAGTTCTCCAGATGAAATCAAAGACCATGTGATCAAGTTTTTTTTTTCTTGAGGACCCTAAGAGTTTGTAAAGCTGTCATCAAGGTAAGAGGTGGGTGTTTTGAAAAATCTAAAGATGTTTTTGATTTGTTCAACAATATTTTGGTCACTGCATAATTCCAAATAAATTCTTTAGTTTTGAAGTCTTCATTGTTACCCTGAAATGCAAAAAATAGTAAACAAAAAAGAGAAACACTACCTCTATGAATAAGTGTGTCCAAACTTTTGACTGGTAGTATATTTTTGAAAGCTATTCAGGCATTGTACAATATTCCAGCTCTGCAGAACCATTTCATAGCACTTCTAAAAGATTCAAAACTGCCAGGGCGTAACTTATTTCCCTTTTTTGTTGTTAATGACCTAGATATCTCTATGTGTTAAAAAAGATGTGGTAACAGAATTACAGCTGTAGAAAATTAATTTCAATTTTTTGAATTTACAAATGGTACATGATTTCTGAAGGATAGGAATGAAGTTACAAGGGAAATTACATAAAAAAACTCTCAGACATCAGTTAAAAATGAATATTAATAAACCTGTTGTGTTTTTACTCAAATATTGTAAAAAGTAGGACATCAGTTTAAAGCACTCAGACATACCTTGGAACATCATTGTGTAAATACAAAAATGTGATTTTGATCTGTTATTTTAAAACAATTACTGATAAAACTGAAAATAAATTTAACATGTAGAAATGTAATAATGAATTTAAGAGTCATTTTGTCAAAGACTGAAAGGATTTCAGTACCAGCCTATGTATTCCCAATATTTTAGCAGCTTGTTAAAATTTGATCAAATGCTCTTTGATTTCATCTGGAGATTAAAACGGCACTATTTGAGAAAGTAATTATTGTGTAATATCAAAGGTAATCATGGCCTAGTTCTTTGTCATGAAACCTTAAACGGATTACTTATTAGTGTGTTTTAATTTCTCAACTACAATTCTGAGAATAGGGCACATTTTGTCAAAACATTTCACACAACCACACACCTATGTATCAGAACACCTCAGATCTTTTTCAAAATGAAACATTTCATCAAAACTATAAAAGTATTTATAAAAAGGTGATTTTGTCATTATATTGCATGCATGAGTCATAGACCTAATTCTGTTTGAATGATTACACACTACTGTGCAACACAAAACACTTTTAGCATTTCTACTTTCCTAATGAACAAAGTACACAGAGAACGTGCAAAAATAAATTCACCAAACTCTCCACAAGACGAATTCTGCAGACTGATGAAAATATTTATCTACTGTATTTCTCTCCATATACTCAACACAGTCAATACTGAACATTAGAACAAAACATATTCAGAACAATACATATTCCAGTTCATACTACCACTGTATCTCAGCAGACACATTTGGAGAGAAAAAAGTATAAATTACTGTATCTAGTACAGTTTTTATAAACCTAGCTAGATCTAGCCATAGGACTTTGTCGACATCGCAGACTATATTCTCATTTGAAAGACAACATAGGAATGTCACTGAATGTCGAATCCATCCTTGTAACATATTCTACATCCATTTGATTACAGGCCTCCTCCGTGACTTAAATGAGGGGTATCTGGACATAGGGTTGGAGATCGTAAACCTTCCACCGCCATACTGAGAAAAACTCTCCGATGGGGTTTAGGAAGGGGTGGAAGGTGCTGGATTGTAAACTGCGGATGCTACTGGGATCAGTTTTTGAACAGATGGGATCGGTGGAAAGATACGTTGTATCCCAGGCGACGATGTACTGTGTCTGGTCCATTTGGTTTGCTGCTGCGACAGTGTTATGTAATCTGTCTAAAAACAAGAGAATGGGGGTGGTATTGTAAGAAAAGTCCCTGGCAGATGTTTCGTTTGAACTTCATGTTTTTTGGCTAGAACATCTCTGTCTTATTGTCCTATTGGCCAAAACCAAATCTATGATTGCTCTCTTTTTTCTCTTGTGTGGGTATGGGCTCCCTTCCTCCTTGGTGCTGGACCCTCCATCCTCTCTAGACCAAACAGAATACACGTGGCCTCCTGTAAAATATCACAGGAATTACTACCAAAAAGTGCTGATGTATGCATACAGTAAGATACTGATTTACTGTAGATAGAACACCTGTGTTCTGGACGAAGTGTCTGAACTACTGATGCCGCTTTGTATCTGCTAAGATTCGGCTGCACTCTCAGTCCAGCCCCCCACAGTGTTAGTCCACGGTTTATCACCTGGGTGACTAGTGTGCCACAAACTTCTACCTCTGCCTCTGCCTCTGCCTCAGCCTCAGCCTCAGCCTCAGCCGCCTCCCCCTTTCATCCTCACACTCCCTCTGACGCCTTCTGTTTTTGGAAGACAACTCACCAGTTGTCTTTTTATAGAGCTTAAACCTGATTGGTGTGTCTACAATTATGCCTCTACCTGTCTGCACCTGGTGGTTGTGTTTAACCAATTTGTTCATAGGTATGGTCATTTGAAAGCCAGTGGTTTGAAATGGCAAGAAAGCGATATCATTATATATCTCTATGTCTGATGACAACAAGTATGTTTTGCAGATCACTGTGTGTAGTTTACAAAAAGTGTGAGGCTGACAATTTGCATAGTTGTGCTTTTGACATTTTTAGTTTTTTGATTGCATTCATATATTTTTATAAAATTGAGTTTCCTTTATGGGGACAAAGAACAAAATACAAGGTAAATAAAACAGGGTTTATCACCTTGAAAGACATCTAAATATCGCATAATCGCTTACAATGTGATTACTATTATGAAAAACATCCATTTAATTATGTGTCCTCTAACTTTTGCCTGGCAGCGAATTTCCCAAAACCAAACAATTCAATTCCGTTAAATATAAAACCCATGCTAGCGTCAGGACCCTCGCGAAAATCGATACATGAATTTGTTATCGCATATATAATATGTAGCCCATGCTCCATTTAAACGGTGTTATCAGCTGTCAAGTTCGCAAAAGTTAGCCAATGAAAACGATTACTAGAAACTGGGGGTGTGGTTTACCTGATCCCGGGGTTGGAAATCGCGTGCACGCGTTTGAATGGCAACGAAGGGAATGTGATCAAAAGAGTACAGCTGTTATTTATCTATCGAGATACGTCAACATGGGAAGGTGAGAGGGAACACCACTTCTACAGTATCAGTAGGGTCAAGATAAGATCGATAGGGGATCGAAATTGTCTATTATTAAACGTAGTATTTATGCATAGATGTACATTGACCAGTATTTAAAACATAACTATATTTTTTGTTAATAGAATTAAGAGGACTGTCAGGATAACGTACCTTACATTTTTCATTGATTCGTGACATGTCGCTGGTCTAATGACTTTCCTCTATTAAGGCGGAACGCCCCCCCCGAAAGGCGCAGCTGATTGGCGGACGTCACGCCGTAGGCCGTTACCTAGTTGCGCCTTCACGCATTCGATGACGCCTTAGGAATGGCGAAAATATAAATAAATGATGTTCTCGGCACCTTGGAACATAACGTAATTCAGACTGTAATTTTCAAGAAACAATAGTTCATTTAGGGAGCTAAATACGTTCTCGTTCCAACCAATAGGCGGGAAATGGAGGCCGACCCCTGAAGGAGGAGCGGCACCTCACTAACTAGGGAGTAATATGAGCCTGCTTAAAAAAATCTGTAGTCCTCTGACCGGCTGCACTAACAGACGCCGAAGACAGACCGAGAGCCGAAGCTGCAGTCATACAGTATAATTTTTGTTTTTCTTCTTTGAGAAGAAAGGTGGCTGCGAGGGTGTCCGCTTCGGTGTAAACAGCATGGTGATTCTCAAGGCAGCAGCAGCATCTCTGGGGCGCTGTCTCTTCGGCGCCCTTGCCAAGCCGTCCCAGCGTCGGCCATGGCCGCCCGTCCGGGGCTGCGGTCTCACCGCCAGCTCCAGCAGATTCGTGTTGTCACGAGGTGAGCGACGGCGGCTCCGCTTCGCCTTAGTACATGAGGTACCGTCTGTCCGGGACAACACACAGTTACCATCCCAGATCGCCTATTCCTCCTTTATACTGTAAATACTCACTATTTCGTGTATGTCAACAGAGTTTTCTACAGGATCCCAACCATTTATTTCGGAGTGACACAAGAAGAATAAAAGAATTAAACTAATATGTAAATATAAAAGGCTACGGTACCCTTAACGTAGCCCCTCGCGAAGATCTCGGTGTGATCTTGAACTAGTTTATTCTTCTTCACGATGTCGACGACAACAATAACAAAATAATAATAATAATTGACATTTCTGGTCAGTGTCCTATGCGTTTAGATGCTTCAAACGACATTTTTACTGCCATCATAAATGTTTAACAGTAAGTAGTATCGGATGAGTTATTTTCATCATTGTTTTAGTGTTGTTTTTATTTTTAGGAGAAATGTGCAGTTCCATTGACTTTAAACATGTTATCACGTAATTATACAATATTATGCTTACTTGTCATTCAACAAGATTGGATTACTCCAATCTAGTCTTTCCTCCAAACACCTCGCCTTGCTTTTGTTTATATTTTTATGTGACCTAGTTTGAGTAATTGAGACAAGGTGAAATATAAGTAGGATTAGGTCACATTTACATTTATTCATTCATTCATCTTCTTTTGTTCTTTAAAAAATTAGTTCTTAGTTTAAATTCCCACAGCAGGAAGCCAGTGTCGCATAGGCTTAGTTAAGACATTTGTGGGTTGAGACATTTGTGGGTTGAAAAGATTTCTCAATCTTTGGGAGGCAAAGTGAAGTAGCTATACTCCGCTCAGTTTGCATGCTGGCAGTAAAATGCTGACTTTATGAAGTACATAGCGTTCTGACATTTATAGTGTGGCACAGTGAAGCTACACGCCCTGTTAGACCTGTCAGTAGTGGAATTTTTTCTGGCAATTAGACGCCATTTGGCTGCTTCATTGGTTTGTCTAGCGGAGGCTTGTCTGTGAGGGAGGGCAGTGGTGTGTTAGGGCCAGCAGACCAGTGCCCCAGGGCTGGGGAACAAAGGAGCAGGCCTGGAGTAGGCAGGGAGGGGTTTGGACACCACCCTGGAAATCTGAGTTAACAGCCCTGCCCCACCACATCCATGTTTAAATAACAGTCACGAGTCTTACGACAGTGAAGAAATCCCTTCCAGTTACACATTAAAAGTGCATTTATTACTTAAACAGAAGCACAAATTCAGTTTATGGTCTACTGATCGTTCGTGTTGTTTCAAAATCCTCTTAAGTAATTTCAAGCTAGTGCGAGTATTGCCTAAGGTTTCCTGGACCTCAGTAAGCTCACTGAGTGTGCACATTGTCACCTCTCTGCCTCTGTGGGGGGGGGGGGGGGGGG